>CM068367.1:421693793-422028297 GCA_034769895.1 Magicicada septendecula | reverse complement strand
AGAGAGAGAGAGAGAGAGAGAGAGAGAGAGAGAGAGAGAGAGAGAGAGAGAGAGAGAGCAGTTAATATGAAAAGGGTTGAAAAATCAATAATAAATGCTGTATTAGTGAGAAAAGAAAATGGGAAATCTATTGCTGGTGTTAAAAATTCCAAAGAGGGGGCAGAAATATATACTGATAATCTGCAAGTCTCACTCCGAATTTAAATAGGGTTCCAAGGTCAACCAGAGTTCATCAGCTCCACTACGATGCTTCCCTACTTCACTGCTGGGATTCACGGCTATTTAGTTTATTTTTTTTATCTGTAGTACCTTAACTCATAACTGTACAAAATGCTAATTATAAAAAGAAAGTGCGTATACATTACAGAACATAAACTTACTAATCTGACATTGGTGTTCAGAAGTACTTAGCTAAAAATTTTCTGCATATTGGTAATCTTTAATATTTAATGCCATCTCCAAAATTCACTGTTTTCATTTTTTCCCTAGTATGCGTTAATAAATTACGAAATAAAGGTTCTGCCCGTTATTACAAGAAAAATCGTTTATCTTATTTAGTTGCTGTAACATAAAACAATATTAATTATTCATTCACTTATTCAGTATAAGTGTTAATTATGAACCTCTTCCTTTCACAAATTCTTCCTCTTCCAACTGCTCAGCATAGCATGAACTTTTCTCTCTCTCCCTCTCTCTCACACACACGCACGCGCACGCACATGCGCTCATCAACAATTTGTTTGTTTTTATTTTTTCACATTTTGAATATCTGCAATAATACAACTCATACACCCTGACCCGCACAACATTCTCATTGAAATCATCTAAATTTGTAATCCACCTTTTGTGAGCTATATATTTTTGTGGGGAAAGGAACAAAAATGATAAAAACTTATTATCTACGTGAGTTTCAAAGTCACTGCTGAATACTTTGAAGGGACAAATCTCTGCAGCTGTTACTTTTTGGTGTAGGTAAATATTTTACTATTGATAGTGTTTGGCTGGTCCATCATTAAAAGTCATTAAGATAACTGTTCCCAAAAACTAATACCCTAACTAGTAGTTGCCATTTCAAACTAACAACAATTTAAAAAGTATGGAAATAAAAAAAAAATTAATAATAACAGAACACAAAACTACACTTTCTGATGCACAATATCTAAATTAGTTTCATATATTTTTTGACATGAACAGAACAATAATCACAGTTTGTGAATCAGAATTATATAAAGTACCTTGATAAGATAAGCGATGTATGGAAGTATTATATTCAGTATAGAAGTATTATATTCAGTGTGAGTACAATTTGAGCAACTATCACAGAAGAGACAGAAAAGTTATTCTGCTATTATAGATCTGGAGAAAGCATTTGACAAGGACCCTTGAGAGAAGGTATGGAGAAAGAGAAATGAATAGCAAATTAATCAGAGCAGTACCAATGATTTAGAAATAGATCAAACATGTTATCAAAAATAATAGATCTGACATGTTTGTGACAAGATGTTTGAGACAAGGAGTAAACCCTATATTTTTAATGGTGTTTATTAATGAATTAACAGGAAGGAAGTGCAATCCAAGGATGAAGGGCTTACGTAAAGGATAATAATAAAAGATCAATGATACCAAGAGATAGTAAATCAGCAAAAGCAATTATGACCTAGTTTGGATTAAGCAACAGATGCTTAACACACAAATGGTGTTTAGAAATATTAAGTAAATGTTTATAGGGTAATACATGTTGTGCCAGTATTGATATATAAGGATGTGATACGTGGATATCAACCAGGAACAAAAGAGTAGAATACTGGCTACAAAAATGTAAGCATGCAAGATAACAAAAAGGGACAGAGTTAAGAATGAACAAATGAGAAAGGGCCTGGAAGTGCAGCCAATTTTGCAGTATGTAGAGGAGAGCCAGCTGAGTTGGTGGGATCGTTTATATAGGACGGTCAGCAACACACATTATGAGAATAAGGATGGCCAGAACACAAATAAAGATGAAAAGAGGCAGACAGAATGAACATAGGAAATGCAGTGGGGAAAGATTTTACAGAGGAAGGGGAAGAATTGGAATGAGACACAAAGGTAATGATGAGAAACAGAGAACAATGGCATAAGTTTGTGTTTAGTAGATGATTCTGAATTCTGAAACATAGGAATAGTACGGTAGTGTTATTTATTTAGTTGTTAATAAACTAAGGTAATATACATAAAACATACATACAATTTTTGCAATCTACAACTACTACTAGTATTGCTTTTAAAAACTGTACTTTGGGTTAACTGAATTTCAGAAATATAATTTTTAAGTTAAAAGACAAAGACAAATTTTTAAGTTTTCTGCAAAGACATGCTTCCTTCAATGCTAACAAAAACAGCAAAGGGTAAATGACATTTATATCAGTTATTAAGAAAATAAAAGTACATTGAGACATAATGCATATATTAGTAACTTGAAAAAGTCCGGGTTGGGACTGAACCATTCTCAAATTTAATATTCATGTTTAATATGGTAACCAAATCACTTGTACGAATTAATAAATTAATTACCTTAATTATCCGCCGTGTGATTTCCTATGCTTCGTCTATGACGCGTTTCGGAGCATATACTCCATCATCAGATATTAAAAGTTAAAACAGTCACTCATACAAGATCGTTAAAAAATTAAAATGTCAAGATATGCATATGAACCGTACGCGGATTTGGGTGCGCACACGTTCAAGTTCATTCTGCTACTGAGCGGTTGCTACCTTATCGTAGCCCCAGCGAGCAGACTCAAGGCAGTATCGTACAATCGGTTGGATACAAAGTTCAGGTGGTCATTTAGCACGATATCGCGACTCATTGGGTTTGCATATGCACTGTAAATTTCAACACGCAATAGATTTGTATATCTACTAATTACACTAGCTTTATGCCTAAGGTTTTGTGTTCTATATTGAATAATAATAGTTTCAATATTTCATTCAGGACTAATAATAAGTTACTGGATATTCTCAAACCAAAAAAACACACGCCTCCAGAAGAAAAAACTGGCATATATAAGTTAACATGTAATGATTGTGAGTGCTTCTACATTGGACAGACTGGGAGAGGTTTCCTTAAACGATTTCGAGAACATTTACCCAAGAAAATAAGAAATATTGACAACATCAAATCAAATTATGCCCGACACCTGACTTCACACAATCATAATTACACAGATTTTAATTCCAATTTAATACCGTTACATGTGTGTAATAAGGGCCGTTTCATGAATGCCTTGGAGGAATTTGAAATTTACAGTGCATATGCAAACCCAATGAGTCGCTATATCGTGCTAAATGACCACCTGAACTTTGTATCCAACCGATTGTACGATACTGCCTTGAGTCTGCTCGCTGGGGCTACGATAAGGTAGCAACCGCTCAGTAGCAGAATGAACTTGAACAGGTGCGCACCCAAATCTGCGTACGGTTCATATGCATATCTTGACATTTTAATTTTTTAACGATCTCGTATGAGTGACTGTTTTAACTTTTAATATCTGATGATGGAGTATATGCTCCGAAACGCGTCATAGACGAAGCATAGGAAATCACACGGCGGACATTCTCAAATGAATTATTAGAATTAAATGCAGAACATATTTGCTGACAAACATTTCCTACTTACTGTAACAGTCTCCACTGTACGTGTCTTGCTACTAATTGTCTGCGAACTGACAATCTCACCAGTGGCTGAATATGTGCCATCAGCGTTCTCTAACGCAACAGTCCTTGTCTCTGTAGCAACAACAGGTACTTCTGTTGTCGCTCTAAATCCACTAGGCAATCCACTGCTGTACACCATTGTTTCAGTTTGTACAATCGGTTGTTTCTGAAACAAATAAACAAATATGAACAATTTACAGCTTACATTATATATGTACTCAATACACATGACTGCTTACACTGCCACAAGTGCTGCAACAGTTTCTGACAGTCACAAAATCTGGTTCAGACTGCAGTGACTAAGGCAATGAGGAGTTGACAGATGATGTCATAGCTGAGCTTTCAAGCACAATGGATACAAAATCTTATACAATATGTCTCATTTCAGTAACTGACTATGTTCTGACTACATATTAAAAACTAGACTTTCTTAAGGTTACATATGATTTGTCACAGAATTGGTAAAAAATGTCTGAAGCTATTAACACAACTAATAAAGAATAGTTGTTACTTCAAGAAGGTATTGATAATTCGAATTACACAAATGGAAAATGAATTTATTAAATATTCTCCTTCTTTCTTGTTTAACACTTTACTCTAGTTTAATTTCTTAACAATCAAGGTTATACAAATTTACTAAAAGGAGAAAAGGAGCTTTGAAAATTCTTAATCTTACAGTTATGCTTTATAACTGTGGTTTGCAGTTGTGGCTACATCAATTAAATATCATACAAATAAACATATTATTACAGTAAGAACACTTATACTGCAAGAGTAGAAAGGGATCTAATTTCACACACACACTTGTTAAGGCAAAAGTATAAAAAATTATGTAATATCAATGAATAGTGTTCAATAGAAGATGGCTACAATAACACAACAAAGTATATGAATATTAAAAAAACACACACAAAACATTGCAATGCCATTGTTTGCATGGTTCAAAAACAACTACTAGGAAAAGATTAAAAATTAAAAAAAACTAACATCAATGCTGCTGGCATGTAACTCTACAGTATACCCTCTACTGCCAATTAAAATATAACAAAATGGCACAATAATTACTAACTCCATGACTACAAGCCTACATTTCTAAATTTACATAATGGAAGTGGACAGCTATAGTACTAATTAGTCATGGCAGCAAAAATAGCTCTGAATGACTATGCACTTGTATGACACAGTAAACAAACAGGTGAGAAACAGCTGTTCAGCTTATTCGCACTTCACAGTTTATTGTCTAATTTGTATCTGGGTTGTTTCCAGTGTACTGAAAACTGCTATATATTCTTTAATTTAGTAAGTAAAGTGCACACACAAAGTATTATAATAATCTGTGGTGTATGAACTTAATATGAGTATGTTTGTACTACTGTTTTACACTGGTGTCAAAGAGTCAGTACAATAGTATGTATGGTGGAATTAAATTGTTATATTGTGTTTAACAATGAATTAAAACATGTACAATTGTGTGTGTGTGCATGTGTGTGTGTGTTTTAAGATTAATCAAGTTTCAAAACTGTAATTAATTAGTTTGTACTACAAATATGCTTTAAAGGACAAGCTCATTTTATTTCCAACTGAGAAATAAATTTAATATAAAGTGAATCTAATTAAAACACTACAATACTAATTTTTAAACATACATAAAACTTGCCTGAAAATTCCCATTGACATAGTATCCATCAAAGTCAACAGGTGTTCCTGAATCATTTGAACTGGTACTTGATGTGCTCGACCGTCTACTCAGCTGTTTGCACATACATGAACATGCCATTATACTACATTTAGCACAGCGCAAAATATTATTTACATTATGAGCATGCATATAAGTTTTATATTTGCACATACATGCAAAAAGACAACTATTCCACAGATCATGATTTTTTGCCATAAGTTGTACAAAATCATTCCAACATAAGAAAATAATGTAAAATTAATTATTTAAGTATTATTATTTCCATCATCATACACACTGGCATACGTAGAAGCCAACTTGACAAAAAATTTAAAGTTTCTCTACTACACTGCTTATTATACATTTAACAGATATACAAATGCTACAAGTGCAAATAGATACAAATAAATACAAGTGAAACCTTGATATAACGCTCTTCTGCGGACCGGCCAAAAAGTGCTTTATGTTGAGGGTCATTCTATATAAAGGTCCCAAGTTTAACTATTTAAATTGCCAGGACAGTTAAAAATTAGCATTACATCAAGGGTCGCGTTTTATCACAGGGGTGTTATCAAGGTTCCACTGTATTATCTTTACTTGCAAACACTAAGTATACAAAATCTCTCTGAAACAAACAACAGTAATATGAAAGTTAAAAATGAAAACAAATTATATTATATTTCATGTGTTTATAACACTTGAATTGTAGCATTACTTCTGGCTTCTCCTACTACTACTACTCCATGGTGCTACAGCTCATGAAGAGCCCTGGCCTCCAGAACGACATGCCACCACTCCTCTCTATCCTGTGTCTCTTCACCACCTTCTGACCCCCAGTCTTCTCATATCTTCAGCCACATTGTCCACTCATCTTCTTCTTGGCCTCCCTCTTGGTCCTCCAATGAATAATTTTTTCACTGCTCTTTCCTCTGCCATTCTTTGTACATGACCTGCCCACCTAATTCTGCCTTGTTTATTGCTGTGATGATGTCCAGTTCTTTGTATAGATCGTACAATTCAGCTTTTGTCCTCATACACCATCTGGCTTCTCCGTTTCTCTATATTGCACAATATCTCATGTGACTAGATAAATCCTTCAGTCTGATGTGTTTCCTTTGAAGCACTTGGTATTTTGTGACATTCTCCCATTATAATTGGGATCCAGATCTGACTTAATGAGTTCTACAATGTTTTGCCTTGTAATTTTTAACAGCATTTCCCTTCCAGTGAAATATTTCAAATACGTTTTCTATCTCTCTACTTCTTCCAATGACGAATTATACTATCATTAAAACTTCTTTGGTACTGACGTTTGTACTGAAAGGGAAACAACGTTGCCAAACTCTGACCACGTGACTTCTACAAGTTGATAAACACGAAACAATGATTCACATAAAAACAACTTACAACACATTCACGCTCAAGGTCATTTAATACGGCCGTTCAAGACAAAACAGTTTACTTTTAAAACATGATACGATATCTCTTAATGTACTTTTAATTACAGTAAGACATCCAGAGATGCTTTTGTAGTGAAGTCGCGTAGCTTATATCGTAGTGAATACGATTATTTAATGTATGGTTGCAATAACATGTATGTATTATACTGTACATTACCTTAATCATAGTGCACACTAATCTGTTCACAATCGAGTAAAAATCTTTTATTTTGTGAAATGACATGAACCGTGTTACTCAAATTCTAGTTAAGTCCAACTCTGGTAATATGAGATCTTACTTAATATTTTGGTATGGATTTAATATCATAATAATTTACTCGAAAAACGTGATAAATAATTACTCTATTATTATATCATGAACTTAATAAATACAGATAATTTGGTATTAAGCAAGCATAAATATTTGCGAATTCTTCATAAATGAAACTGGCTATAAATAGTGAAACATTAATTTATAATTGATAGAAATTGTAATATTGGACTACTGTATAATATTTCGTTTGTTAATTTTTGTTTAGTTAAAGATTAAATTAAATACTTTTATATTGCAATTTTATATTTAACATTACTTCTAACATTAAACAAAATAAAAACTTACGTTTATAATGGGTGAACTCCGCTTAATGTAGAATCACTATCTTCAGATTCAACTGATTCACTGTCACTCGAACAATTCACAGAAATTATCAAATTTTCTACCTGCTGTTCCACTATACCTTCATTTTTCCAAGCGTCTTCAATAACTGACTTGGTGTGTTCGACTACCTTCTTCCAGTCTTCTCCAGTAATCATTTGCATGGCTTCATTTGTTAATTTTTCTACTTCAGTCATCGTGAATTTTGTATTATTTATGGCAACGTATTTTTTAACCCTGGCCCATATTAGTTCTATGGCGTTAAAGTGACAATGATATGGAGGCAACTGGATGACTTTATGACCATAAATTTCAGCCAACTCGTCAACAATATACACAGGAAACTTTGGTTTATTAAATAGTACTAATTCCATCAACTCAGCCTTTTTCATATCCTCTGTCAATGGAATGTTTCGACGTGTTAACCATTCAACCATCTCTTCTTTTTTTGAAGCCACTGTTGGAGCCTTGTCTTTAATCACTGAATGATATGGGGCGTTGTCCATCACGATCACTGAATTGGGAGGAATATTCTTTAACAGGAATTCTTCAAACCATGTTTTAAATTTGTTGTGATTCATTTCTTCGTAATACTCAGAAGTCTTTTTCGATTTAAATACATAGAGGCAATTGGGAATAAACCCCTGAGAATTTCCAGCGTGGATAATTATAAGTCTTCCACCTTTTCTAATTCGCACTGGCATAGTTCCCGCCGTAGAATCATCCGACCAACACTTTTTTAAAGAATGTCCTGTGTTCACCCATGTTTCGACAAACCCAGACGACGTTATTAAAATTTTCATTTATTACACACCTAAGAAATCTACAGCGAGAAGCAACTACGTGTTGTTGCTCCATTAATACTTTTCTACCCGAAACGGTAGTAAATTTAAATCCGAAATTTTTAATTACAGACAGTAAAGAAGAGTGGCTACCAGTGAAAAGCTCTGCATCAAGAAGAGTAACTAGAGCTTTTTTATTGTAGGATACTCTTTACGACTGTAATACTCATATATACGTGGCGACGGATCCCATCTTCTGCAAAAGCATCCAGATTAGTAACACGTTTTTCTATCCGTCTTTTTTTACCTGGTGTTTCCAGTTTAGAAGGGCCAGCTTCCTCGCTTTTTTTAAACTTCTCCTTACCTATCGTTACGACCGTATTTTTACTTATAGATAGTGCAGCTGCTGTTCTATCAACAACTTGACTAACTGAAATCAGAGGCCCATCATGTTCCTTCTCTTTCTCGAAATAATCTCGTAGAGAAGAAACGAATTCTCTGGACTGCCCTCTAATTGGTACTCCGCAACCGGAAATACGTGTTTTCTCTTTTACCAGGTGTATGCGCGGTCGACCACGCTTGTTCCCAATTTCCTCACATTCAGGCATACCTTCTGTTTGAAAGTAAATGCGTATAGGTTAAAGCTGTTACGTATTTTAAAGAATTCAAAATTTAAGAATGTAGATATTTATACAAATTGTTTTAAAATAAAAAACGCACGCACAAAGTTCCGTAAAATCACAAAATAAAGTAAATTTATACTTAGGTAAACATGTTATTTAAACATGCTTATGCTTATTGAGTTAATAATAGATTCACACGTTTTCACTACACTTAGTTATTAGTCAGAAATTAGTTAAGTAATTAGAAATGAGATAGCAATAAACTTGTATCTGCAACACAACTATTTAAGTATTAAACTAACGTACACCCACGAACAATCAAACAAGTGTAACCGAGAACACAGCACTCTTAACAAACAGACTTCGTTACATAGAACCTACACTAACAGTTCACTCTGTGGCGCGACATTCCACACTGGTTTTAATAACAGCACGTGTGGGACATATTGGCAACAGTGTGTGTTGCTACGGTTACTGTTTACAGTTTTGAGTATGGCAACTGGTTGAGAGGCACGTAGCAGTCAGTTGTTTAATCAACAGTTCCATCTGTCAATACCAAACAAGTTTTAATAATAGTATAGAGGGTGTGAGGTACAGGAAATACGGTATTAGCCTGTCAGAATGAGAGCAGATCAATGACTGATGGCAGTGGTAATAGAAAGCATTGGAGTGCATGTCAAGATAAAACACAAAATATACTGACTTGTGTGTGTGTGTGTGTGTGTGATACAAGTATGTAGCTTGTAGTCATAACAAATTTTCATAGGCTTGAACTTGAAATTGTTCAAAAGTTCTTACTTTTAATAAGAAACCCTAACTGGATAAGTTGACAAAGTAATGTGATAAAACTGATCTGATTAATCCTGAGTGACAACCTCTCATGAATGATGAGGTCATAACCTGAACATTGAAACAAATGTTCATTTTGTTGACAATGGGGAGGGTGCCCCCATAACAGCAAGTTCTGTCATTCATTTATACATGCAGCTTTATAGAAAAGGGAAACAGTGAGGCTTTTTTCACTTCAAAGGTTTTTAAGAATATGTTAAAGAACACAATCTATATGAGAAAAAACATGTCCAAGTGGTTTGCTGTTAGAAATGTTCAAAAGTAAAAATCATCAAAGACAAGTTGATGAAGGTCACACTGAGTTTTTTTAAATCCTCAGTATCTGTGAGCAGAAATATATCAGTAAGTTTTAACTTAAAGGTAAGGTAAGGCAATTATCTTATTTAAATCACTCAGGCCTATAAAGGAACAACTTTTAATAAATGTTAGTGTAGTACATATTTGATGTTCTTAAATAAAATATTTCATCTTGTGTCTGTAAACTTTATTCCTTTTAACAAAAAAGTACAAATATAATTACAGCATATAACAGACCCGGATTATTCACTTTATAATTTTTTTTTAATAGACACCCAGTGAAGTGCTATGAAAGAATGTAAAGGCTTAATCACTGGTTGTTTGCATGGATCAAAAACAACTTGGGGGAAAAAAACTACCATCAATGCTGCTGGCATATAATTCTGCAGTATACTCTCAAACAAAAGGATGTATTCATGAATGTATATGATGACACATCAGTGTACACATAACAACTGCAAAATGTTTTATAACATCATAAATTAATCTGTAAAGATTTATCATTCACTTCTACATACTGCTGCATAAAACAAGAAATGCACACTCTTGTTCACACTCCATGCACACCACGTATGCAAACTATCATGTATTATAAACAGTTAACAATTAAGTATGGCAAAAAACTATAATCTTTCTTAGTAAAAGTCTAAACATGAATGTACAATTCTTGTTTAGTGTATCAAGATGCTATGTTTACACAATGTAATCATGCATAATTACAATTCTTTGATATACACATAATATTATTATAAAGTGCAAATAAATGTATATTTGGCCATCAAAATAAAATTGGCTTAATTTTGCAATCATATATTTACTTGAATTACATCATAAAGCAAAAATCATTAGTATCAAACTTTCAAATTAGCACATTTGAAAATTTGTTATTTACTAAACTGCCCTTATTATTCTACTAATTACATAAAACATTTAAAGTAACACAAGAAATGTTTAATGATTGTAACAATATTTTTAGATTACCTGATTGTCACCACTAACAATGGTTGATGTCGCTCGAACTTCCTGAGTAACTACCCTTTGCTCTTGTCTTGTTGCACTGGTTGTCATTGTTCGAGCCACTGTCTTCTCTTCAACCTACAGTACACAATACATAATGTATGAACAAAAGAACATGTAGGTTAGCTTTTAGGTACAATACACATAAATTAAAAAAAAATATATGTAGCTTTCATCACATCAGAACTGATAATCAATTAGCCTGCAAATTCCACAAAAAATGAAAATTGTAAACACATTTTTGACTGTAATTTATAAGACAAATACAAAATAATATCTATTAACTTACCTATAAATATTAATAACTGACAAATGAAATATATTTCCTAATGTAATTATTAAAACAAATACTATGTGTTGTGTTACCAACCTGACTTGTCTTAGCATTTTTTTCCAAGTCTTCATGAGTAGTAGCTGTTCTTGTTGTGACTGCAGTTGCGGTGACGTATGGTGATCTTCCACTTGTATCATCTAACCCCTCCGCCTTAATCAGTAAATACATAACACATGCTACTATAATAAGTGAACTCTGTGCACTTCCTAATTATTTAATAATAAGCAATAAAAAAATGGTTATAAACAAATATCAAATGAACATAAAAACTGATTTTGAATGTCTTAGCTTAGTATCCTAAGCACATGCAACACCATTTATAATGTTGCTTCGAATCAGCACTTGAATCCTTCTGTCTAAAAAAATCATATGATGAAGTGAGGATAAAGTTAATTTAATAAAGTAATTAATTTGATAAACTTGAGTTGCCACTATATGCAATATTTGAGAAAATTACAGAAATGGTAACAGGAATGAAGTAAACAGAAGCTGTGCAAGTGAAAGAATAAAGGCAGAAATGGTTATGAGACAGATATGGGCACAAGTAGTGAAAGAGTGAACACTGCTTAAACTAAGAAAGGCATAATGTGAGTTTTAAAAACATGGAGGGGGGAGTCTCTAGAAGGAAGATGAGAATTGTAATGGTGAGAGGACAAATACTAAATGAAATACACTTGCATATTATTGCAAATGTTCCTTTATAAACACAAATTTAATACAAATAATGTAGTGTGGACAGATAACAATGTTGGCACACTACAGGATAGCAATTACAAAAATGATAATAATAATTGATCTCAAAGGTGGGCAGCAAGTTCTGATAAATTTATAAAACCTGAGGTGATGAAGGAACAGTGGATAAGGGTGGCTATGATAATGAGAGTGCTCCATATAAGATTACTTTTTCTGATGCTGGTATGTTACTTAACAGTAGCTACAATAATGTTGGTCCTCGTACCACCAACGAATTTTGCAATAGTGGTGGCACTGAGAGTGAGTGTAACAATTAGGTATTTCCTGAACAAAGGACGACGAAGTAATGAAAATATTTTATGTATCACATGAAAGAAGAATGTACAGTATTATCAATGAACGAAAGCTCTTCTGGAATGTACTATACCAATTTAGCAAACTGTCAATATTCATGTAACTAATAACTTAAACTGTCTTTCGTAAGTAGCAAACCTTATCCTTCATAAAGGACAAACCCCTCCCCACCACAGCCTGAGGGGAAGAAACTTTGGGAGAAAATGATTGCCAGTGCAGGCTGGTTGCTGAGGAGGTGGAGACACCAAGAAGAAAAGAGTGTGAATCTGTTTATGTATGTATGTGTGTTGTGTAGTTGGATGGGCTATGAGTTAAGAAGCTGTTTACGGGGTATTGTATACCAAATGGTAGTGTAAAAGCAGGACAGCCAAGCTGCTTGGGACACACATGACGGAAAAGAGGGTCTAATGTGGCATCAAGGGCACAGCGAAGGACTAGTTAGTGGGAGCAGACAGAGTGGAAGAGTGGAATCGGGTTGACCAGAAGTTTGTGATTAAAAGGGTTGGATTGTGTTAGCTACCAGGTTGTGTTTAGGGTTGTATTTACATGAAGGTCTAGCCTATCTGTGATACTGTATGGCTCCAGGTGGTCGGAGGTGAGTCAGCAGGAACAAGTGTGGGCACTCCATGATAGAGCGTA
This sequence comes from Magicicada septendecula, assembly GCA_034769895.1. Lineage (NCBI taxonomy): Eukaryota > Metazoa > Arthropoda > Insecta > Hemiptera > Cicadidae > Magicicada > Magicicada septendecula. The sequence continues at coordinate 422,015,244 of CM068367.1, read as the reverse complement.
GGCTCACTGTGTACATCCTGCTCAGTGTCAGGCTGGAGCAGTGGTCATGTCTGCTGAGAATCTGGAGAGCCCATAGGTGTTTGCATGCTTGGGCACAGGTTATTTTGATGTGGTGTTGCCCGGTTAATTCCGAGTCAAGCACGATGCCTAAATGCTTACACACACACACACCTAGGGTTTAGTGGAAAGGTCTACACAGACTGGGGTCTGACAGAAGTATTTATTTTATGCCCATGTTTTGTCCATGACTACTGTGATTCTCAGGTATTACACTAGTCTAGGAAAGACTGATTTCCTTGAGTCTCAAGTCAATTCAGGAAATTGACACATACTTTATATACTGTAGTTTCTGTTATACTGCATTGTCTTCATATTTCCAGTGCTGTTTTCATCATTCCATATTTTATTTATGTTATCTATTCTACGTATTTCTTTGGCGGTTCCTTGTTCCTGATATACTGGTTGAGAAAACCTTTATTACCTACAAACAATGCCCTAACCTAAAAAAGACATGAGATCTCAGTGCAACTGATTCAAAATAACATAACCTATGGGACGAAATGAGAGAGTGAGTATTGTCAAACGCCTTGTTTGTTCTTATTTATAAAAAAGATTGTGTTACGAGAACACATTTGAAATGAGCCAACATTAATCAGGAAGAATGGAAAAAACTAGAAAGGAATGGGAAAACATGTAGGAGTGCAAGGTGTGTTGTTCTTTTGATTAAATACAGATAGAAAATTCAGTGGGAAAGTAAAATATGCTCCACAAAAAGGTAAAGGGTGCAGTGGAGCTGGAGACATAGTATTGAACAACTGGATAACCAGTCCAAGAACAAATAGCTGTATGAACATTGTTTTTTAGAAAAGCTAAAAAAAGTATTCCAGGTGTGAAAAAAATGAATGGTTAATGAACTTTGTTGAAGGGATACAAGTTACACAATTTGTATAACGAATGAGCTATTCTTACACATTTTTAGCAACAGCCTCAAAGTAGTTTTATAATGGCAGAAAAAGATTAAAAGAAAAACAATGTTTTCTGTACGTTAACAGCATAAGTATAAGCTAATTTCTACCATTACTTTATACTATCAAACAATCCATAATGTTTTAAACACTGCCCAATAACTACCACATATAGTAAAGTAAGAGTGACAACTAATATAATTATTTCTAAGGTCATTGTATGTATCTTGGATAAAGAAAAATTAACTGAACAATTCTATTTTCTATATTCAACAACTTCATTTGAGTTACACATGTCAAGATCAACATCATACACTATCCAGCAAATTATTTATTAAGTGTGCTGCTAGGAATATATAAGTTCTGGTACATCGGTACCAGGATATGTTAGTGTAAAGAAAATCCCTTGTATGGATAAATAACTGTCTGCTCATAGATACGAAAACAGAATTTAGAAAGGACACTGTTTCACTGAAGCTATGCACGGAATGGTAGCTGTGAAAGTCATGCTACTCCCTAACTGTTCTGAACTTTGAAAAACGTGTACACAGTGCCTACATGAGTATTAGTCATTCTTCTATAAATAATAATACTAGTAATAGCAATTATGGTTTAAAGTTTGAAGTTGAGATTCTTGAAATTTGGATAAAACTAAATTTTCTACAAAATAACTGTCAATTACTGCACTGGCATTACAGTTTTAATTTACTATTTAATTACTAGTATCTAAATAAAGTGTATTACATTCTTATCTATAATCTTATATTGTTTACGGTACTGGAACTACTGCTTATCTTTCATATTGGCCCCCCTTCTAAACTGACACACCAGGATGGATTTCACTGCACTTTGTAATAGTATACCTATCACCATTTCAAGAGCATGCTAAAATATATGGTATTAATTTCTTTCTTATCAAATATAACAGTAAACAAAATAAAAATTTCAAATTAACAATTAATAAATGAACTTTCAGAGTTATACAAACATTTTTACCATTATACGATCCATAAGTCTAACTTTCAATGGAACATACACATTATCAGCAGGGTTAGGTTGGACTGTTACCATCGTTATAATTTACCACACAACATTTCGACCACTAAAAAAATCTGTGGTCACCTTCAGCTGTAAGTTAACCTAATCCATTAAATATACCTGTGAGCTGGTCTTTGAAGTTTGTTGTGTGAACCTGTGTCAGTGTGGTTGTGCTTCACGGTTCTGTCTAGCAGACTTATAAGGTAAGCAACAGTTCTTTTTTATATAGTTTTTCTATAGTTGAGTTTAACTTGTAGGTCGGTGGTGGTTTATTCTTTTGATGGTTGTTAGTGAATGAATCTCGGGTGTGTTTGTATTTAATGTATTAGTTTAACTTACACCTGATGAAACCATACATGTTTTGATGGTAAAATGTTACGTGGTATATTCTAATGTTGGTAATAGTCAAGACATAACCCTTCTGATAATTTCACCACTACCAGTGATTTCCAGTATACTTGATGAAAATTGGTAACGTGAGAGTGTGCTTCTGGCTGTACACCATTTTCTCATAACCAAAATTGTACAGAAAAACTAAACCTTTTTAAAAACAAATCAATCACTATCATTTATTTCAGTAGGTAAAATGGCAATTTAAACATTTCCTATTCCCTGTTTGGAATGTCATATTTTGTTGTACACTTTCTCAGGTATTTTCACTTGAAGGGTTCATTTTCATAGTGCAAACCCTTCCCCAGTTATAGAGCTATTTAGCATTGTACCAAAATTTCATTAAAATATCATTTTCATGGTTGAAAAGTTACAGCCCTTTCCCTTAGAAGTTTTATGGTGTTCCTGTGCAACTATAAAAGATTTTAAAAGCAGCTTTAATAACACACATGGGCTATGAAAGTACTTAAGTAAGAAACACAACAATCAAAAAGTTGTAACAAACATGTATAACTATACAATTTATACAGAATATTGTAAACTACATTCTAAATATAACAATGATAGCTTGTTTAAAACAAAAATATAGTTTTTACCTTATTAACATGAGTTGACACTGTGACTTGGCCAGAGTGTAAGTCTTCAACTTTCTCTTCAATATTCTGAGTTACTCCTTCTCTATCCTTAACAACACTTTGTTTTGTAGTAGTTTTCACAATTTTTGGTCCGCTAGGTACTGACACAGATCCTTTTCCTTCACCGACTTCATTACTAGGTACTTTATATTCACTACTTCTTCCTCTTTCTGCAGCAAGGAAATCCTGATTTACGTCACGAAGGAAAGAAACTGGAGAATCCCCTGGTCCACCATATGGAAATTTTCCACCACCAAGACCTTCATCATAGCTACCAAGTTTAAATACTCCACTGGCATCTTTACCAGTATGTGACTCTTTTTTGCCTTGGCCTTCTTGTGAAGTAGGATCTTGAACACTTTTCCCTATATATGACACACTTTTAGCATCTTTGGCATCCTTAGGATCTTTCCCAGCAAGGAAGGCCCCTCCACTTTTCATGTCATGTGCCCTTTTTGCACCTGGAGACAAATTAGGACCACTTTTCGTCTGTTCTTTTCTTGCAGCTGATTCAACATAATCTAAGCCAGGTGTTCTGATTCCAACATGTAACACATCAGGTTCCCCTCCACTCTTTTCTAATAAAGTTTTCCGTTTCTCTGCAGCAGTTTCTGCTACTTTCCTATCTTCTCCAGGAGCATAATTAAAAGCAATTCCTGTCGCTTTGCGGGATGGCGACGTTTCCTGATCATTATCCTTCAAAGTACCTGGTTTCTCCTGTCCTTTGTCTTCGTATGAAAAACCACCTATCAGTGTTTTATTTGACTTTTTATCCTCTGGTGAAACTTTTTCAATGTAATCATATGGTCTAGTATAACCTGGTAACTGAGGTGAACCCTGAGGTGGTCCTCCTTCTGATGTTAAGGCACTATTGTTTTTATCTTTATCTGGACTTGACTGCACTGAAGATAACTCGACAGATGTAGACTCCTGACTAATTGATCGATCTTTATCACTAACAACACTGTTATCAAGTGACTTTTTGTCTTTCTTCTTATCTTTTTCTTTTTTGTCTTTCTTCTCTTTGCTCTCTTTATCTTTCTTCTCCTTTTTCTCCTTGTCTTTTTCTTTTTTTTCTTTTTCATCTTTACCTTCCTTATCTTTCTTGTCTTTTTTTAACTTTTCCTCCTTTTCTTTCTTCTCTTTGCCTTCTTTATCCTTCCCGGCATCTTTTTTGTTATCCAATGGTTTTCCATCTTTATCCTTCTTACCATCCTTGTCTTTAGGGCTTCGTCCAAACAGGAATCCAGTAGAACTCTTCGGTAAATTAGTAAATGAAAAAAAAAAAGAAAACAAAAATAAAAAACAGCTCATGCATATACAACATAACAAGCATAATATATAAAAACCAACAATAAGATACATCATGCATTAACAACATCTTACAATACCATATACATAACCAGCAATAAGCTGCTACTGCTGTCAGTATGTTCCAAAAAATCTACCAGCACGAATATACTGATGAAAATATAGTGAGAAGTATTGTACATTATTTTATATTACTTACAAAATAAAAAAAACTATCCAATATTACTAGAAAATGCCAGACTTTACAACAGCATTTATAATAGCCACAAGGTTTTTTTTTATACAAATGTACATGCATTCTTTATAAACTGTATCCATATGCCTTCAAAGAACTACGTATTACCAACAACAATTTTATAAACTACAGTGGAACCCCTCAAATCCGAACTAATTGGGGCTGTAGCCTGTTCGGATTAGCCGAAAAATCTGCATACATAGTACTCAACACTAGTTACGGTGTACGCGCCGCCCGGTAATGTTGTGTAGGGGTGAGATGAAGCCGCCGGAGGTTGCTGACCTTGACTGCCCGTGAATCGCTGTTGCTGTCGGGCAGAAGTGCGCTAAAAATAGCCCAGTCCTACTACAATAGGTCTAGAAATCTTTGTATTCCAGTTAGTCCTCTGGCGTTTATTGTCCTGTGCGTTTGTCTGCTGTTACTGTTTCCATCCAGTGTACATAGTTTGTTCGAGTTTTCGTTTAAGGTTTATTGTTTTTGCATTTGAAGTGAGCAGTGTAGATCGGGTTTTTTAGTTTTCTTTAATTATGGCAAGCAAACGAAATCATAGTTCTTGTACTTTAAAAGAAAAACTCGAAGTGTTAATGCGACTAGACAAAGGGGAAAGTTTGACGAAGTTGGCTGTTGAATTTGGTGTTGGTAAGGCAACAATCAGTGACTGGAAAAAGAATCATGCGAAAATTGAACAGTTTTGCAGTGCAACAAGTGAAAAAACTTTGAAACAACGCCATCATCCAAAAGTTTCTGTAAATGAAGAAATTGACAAAGCAGTGTTTTTGTGGTTTACACAAGAGAGGCAGAAAGAAGTTCCTATTAGTGGTCCATTAATTCAAGAAAAGGCATTGCGGCTGAACAAACTAATGAACGGAGATTTGGCATTTACTGCTAGCAATGGGTGGTTGGATCGATGGAAGAGAAGGCATGGAATCAGACAACTGACGATAAGCGGAGAGAAGTTATCAGCTGATAATACTGCTGCAAAAGAATATTTAGATGAATTCGCCGATTTGATTTCGTCGGAAAATTACTCGCCCCAGCAAGTGTATAATGCGGACGAGACTGGATTGAATTTTAAAGCACTTCCCACTAAAGGTCTTGCTTCTAAAGAGGAATCTTCTGCGCCAGGCTTTAAAATGAACAAACAGCGTCTCACAGTTTTGGCCTGCAGTAACGCCGTGGGAACAAACAAGCTACCATTAATGGTGATTGGAAAATCTGCCAAGCCACGAGCCCTTAAAAATAAGAACATGAATTCTCTCCCTGTTTATTACAGAAATCAGACTAAGGCGTGGATGACTGGTAATCTTTTTAAGGAGTGGTTTGAAAAGAAATTTGTTCCTTCGGTAACAAGATTTAATGAAGAAAATGGATTGCCACCTTGAGCTCTACTTTTGATAGATAACGCTCCGTCACATCCTTCAGACATGCAGTTGGTGTGCAGAGACATAAAAGCAATTTTTCTACCACCTAACGTGACATCGCTGCTGCAGCCTGCGGATCAAGGTGTGCTACAGAACATAAAACTAAGCTACAGAAAAATGCTTCTGCACACTCTTATTGAAGAAGATTGTTCTCTTTCTATTCTTGAGAAGCTAAAGAAGATAACAATAAAAGATGAGATTTACTGGGTTGCAGAATCCTGGAACAATACCAGTAAAAATTTACCGCAGAGATCTTGGACGAAGCTTTGGCCCAGCCTCAAATTTGTGGAAACACCACTTACAATACGAGATGATGAAACTGAGCTCCTTCATCTCTTTCAAAAAGTACCAGGATGTGAGGATGCTGAAAAAGGTTGTCTGGAGGAGTGGGCAGCACTAAACGACAATGAAGAATGCACTGAGCATGACATAGTGTCTGTGGTCCAGGATCAACATGACAATGTATCAGGTAGCGATAGCGAGGGAGAAGATGCCTCAACAAACGTGACTCATTGATGCTGCCGTCGCTCTCGACATCGCGTTGCGCTAGACCAACTAGAACAACACGCAGCTGCTACACCCAATGATGTCATGTTTATGTGACGCTGGCGCAACATTGCATCCTCGGGAAGGTTTATGTCACTTCACCAGATGAAGATCACTGATTTTAAGTGAATTATAATGTAACAGTGTTTTTTAGATAATTTTTTTGTTTGTGAATAAAAATTGTATCTGATAATTTTAATGGTATTTAATAATTTATTCTACTGTGATAAAGCTTATTATCCAATTCTACCCTTGTAAAAATATTACACAATTTACATGTGACAAAAATAAAAGAATACACCAACTTCTCGCTTTATTATATTTAAAAAAAATCTTTTCTAACACAGTTCGCCCAACTCAATTCACAAAATTCGCGTAGTTTTTCTAGTCGTATTAATGTAATACATGTCACGTCATATCCGGCCGTCCCTCTTTGTGCGACGGTTCCCAGACTACAAGCGAAGCAGCTGCACAATAACAATAGCCAAACAGCAAAACATTTTGCTAAAAAGCGATGTCTGAGACGACTTTGAGTTACATTAATGAATACTTAACGGACGTAAGTATACTACCTAAAATTTCAAACACAATTTGTATGTAAAAGCCATATTTAATTTTTTTATGATATTTTAACAAAAACTGGTTAAAGTTTTTATGTTTCCTTTGCAATTTTAGAGATGATTTATCTTTACTTCAATATAAACAACTGAGATGCCCTAGACAGGTACTTCTTTCTTTATCCGATACAAAGTAAGCAAACCTCCCTACAACAAATCTTACTTTTATTCAAAAACTGGCAATTATTATCAAGTTTAATATCTGTTTTGTTAATTTCTGAGAATTTTATTTCTTTATTTCAACAAAAAGATCAAAACCACATAAGCCAAACTCTGTTTCTATGAATTTAGTGTATCAACCGATTTACTGCCATCAATAAAAATCTCGATTAAAGAGGTGTAATATTTTATGAAATATTTTTTAGGTTTTACAGTTTTTATCACTGAGGATGCATAAAACAATTAATTTCCTTGCAGCTTCTCACATTTCTGTGGCACTGTGGCTAGTATCAAACCCTGTGAATTTTAATAAATTGTTGCAAGTCGTGAGTACGCTTAGTGGCAAGTCCTGCTATGCACACAGTAATTCAGATTAAGCATTATTTACATTAAGGTGAACATGACATAAACGTTGTCACGTAGTGGTTAAATGAGGTACTAGCGAAACGTCCACCTTTAGTCAAGCCCCACTATTGGGTTCGCAAATTCTGTAACGTAAAAGGTCTGATCGCTGTTGTTCAAGCCCCGCGATGGAAGCCAATTCTGTAACGTAACCCAGTGAGGTACCGTAGAGTTATATTATATGCCTCAAGTAGTATGCGTCACTTCTGAATTATAATAACTGACGTTTTTTTATAAAAATAAATAAAGGATTTTTTTATATATGTTATTCAATCTAAACAGAAATCGAGAGTGTGTGATTTAGGGTCAAAGAGGGAAGAGGGAAGTTGTTCAGCCTTATGAAGAAGAGAGAGAGTAAGTACCAATTATTTACACTTGGTTTAGACGATTCCGGATTTTTTCAAATTGTTCGCTGTGATTTAAATCAGCTGATGGTGAGATAAGTTTCTACACTTAGTTCAACCAGCCTACACTATAGCAAAATCTGATCCGATGTTGATTTCTTCTGTTTTTTGTGCTGAGACCTATTACAACTACCCACTACAAAAATTATAACACACTTTATTATTCAAGATTATTTTTCAATAATATTATTTATTAATATTATTGGTTTTTTGTTTCCTGCCAGCAAAATACAAGTATTACAATTGATCTTTCCTTAAATAAAACATAATCTCGACTTCACAGAGCAAACATGGAATTATCTAAAGAGAAAAACATATATGGTTTTTATTTACCAAATTTTACTCTATTAAAAAAAAACATCAATTAATATTGTAACGTATTTTTTATCAGAGGTTTTATTATTTATTATTATTATGTTTATTATTATAATCGGATCTACGTTACGTTTAAATTAACTTGAAACAAAAAAATAAAAGAGTGGTTGTTGTTTAAATTTAAACTCGTGGTTAATTATTAAAAGTCTTATTAAAACGAAATTCACCTATGGGTGAAGTGTTCCTTGGAGATAACTCAATGTTGAGAATGGTTGTTTCTACTTGAAGGTGACCAATGTAGTAAAGTATTTTACCATACAACATTCAAGTTACTCACAGTGTTTACAATGGTTTAAATACTCTTGTTTGTAAAGAATTCCCTTGTATTAGACAAAAAATAATAAAGTTGATTATATTTAAATGTTAGATTATCTTAAATTACAACATGAAGTATGGCAGTTGATTGCTTGATAGTAGATCTCGTCTGGTTGAAACTGGTTGTAGAAACTTCTTCTGATTACAGGTAGTCTGAGTAAGTCAAGTCCTGTAAAGTCTGGACAATATCATAAACAAACATATACTTTTACGTACCTGATTGCGTTTACTTGAAGCTCACTAAACTGTCAACTCAGCTTACATTCATCAACTCCCTTTAGTTGCAAGGTTATTTCACCTTGTTTATTAAATTAATGGGCGCCACACGGATTTATTCAGGGAAAATCCCGTGTAAAACCCGTTCATAAAAATTAATAGATGAATTGAAAATTTAAAATAGTTGAGTACCACTTTTTGGCAATGCTATTCCAATATGTCAAACACAACAGAAGGTTGTTTAAGTTTATTAAAAGAAACTATTTAATTATTCAGAAAAAATAAAATAAATCAAATAAGGTGATGCTGTTAATAATGGGTTTATTTGCACCCTTATAGTGAATTCAAAAAATACACATAATGTAACATATAAAGTTGTACAATGAAAAGTTAATTATTATATGCCTCATACGGCTTGCTCAGAACATGAGTTATAAATCTGGTTAAGTCCAGATACTATTTATTGTAATATAAAATTATTACAATTATTAATATTAGTATTATTGTTGTTATTATCGTTATTATTATCTCAGTTGTGAATTCTTTGAGACACGAAAGAAAACAATTATGCCTACACAGTATCCAATGATACAATCGATCAAAAAATTGAAGTTACTTTGACCAAGTAATTAAAATAAAAAAACGATCTATTGTAAGATCGTGCGTTTCATCAATGCTTGCTTTTTTAATGACAATATTATTCAATTGAGGACCCTTACAACTAACATATAGCTTACTTACTAATGACAAATTTGAATAATAAATCGAAACGTGGTGTAATCGTAAATACTGTTTTTGTGTTTTGCGTCAGTACAGGTTATGGTAGCAAAATACAAGTTATTGCGCTCAGATCAAGAATAATAATAATTGCACTTTTACCTTCGTAGTTTTAATTATTTTAATTAAAACCTTTTATCACTTAAGTAATCGGATTATAGAGATTACTTTCTTCCAGCACTAATTCGCACAAGAACAGAAATTCGATCCTCTTCTGATAAAAATGGATCGTGGATACTGACAATAAATTATTTTCTGTTCGTCATTCCCGCACAAAATTAAAATAAACTGCACTTGAACACTGTAGTTGATTGATGATGCACTTGAAGTAAAGTTTCTCGTTGTTAACTATTGGTTCCAGAGTACAAGGTAGCTGACGCTATGTGTTATAAGAAGAAACGTGACGGAGACGAGCGTACGTCTATTCAGCTCGTTAGTTAGTAAAGGTCTCTTCTCAAAATTCGCCGGTCTGTCTTTTTATACCCACCTTTTGGATCGGGCTTAGGTAAAATTATCATTTTATAACTAATTTTCCTATTGGTCCAGACAGGTGAGACGAAGATGACGTATCACCTTTTGGCGGTTGGTAATGGTTTTTCTAACCGTCGAATGTTGAGATGATTGACAGGTCGCTTCTGCTGTCATTGTTATTATTATTGGTACTCAGATTCCTGATATACATTTATAAAATGATGCTAACAGTTGTCATACGCTTAATACCGTCACGATTGAGTTGATATTATTATCAAATTAAAGATTGTTTTGTTTCCTTTAAATTGATATCACTCGATCTCGGATTATCTTCACCTTAACTGACATTGTTAGAAAATCAATGTTCGGGTACACTATTCTTACTGTCGTCTGCTCTTTATGAGTCGCCGATTTTACACTTTTTAGTTAACCTTTCTCGTATCCACATAACATTTTATTAAACAAATGTTTATGTGCGGACTCCATTAATACTGTACTGACGTTTTTTTCACTGAACTTTACTTTTACACCTTAATCCTATACATAGTAATAAATGATCCTACTGACTAATGATATTTTGTTTACTGTTAGTTAGTTTTGAGCTACTATTTACAAATAAAATCGTGGCTAAACCTATCGTTTTAATATCATTTTTCGTTATGTTAATGCATAACCATTGTTCTGGTGCATTTTATTTTGCACTGGTGATAATTATTGATAGTCATTTTATTGACTAATGTTTGGTCTAAGTTTGTTAAGTGTAGAATATCGCCTACACTGAAATTTGGCCTTTATAATGCCTATGGGTTCTCAATTCGGTAAATTACAGAGACATCTTATTGGTATAAGGTTCTCTTATATAGTTAGCTCTCTTTTCTAACAAGTACATGTGATGCAGAAATACATCTTAGTTCCTACAATATAGCCATTGTTAACATTGGTTTTGGCATTCATTATCTACTTGTTCATAGTCACATTTATTATCAGAAAAATGCTGATTTTGCTTTCACAGTATTTAACTGCTAATTCGTTTGTTTTTTGTTTATAAATGACATTCGGTTTACATTAACCATTTACTGAATTGACAGTTGAATTTAAATCTATTCTGTCCATTAGTTCGTTTTAGTCTCAGTCTAGTTGTAGTGTCAAACAGCTATTGGGTTACTGTTTCCCATGGCACTTCTGCTTTATTCTTCTCTCTTGGTTTCTTCTTTCTTGTTTATTTTGACTATTCTATACCTATTTACATGGTTATTCTGTTTTATGAAATCTAATAACATACACTTAGGTTAGGTGACATCTTGTGATGTTACATAATACACCCTCTTTAAAATTGATCATTTGAAAAATTTATATTTTGTAAAATTATCAATTCATGTCAGTTTCTTAGTATACTTCAATAAAGAAATTTTCTCTTGTATTCCTAGATTTTTTAAACATATTATTGGTGTATTACTCTAGGTTGGCTTTTTATACAATGGTACAATTCTTAATTTACTAGTAATTTCAAGCTGCTTACTCTCTAAATCATTTAACCATAATGGATCTTGTTTCTCAAGTTAATTATTCCCTGTTTTATTTACATTCTACTTTCTCACTACATATCTTTGCATTCGTGATCATTTGATGGTTATAATAATTTATACCTCACAGATTCTTTCATAATATTCCTTGATATAATAAAACAATATAATTCCCTAACTGTAGTAGAGGTTCTGGAATCAGGGTGGCTCACTATGGCTAACATCCTCTGCCGTTCCTCCCTACACATTCTCAGATTCAGAGGCATTACTCTTCTCTGTCTGAGTAAAAATAAACATTGCACCTGGCAATAGTTGCACTATCACAACTCAAAAAAAATATCACATATCATTCGTATTCAATAATATAATATATTCCCTATAATATACAAGGTATCAGAGGTTTTTATTTAGATCACATTTCTATCTTTATACTTGCTAACATACTTTCTTTTTTACAGGTAATTACTTCCTTTAGACTTGGTGTTTTTTAGCTATGCTTTTATCAGCTACATAGTTACTTATGTACTAGTTAACAATTTGTTGTGGTTCATTTAAATATTTTTAAGATTATACACTTGTTTAGATGCTTATAGTACTTGTGCATCCATTGTTCTATCTAGAGTTCACAATATATTTCTGTTTTCACTATAGTCTATTAAATCTTTCTTAACGAGTTATATTCCTCCTGAATTATCAGGCTTACATTGTTTGTATACTAAATGGTTCTCTTTTTTTCTGATGTTCTCTGACATATTCTTATGATGTATCAAATTTGATAATTGACAAACATTGTTCTTTCCTTTCATTTCATTATAACAATAGTTATTCTTACAATTAATACTCTTTGTTATTTTTCTTCTCTACTCCTTCAAGTGATGGTGGTTTTCACTTATTCTGGATGATTTTATACACTATATACTATGCTGTAATTACAATTTCATTTAACAATATACTAATATCTAATATCTAATTTCATAGACATGCTTGGGGTTTTCATGGTTTGTTTCACAAATATTAATTTTTTTTCTTTCCTTACATTCCATAATAATGTCCTTCTTTTTATTTTACACACTTTGTTATACTGCCTCTCTACTCCTTCAAAGGTTAGTTGGGTGAACCTTTATTCTGGACGATTTTAACTTAACATTTGAGTTTTATGAGAGGTATACTATAATCATTTTATAAACATTATGTCACATAGAATATTCATCTGGATACATATTTTTTTTTCTAGGTATAGTACAGTAATTGCATTTTCTTATTAAATCATTTGATTGACCTTATCTAATATCCTATCCCCTGGGGTAATAGGTCTGGCACATTTTCATCATGAACAAATGGTTTGGTTTACATCTTAAATCTACACACTTTTGGTAACTTGGTAAGGTAGATTGACTAGTTATAGCTAATTGGTTACCTTCAATATTTTTGGTAATTTAACAACAAATGAGTTTGTTTATAGTAGTGGTTTTTTCCAAGATAGATATTTTACTTTTTTATAACATAAACGTTTGGGTGAGGAATGTTGCTTCCTATTACATATTATCTCTCCTTAATATTCATCATTGCTTATTCGCCGATATTCATGGGGTTATTTGTGCTCTTCCACTCTATTGGGTCTATAATTGGGATATCTGACATATGTTCCGTACTAGTGGTTTTGGAGATACCTTACTATCAAGCGGTTCTTCCACTTAGCGGCTACCAGATAGTCATTGGCTCCCCGTTTCCTTGCCTTCCTCCTCTCATCATCTTTGGTATTATTGTGTTCATTGTACTCCGGGCCTTGGCTATTATTGATGTCTGGCCCATCTTCTAATCCGGGTTGATCTTTGTTCTCCTGGTTGGACTCTTCCATCGCTTGGTCCCTCTTTTTCCGCATTTCCCTTATTCTTTGGGCGTACCTTTCAATAAGCTGGTCCAGTCGTTCTTGATCATTTTCCTTCTCCCTGTGAAGCTTCTTTCTTCTAGGAATATTTGCCTTAAATACCTCATTGTTTATGACCTTCTCCGTCATAACATAGTCACTGGCATGTAACATTGTTTCAATCGTTCCGTCATCTGGGTCACTAATTAAATGGTTTAATGATTGGTTATTCATTAAGGAATCGATTGATTTTGTTTGGTGTACTTTATTTGGTGGTATATTTAATTTAATTGGATTCTTATTTAATTTTTTACCCACGGTTTTATGGTGATTTATTTTTAACATTTTTATGTAGTCTGGTTTATACTTCTTACCGTTGGTCCTTGCTCTATGACGAATAATTGGGTTGTCTACGAAGTTAATTAATCCACTCCTAGTCATTTCTAATATTTCCTTTGTAATCCTTGTTTTCTTAGAGCGTATTATTCTTTTTATCTTTGTCTCTTTCTCTCCTGTTTTCTTTATTACCTTGTCCTTTACATTTTTAATGGTAGCTTCTTTATGCTGAATGTTCTCTTCATTCCTATGGTGTGTATCCTCAGGCACCAATGCTTTCGAGTCTTCTTTATCCTCAGTTTGTTTATCAGTGTCTTTGAATTGTATACTTAATTCTTCCATGGATTCATCATTTGATACTTCTCTTATCTCTGAGTTATCATCGTCCTTTCCTTCTTCATTATTCTCCAGCTCTGGACTCATTTGTTCCATGTTTTTGTCTTCGGATACCTTCCGTTCTTCTCCCCACTTCCGGTTATTCATGTCATCCATTTTTTGGCTTATTTTCATTAAGGTGGTGTTCAATTCTTCTCTAATGGCCTGGCTGTTATTGTCGATTTTATCGTTCAGCGCGTCTATAGACTTATGAGTATCGTCAATCCTTTTATTTAGGTCCTCCTTTATCGACTCTATATTTTTACTTAATACCTCGATATTCCTTTGATTTTCTTTCCTTAAAGTTCGACTATCTTCCTTAACCTGTCCGAATTGTTCCATCATCATTCTCATCATGTGATCCCATCTTGCCTCTTCGGATGGTCTGTTTGGTTGTGGGAGTTCTTCAGACCGTCTGGGTTGGTTGTCGACTGTCACTGCTATCTCTGGTTCTACATGAGGTGTTTCGTCGTTACTAGTTTCGATGTTATTGATTGTAATAACCTCCATCTCGTCTGTGGGTTGCGCTTCGTATGTATCTACATCCCGTTGCATCTCTCCTACTCTACTGTCCTTATATCTTGTATCGTACTGATGGGTGTGCGGCATGTTAATTTTTCCGTGTCTACCGGGCTAATATAAAATATAAAAAAAAATATATTTATTTAATATTTTTTAAGCCACACTAGTTGGTGCGCCAATTTATAAGAAAACAAAATCATTCGTATGTTTATTAGGTTTGGTATGTCCTCCTTCGTAAAGCCCCACGTTGTATGCGTCAATTTATAAGAATTCCGCGATTAGGGGTTTTATTGTTTATTATTATAATCAAATTTACGTTACGTTTAAATTAACTTGAAACAAAAAAATAAAAGAGTGGTTGTTGTTTAAATTTAAACTCGTGGTTAATTATTAAAAGTCTTATTAAAACGAAATTCACCTATGGGTGAAGTGTTCCTTGGAGATAACTCAATGTTGAGAATGGTTGTTTCTACTTGAAGGTGACCAATGTAGTAAAGTATTTTACCATACAACATTCAAGTTACTCACAGTGTTTACAATGGTTTAAATACTCTTGTTTGTAAAGAATTCCCTTGTATTAGACAAAAAATAATAAAGTTGATTATATTTAAATGTTAGATTATCTTAAATTACAACATGAAGTATGGCAGTTGATTGCTTGATAGTAGATCTCGTCTGGTTGAAACTGGTTGTAGAAACTTCTTCTGATTACAGGTAGTCTGAGTAAGTCAAGTCCTGTAAAGTCTGGACAATATCATAAACAAACATATACTTTTACGTACCTGATTGCGTTTACTTGAAGCTCACTAAACTGTCAACTCAGCTTACATTCATCAACTCCCTTTAGTTGCAAGGTTATTTCACCTTGTTTATTAAATTAATGGGCGCCACACGGATTTATTCAGGGAAAATCCCGTGTAAAACCCGTTCATAAAAATTAATAGATGAATTGAAAATTTAAAATAGTTGAGTACCACTTTTTGGCAATGCTATTCCAATATGTCAAACACAACAGAAGGTTGTTTAAGTTTATTAAAAGAAACTATTTAATTATTCAGAAAAAATAAAATAAATCAAATCAGGTGATGCTGTTAATAATGGGTTTATTTGCACCCTTATAGTGAATTCAAAAAATACACATAATGTAACATATAAAGTTGTACAATGAAAAGTTAATTATTATATGCCTCATACGGCTTGCTCAGAACATGAGTTATAAATCTGGTTAAGTCCAGATACTGTTTATTGTAATATAAAATTATTACAATTATTAATATTAGTATTATTGTTGTTATTATCGTTATTATTATCTCAGTTGTGAATTCTTTGAGACACGAAAGAAAACAATTATGCCTACACAGTATCCAATGATACAATCGATCAAAAAATTGAAGTTACTTTGACCAAGTAATTAAAATAAAAAAACGATCTATTGTAAGATCGTGCGTTTCATCAACGCTTGCTTTTTTAATGACAATATTATTCAATTGAGGACCCTTACAACTAACATATAGCTTACTTACTAATGACAAATTTGAATAATAAATCGAAACGTGGTGTAATCGTAAATACTGTTTTTGTGTTTTGCGTCAGTACAGGTTATGGTAGCAAAATACAAGTTATTGCGCTCAGATCAAGAATAATAATAATTGCACTTTTACCTTCGTAGTTTTAATTATTTTAATTAAAACCTTTTATCACTTAAGTAATCGGATTATAGAGATTACTTTCTTTCAGCACTAATTCGCACAAGAACAGAAATTCGATCCTCTTCTGATAAAAATGGATCGTGGATACTGACAATAAATTATTTTCTGTTCGTCATTCCCGCACAAAATTAAAATAAACTGCACTTGAACACTGTAGTTGATTGATGATGCACTTGAAGTAAAGTTTCTCGTTGTTAACTATTGGTTCCAGAGTACAAGGTAGCTGACGCTATGTGTTATAAGAAGAAACGTGACGGAGACGAGCGTACGTCTATTCAGCTCGTTAGTTAGTAAAGGTCTCTTCTCAAAATTCGCCGGTCTGTCTTTTTATACCCACCTTTTGGATCGGGCTTAGGTAAAATTATCATTTTATAACTAATTTTCCTATTGGTCCAGACAGGTGAGACGAAGATGACGTATCACCTTTTGGCGGTTGGTAACGGTTTTTCTAACCGTCGAATGTTGAGATGATTGACAGGTCGCTTCTGCTGTCATTGTTATTATTATTGGTACTCAGATTCCTGATATACATTTATAAAATGATGCTAACAGTTGTCATACGCTTAATACCGTCACGATTGAGTTGATATTATTATCAAATTAAAGATTGTTTTGTTTCCTTTAAATTGATATCACTCGATCTCGGATTATCTTCACCTTAACCGACATTGTTAGAAAATCAATGTTCGGGTACACTATTCTTACTGTCGTCTGCTCTTTATGAGTCGCCGATTTTACACTTTTTAGTTAACCTTTCTCGTATCCACATAACATTTTATTAAACAAATGTTTATGTGCGGACTCCATTAATACTGTACTGACGTTTTTTTCACTGAACTTTACTTTTACACCTTAATCCTATACATAGTAATAAATGATCCTACTGACTAATGACATTTTGTTTACTGTTAGTTAGTTTTGAGCTACTATTTACAAATAAAATCGTGGCTAAACCTATCGTTTTAATATCATTTTTCGTTATGTTAATGCATAACCATTGTTCTGGTGCATTTTATTTTGCACTGGTGATAATTATTGATAGTCATTTTATTGACTAATGTTTGGTCTAAGTTTGTTAAGTGTAGAATATCGCCTACACTGAAATTTGGCCTTTATAATGCCTATGGGTTCTCAATTCGGTAAATTACAGAGACATCTTATTGGTATAAGGTTCTCTTATATAGTTAGCTCTCTTTTCTAGCAAGTACATGTGATGCAGAAATACATCTTAGTTCCTACAATATAGCCATTGTTAACATTGGTTTTGGCATTCATTATCTACTTGTTCATAGTCACATTTATTATCAGAAAAATGCTGATTTTGCTTTCACAGTATTTAACTGCTAATTCGTTTGTTTTTTGTTTATAAATGACATTCGGTTTACATTAACCATTTACTGAATTGACAGTTGAATTTAAATCTATTCTGTCCATTAGTTCGTTTTAGTCTCAGTCTAGTTGTAGTGTCAAACAGCTATTGGGTTACTGTTTCCCATGGCACTTCTGCTTTATTCTTCTCTCTTGGTTTCTTCTTTCTTGTTTATTTTGACTATTCTATACCTATTTACATGGTTATTCTGTTTTATGAAATCTAATAACATACACTTAGGTTAGGTGACATCTTGTGATGTTACATAATACACCCTCTTTAAAATTGATCATTTGAAAAATTTATATTTTGTAAAATTATCAATTCATGTCAGTTTCTTAGTATACTTCAATAAAGAAATTTTCTCTTGTATTCCTAGATTTTTTAAACATATTATTGGTGTATTACTCTAGGTTGGCTTTTTATACAATGGTACAATTCTTAATTTACTAGTAATTTCAAGCTGCTTACTCTCTAAATCATTTAACCATAATGGATCTTGTTTCTCAAGTTAATTATTCCCTGTTTTATTTACATTCTACTTTCTCACTACATATCTTTGCATTCGTGATCATTTGATGGTTATAATAATTTATACCTCACAGATTCTTTCATAATATTCCTTGATATAATAAAACAATATAATTCCCTAACTGTAGTAGAGGTTCTGGAATCAGGGTGGCTCACTATGGCTAACATCCTCTGCCGTTCCTCCCTACACATTCTCAGATTCAGAGGCATTACTCTTCTCTGTCTGAGTAAAAATAAACATTGCACCTGGCAATAGTTGCACTATCACAACTCAAAAAAAATATCACATATCATTCGTATTCAATAATATAATATATTCCCTATAATATACAAGGTATCAGAGGTTTTTATTTAGATCACATTTCTATCTTTATACTTGCTAACATACTTTCTTTTTTACAGGTAATTACTTCCTTTAGACTTGGTGTTTTTTAGCTATGCTTTTATCAGCTACATAGTTACTTATGTACTAGTTAACAATTTGTTGTGGTTCATTTAAATATTTTTAAGATTATACACTTGTTTAGATGCTTATAGTACTTGTGCATCCATTGTTCTATCTAGAGTTCACAATATATTTCTGTTTTCACTATAGTCTATTAAATCTTTCTTAACGAGTTATATTCCTCCTGAATTATCAGGCTTACATTGTTTGTATACTAAATGGTTCTCTTTTTTTCTGATGTTCTCTGACATATTCTTATGATGTATCAAATTTGATAATTGACAAACATTGTTCTTTCCTTTCATTTCATTATAACAATAGTTATTCTTACAATTAATACTCTTTGTTATTTTTCTTCTCTACTCCTTCAAGTGATGGTGGTTTTCACTTATTCTGGATGATTTTATACACTATATACTATGCTGTAATTACAATTTCATTTAACAATATACTAATATCTAATATCTAATTTCATAGACATGCTTGGGGTTTTCATGGTTTGTTTCACAAATATTAATTTTTTTTCTTTCCTTACATTCCATAATAATGTCCTTCTTTTTATTTTACACACTTTGTTATACTGCCTCTCTACTCCTTCAAAGGTTAGTTGGGTGAACCTTTATTCTGGACGATTTTAACTTAACATTTGAGTTTTATGAGAGGTATACTATAATCATTTTATAAACATTATGTCACATAGAATATTCATCTGGATACATATTTTTTTTTCTAGGTATAGTACAGTAATTGCATTTTCTTATTAAATCATTTGATTGACCTTATCTAATATCCTATCCCCTGGGGTAATAGGTCTGGCACATTTTCATCATGAACAAATGGTTTGGTTTACATCTTAAATCTACACACTTTTGGTAACTTGGTAAGGTAGATTGACTAGTTATAGCTAATTGGTTACCTTCAATATTTTTGGTAATTTAACAACAAATGAGTTTGTTTATAGTAGTGGTTTTTTCCAAGATAGATATTTTACTTTTTTATAACATAAACGTTTGGGTGAGGAATGTTGCTTCCTATTACATATTATCTCTCCTTAATATTCATCATTGCTTATTCGCCGATATTCATGGGGTTATTTGTGCTCTTCCACTCTATTGGGTCTATAATTGGGATATCTGACATATGTTCCGTACTAGTGGTTTTGGAGATACCTTACTATCAAGCGGTTCTTCCACTTAGCGGCTACCAGATAGTCATTGGCTCCCCGTTTCCTTGCCTTCCTCCTCTCATCATCTTTGGTATTATTGTGTTCATTGTACTCCGGGCCTTGGCTATTATTGATGTCTGGCCCATCTTCTAATCCGGGTTGATCTTTGTTCTCCTGGTTGGACTCTTCCATCGCTTGGTCCCTCTTTTTCCGCATTTCCCTTATTCTTTGGGCGTACCTTTCAATAAGCTGGTCCAGTCGTTCTTGATCATTTTCCTTCTCCCTGTGAAGCTTCTTTCTTCTAGGAATATTTGCCTTAAATACCTCATTGTTTATGACCTTCTCCGTCATAACATAGTCACTGGCATGTAACATTGTTTCAATCGTTCCGTCATCTGGGTCACTAATTAAATGGTTTAATGATTGGTTATTCATTAAGGAATCGATTGATTTTGTTTGGTGTACTTTATTTGGTGGTATATTTAATTTAATTGGATTCTTATTTAATTTTTTACCCACGGTTTTATGGTGATTTATTTTTAACATTTTTATGTAGTCTGGTTTATACTTCTTACCGTTGGTCCTTGCTCTATGACGAATAATTGGGTTGTCTACGAAGTTAATTAATCCACTCCTAGTCATTTCTAATATTTCCTTTGTAATCCTTGTTTTCTTAGAGCGTATTATTCTTTTTATCTTTGTCTCTTTCTCTCCTGTTTTCTTTATTACCTTGTCCTTTACATTTTTAATGGTAGCTTCTTTATGCTGAATGTTCTCTTCATTCCTATGGTGTGTATCCTCAGGCACCAATGCTTTCGAGTCTTCTTTATCCTCAGTTTGTTTATCAGTGTCTTTGAATTGTATACTTAATTCTTCCATGGATTCATCATTTGATACTTCTCTTATCTCTGAGTTATCATCGTCCTTTCCTTCTTCATTATTCTCCAGCTCTGGACTCATTTGTTCCATGTTTTTGTCTTCGGATACCTTCCGTTCTTCTCCCCACTTCCGGTTATTCATGTCATCCATTTTTTGGCTTATTTTCATTAAGGTGGTGTTCAATTCTTCTCTAATGGCCTGGCTGTTATTGTCGATTTTATCGTTCAGCGCGTCTATAGACTTATGAGTATCGTCAATCCTTTTATTTAGGTCCTCCTTTATCGACTCTATATTTTTACTTAATACCTCGATATTCCTTTGATTTTCTTTCCTTAAAGTTCGACTATCTTCCTTAACCTGTCCGAATTGTTCCATCATCATTCTCATCATGTGATCCCATCTTGCCTCTTCGGATGGTCTGTTTGGTTGTGGGAGTTCTTCAGACCGTCTGGGTTGGTTGTCGACTGTCACTGCTATCTCTGGTTCTACATGAGGTGTTTCGTCGTTACTAGTTTCGATGTTATTGATTGTAATAACCTCCATCTCGTCTGTGGGTTGCGCTTCGTATGTATCTACATCCCGTTGCATCTCTCCTACTCTACTGTCCTTATATCTTGTATCGTACTGATGGGTGTGCGGCATGTTAATTTTTCCGTGTCTACCGGGCTAATATAAAATATAAAAAAAAATATATTTATTTAATATTTTTTAAGCCACACTAGTTGGTGCGCCAATTTATAAGAAAACAAAATCATTCGTATGTTTATTAGGTTTGGTATGTCCTCCTTCGTAAAGCCCCACGTTGTATGCGTCAATTTATAAGAATTCCGCGATTAGGGGTTTTATTGTTTATTATTATAATCAAATTTACGTTACGTTTAAATTAACTTGAAACAAAAAAATAAAAGAGTGGTTGTTGTTTAAATTTAAACTCGTGGTTAATTATTAAAAGTCTTATTAAAACGAAATTCACCTATGGGTGAAGTGTTCCTTGGAGATAACTCAATGTTGAGAATGGTTGTTTCTACTTGAAGGTGACCAATGTAGTAAAGTATTTTACCATACAACATTCAAGTTACTCACAGTGTTTACAATGGTTTAAATACTCTTGTTTGTAAAGAATTCCCTTGTATTAGACAAAAAATAATAAAGTTGATTATATTTAAATGTTAGATTATCTTAAATTACAACATGAAGTATGGCAGTTGATTGCTTGATAGTAGATCTCGTCTGGTTGAAACTGGTTGTAGAAACTTCTTCTGATTACAGGTAGTCTGAGTAAGTCAAGTCCTGTAAAGTCTGGACAATATCATAAACAAACATATACTTTTACGTACCTGATTGCGTTTACTTGAAGCTCACTAAACTGTCAACTCAGCTTACATTCATCAACTCCCTTTAGTTGCAAGGTTATTTCACCTTGTTTATTAAATTAATGGGCGCCACACGGATTTATTCAGGGAAAATCCCGTGTAAAACCCGTTCATAAAAATTAATAGATGAATTGAAAATTTAAAATAGTTGAGTACCACTTTTTGGCAATGCTATTCCAATATGTCAAACACAACAGAAGGTTGTTTAAGTTTATTAAAAGAAACTATTTAATTATTCAGAAAAAATAAAATAAATCAAATCAGGTGATGCTGTTAATAATGGGTTTATTTGCACCCTTATAGTGAATTCAAAAAATACACATAATGTAACATATAAAGTTGTACAATGAAAAGTTAATTATTATATGCCTCATACGGCTTGCTCAGAACATGAGTTATAAATCTGGTTAAGTCCAGATACTGTTTATTGTAATATAAAATTATTACAATTATTAATATTAGTATTATTGTTGTTATTATCGTTATTATTATCTCAGTTGTGAATTCTTTGAGACACGAAAGAAAACAATTATGCCTACACAGTATCCAATGATACAATCGATCAAAAAATTGAAGTTACTTTGACCAAGTAATTAAAATAAAAAAACGATCTATTGTAAGATCGTGCGTTTCATCAACGCTTGCTTTTTTAATGACAATATTATTCAATTGAGGACCCTTACAACTAACATATAGCTTACTTACTAATGACAAATTTGAATAATAAATCGAAACGTGGTGTAATCGTAAATACTGTTTTTGTGTTTTGCGTCAGTACAGGTTATGGTAGCAAAATACAAGTTATTGCGCTCAGATCAAGAATAATAATAATTGCACTTTTACCTTCGTAGTTTTAATTATTTTAATTAAAACCTTTTATCACTTAAGTAATCGGATTATAGAGATTACTTTCTTTCAGCACTAATTCGCACAAGAACAGAAATTCGATCCTCTTCTGATAAAAATGGATCGTGGATACTGACAATAAATTATTTTCTGTTCGTCATTCCCGCACAAAATTAAAATAAACTGCACTTGAACACTGTAGTTGATTGATGATGCACTTGAAGTAAAGTTTCTCGTTGTTAACTATTGGTTCCAGAGTACAAGGTAGCTGACGCTATGTGTTATAAGAAGAAACGTGACGGAGACGAGCGTACGTCTATTCAGCTCGTTAGTTAGTAAAGGTCTCTTCTCAAAATTCGCCGGTCTGTCTTTTTATACCCACCTTTTGGATCGGGCTTAGGTAAAATTATCATTTTATAACTAATTTTCCTATTGGTCCAGACAGGTGAGACGAAGATGACGTATCACCTTTTGGCGGTTGGTAACGGTTTTTCTAACCGTCGAATGTTGAGATGATTGACAGGTCGCTTCTGCTGTCATTGTTATTATTATTGGTACTCAGATTCCTGATATACATTTATAAAATGATGCTAACAGTTGTCATACGCTTAATACCGTCACGATTGAGTTGATATTATTATCAAATTAAAGATTGTTTTGTTTCCTTTAAATTGATATCACTCGATCTCGGATTATCTTCACCTTAACCGACATTGTTAGAAAATCAATGTTCGGGTACACTATTCTTACTGTCGTCTGCTCTTTATGAGTCGCCGATTTTACACTTTTTAGTTAACCTTTCTCGTATCCACATAACATTTTATTAAACAAATGTTTATGTGCGGACTCCATTAATACTGTACTGACGTTTTTTTCACTGAACTTTACTTTTACACCTTAATCCTATACATAGTAATAAATGATCCTACTGACTAATGACATTTTGTTTACTGTTAGTTAGTTTTGAGCTACTATTTACAAATAAAATCGTGGCTAAACCTATCGTTTTAATATCATTTTTCGTTATGTTAATGCATAACCATTGTTCTGGTGCATTTTATTTTGCACTGGTGATAATTATTGATAGTCATTTTATTGACTAATGTTTGGTCTAAGTTTGTTAAGTGTAGAATATCGCCTACACTGAAATTTGGCCTTTATAATGCCTATGGGTTCTCAATTCGGTAAATTACAGAGACATCTTATTGGTATAAGGTTCTCTTATATAGTTAGCTCTCTTTTCTAGCAAGTACATGTGATGCAGAAATACATCTTAGTTCCTACAATATAGCCATTGTTAACATTGGTTTTGGCATTCATTATCTACTTGTTCATAGTCACATTTATTATCAGAAAAATGCTGATTTTGCTTTCACAGTATTTAACTGCTAATTCGTTTGTTTTTTGTTTATAAATGACATTCGGTTTACATTAACCATTTACTGAATTGACAGTTGAATTTAAATCTATTCTGTCCATTAGTTCGTTTTAGTCTCAGTCTAGTTGTAGTGTCAAACAGCTATTGGGTTACTGTTTCCCATGGCACTTCTGCTTTATTCTTCTCTCTTGGTTTCTTCTTTCTTGTTTATTTTGACTATTCTATACCTATTTACATGGTTATTCTGTTTTATGAAATCTAATAACATACACTTAGGTTAGGTGACATCTTGTGATGTTACATAATACACCCTCTTTAAAATTGATCATTTGAAAAATTTATATTTTGTAAAATTATCAATTCATGTCAGTTTCTTAGTATACTTCAATAAAGAAATTTTCTCTTGTATTCCTAGATTTTTTAAACATATTATTGGTGTATTACTCTAGGTTGGCTTTTTATACAATGGTACAATTCTTAATTTACTAGTAATTTCAAGCTGCTTACTCTCTAAATCATTTAACCATAATGGATCTTGTTTCTCAAGTTAATTATTCCCTGTTTTATTTACATTCTACTTTCTCACTACATATCTTTGCATTCGTGATCATTTGATGGTTATAATAATTTATACCTCACAGATTCTTTCATAATATTCCTTGATATAATAAAACAATATAATTCCCTAACTGTAGTAGAGGTTCTGGAATCAGGGTGGCTCACTATGGCTAACATCCTCTGCCGTTCCTCCCTACACATTCTCAGATTCAGAGGCATTACTCTTCTCTGTCTGAGTAAAAATAAACATTGCACCTGGCAATAGTTGCACTATCACAACTCAAAAAAAATATCACATATCATTCGTATTCAATAATATAATATATTCCCTATAATATACAAGGTATCAGAGGTTTTTATTTAGATCACATTTCTATCTTTATACTAGCTAACATACTTTCTTTTTTACAGGTAATTACTTCCTTTAGACTTGGTGTTTTTTAGCTATGCTTTTATCAGCTATATAGTTACTTATGTACTAGTTAACAATTTGTTGTGGTTCATTTAAATATTTTTAAGATTATACACTTGTTTAGATGCTTATAGTACTTATGCATCCATTTGTTCTATCTAGAGTTCACAATATATTTCTGTTTTCACTATAGTCTATTAAATCTTTCTTAACGAGTTATATTCCTCCTGAATTATCAGGCTTACATTGTTTGTATACTAAATGGTTCTCTTTTTTTCTGATGTTCTCTGACATATTCTTATGATGTATCAAATTTGATAATTGACAAACATTGTTCTTTCCTTTCATTTCATTATAACAATAGTTATTCTTACAATTAATACTCTTTGTTATTTTTCTTCTCTACTCCTTCAAGTGATGGTGGTTTTCACTTATTCTGGATGATTTTATACACTATATACTATGCTGTAATTACAATTTCATTTAACAATATACTAATATCTAATATCTAATTTCATAGACATGCTTGGGGTTTTCATGGTTTGTTTCACAAATATTAATTTTTTTTCTTTCCTTACATTCCATAATAATGTCCTTCTTTTTATTTTACACACTTTGTTATACTGCCTCTCTACTCCTTCAAAGGTTAGTTGGGTGAACCTTTATTCTGGACGATTTTAACTTAACATTTGAGTTTTATGAGAGGTATACTATAATCATTTTATAAACATTATGTCACATAGAATATTCATCTGGATACATATTTTTTTTTCTAGGTATAGTACAGTAATTGCATTTTCTTATTAAATCATTTGATTGACCTTATCTAATATCCTATCCCCTGGGGTAATAGGTCTGGCACATTTTCATCATGAACAAATGGTTTGGTTTACATCTTAAATCTACACACTTTTGGTAACTTGGTAAGGTAGATTGACTAGTTATAGCTAATTGGTTACCTTCAATATTTTTGGTAATTTAACAACAAATGAGTTTGTTTATAGTAGTGGTTTTTTCCAAGATAGATATTTTACTTTTTTATAACATAAACGTTTGGGTGAGGAATGTTGCTTCCTATTACATATTATCTCTCCTTAATATTCATCATTGCTTATTCGCCGATATTCATGGGGTTATTTGTGCTCTTCCACTCTATTGGGTCTATAATTGGGATATCTGACATATGTTCCGTACTAGTGGTTTTGGAGATACCTTACTATCAAGCGGTTCTTCCACTTAGCGGCTACCAGATAGTCATTGGCTCCCCGTTTCCTTGCCTTCCTCCTCTCATCATCTTTGGTATTATTGTGTTCATTGTACTCCGGGCCTTGGCTATTATTGATGTCTGGCCCATCTTCTAATCCGGGTTGATCTTTGTTCTCCTGGTTGGACTCTTCCATCGCTTGGTCCCTCTTTTTCCGCATTTCCCTTATTCTTTGGGCGTACCTTTCAATAAGCTGGTCCAGTCGTTCTTGATCATTTTCCTTCTCCCTGTGAAGCTTCTTTCTTCTAGGAATATTTGCCTTAAATACCTCATTGTTTATGACCTTCTCCGTCATAACATAGTCACTGGCATGTAACATTGTTTCAATCGTTCCGTCATCTGGGTCACTAATTAAATGGTTTAATGATTGGTTATTCATTAAGGAATCGATTGATTTTGTTTGGTGTACTTTATTTGGTGGTATATTTAATTTAATTGGATTCTTATTTAATTTTTTACCCACGGTTTTATGGTGATTTATTTTTAACATTTTTATGTAGTCTGGTTTATACTTCTTACCGTTGGTCCTTGCTCTATGACGAATAATTGGGTTGTCTACGAAGTTAATTAATCCACTCCTAGTCATTTCTAATATTTCCTTTGTAATCCTTGTTTTCTTAGAGCGTATTATTCTTTTTATCTTTGTCTCTTTCTCTCCTGTTTTCTTTATTACCTTGTCCTTTACATTTTTAATGGTAGCTTCTTTATGCTGAATGTTCTCTTCATTCCTATGGTGTGTATCCTCAGGCACCAATGCTTTCGAGTCTTCTTTATCCTCAGTTTGTTTATCAGTGTCTTTGAATTGTATACTTAATTCTTCCATGGATTCATCATTTGATACTTCTCTTATCTCTGAGTTATCATCGTCCTTTCCTTCTTCATTATTCTCCAGCTCTGGACTCATTTGTTCCATGTTTTTGTCTTCGGATACCTTCCGTTCTTCTCCCCACTTCCGGTTATTCATGTCATCCATTTTTTGGCTTATTTTCATTAAGGTGGTGTTCAATTCTTCTCTAATGGCCTGGCTGTTATTGTCGATTTTATCGTTCAGCGCGTCTATAGACTTATGAGTATCGTCAATCCTTTTATTTAGGTCCTCCTTTATCGACTCTATATTTTTACTTAATACCTCGATATTCCTTTGATTTTCTTTCCTTAAAGTTCGACTATCTTCCTTAACCTGTCCGAATTGTTCCATCATCATTCTCATCATGTGATCCCATCTTGCCTCTTCGGATGGTCTGTTTGGTTGTGGGAGTTCTTCAGACCGTCTGGGTTGGTTGTCGACTGTCACTGCTATCTCTGGTTCTACATGAGGTGTTTCGTCGTTACTAGTTTCGATGTTATTGATTGTAATAACCTCCATCTCGTCTGTGGGTTGCGCTTCGTATGTATCTACATCCCGTTGCATCTCTCCTACTCTACTGTCCTTATATCTTGTATCGTACTGATGGGTGTGCGGCATGTTAATTTTTCCGTGTCTACCGGGCTAATATAAAAAAAAATATATTTATTTAATATTTTTTAAGCCACACTAGTTGGTGCGCCAATTTATAAGAAAACAAAATCATTCGTATGTTTATTAGGTTTGGTATGTCCTCCTTCGTAAAGCCCCACGTTGTATGCGTCAATTTATAAGAATTCCGCGATTAGGGGTTTTATTGTTTATTATTATAATCAAATTTACGTTACGTTTAAATTAACTTGAAACAAAAAAATAAAAGAGTGGTTGTTGTTTAAATTTAAACTCGTGGTTAATTATTAAAAGTCTTATTAAAACGAAATTCACCTATGGGTGAAGTATTCCTTGGAGATAACTCAATGTTGAGAATGGTTGTTTCTACTTGAAGGTGACCAATGTAGTAAAGTATTTTACCATACAACATTCAAGTTACTCACAGTGTTTACAATGGTTTAAATACTCTTGTTTGTAAAGAATTCCCTTGTATTAGACAAAAAATAATAAAGTTGATTATATTTAAATGTTAGATTATCTTAAATTACAACATGAAGTATGGCAGTTGATTGCTTGATAGTAGATCTCGTCTGGTTGAAACTGGTTGTAGAAACTTCTTCTGATTACAGGTAGTCTGAGTAAGTCAAGTCCTGTAAAGTCTGGACAATATCATAAACAAACATATACTTTTACGTACCTGATTGCGTTTATTTGAAGCTCACTAAACTGTCAACTCAGCTTACATTCATCAACTCCCTTTAGTTGCAAGGTTATTTCACCTTGTTTATTAAATTAATGGGCGCCACACGGATTTATTCAGGGAAAATCCCGTGTAAACCCCGTTCATAAAAATTAATAGATGAATTGAAAATTTAAAATAGTTGAGTACCACTTTTTGGCAATGCTATTCCAATATGTCAAACACAACAGAAGGTTGTTTAAGTTTATTAAAAGAAACTATTTAATTATTCAGAAAAAATAAATCAAATCAGGTGATGCTGTTAATAATGGGTTTATTTGCACCCTTATAGTGAATTCAAAAAATACACATAATGTAACATATAAAGTTGTACAATGAAAAGTTAATTATTATATGCCTCATACGGCTTGCTCAGAACATGAGTTATAAATCTGGTTAAGTCCAGATACTATTTATTGTAATATAAAATTATTACAATTATTAATATTAGTATTATTGTTGTTATTATCGTTATTATTATCTCAGTTGTGAATTCTTTGAGACACGAAAGAAAACAATTATGCCTACACAGTATCCAATGATACAATCGATCAAAAAATTGAAGTTACTTTGACCAAGTAATTAAAATAAAAAAACGATCTATTGTAAGATCGTGCGTTTCATCAATGCTTGCTTTTTTAATGACAATATTATTCAATTGAGGACCCTTACAACTAACATATAGCTTACTTACTAATGACAAATTTGAATAATAAATCGAAACGTGGTGTAATCGTAAATACTGTTTTTGTGTTTTGCGTCAGTACAGGTTATGGTAGCAAAATACAAGTTATTGCGCTCAGATCAAGAATAATAATAATTGCACTTTTACCTTCGTAGTTTTAATTATTTTAATTAAAACCTTTTATCACTTAAGTAATCGGATTATAGAGATTACTTTCTTTCAGCACTAATTCGCACAAGAACAGAAATTCGATCCTCTTCTGATAAAAATGGATCGTGGATACTGACAATAAATTATTTTCTGTTCGTCATTCCCGCACAAAATTAAAATAAACTGCACTTGAACACTGTAGTTGATTGATGATGCACTTGAAGTAAAGTTTCTCGTTGTTAACTATTGGTTCCAGAGTACAAGGTAGCTGACGCTATGTGTTATAAGAAGAAACGTGACGGAGACGAGCGTACGTCTATTCAGCTCGTTAGTTAGTAAAGGTCTCTTCTCAAAATTCGCCGGTCTGTCTTTTTATACCCACCTTTTGGATCGGGCTTAGGTAAAATTATCATTTTATAACTAATTTTCCTATTGGTCCAGACAGGTGAGACGAAGATGACGTATCACCTTTTGGCGGTTGGTAACGGTTTTTCTAACCGTCGAATGTTGAGATGATTGACAGGTCGCTTCTGCTGTCATTGTTATTATTATTGGTACTCAGATTCCTGATATACATTTATAAAATGATGCTAACAGTTGTCATACGCTTAATACCGTCACGATTGAGTTGATATTATTATCAAATTAAAGATTGTTTTGTTTCCTTTAAATTGATATCACTCGATCTCGGATTATCTTCACCTTAACCGACATTGTTAGAAAATCAATGTTCGGGTACACTATTCTTACTGTCGTCTGCTCTTTATGAGTCGCCGATTTTACACTTTTTAGTTAACCTTTCTCGTATCCACATAACATTTTATTAAACAAATGTTTATGTGCGGACTCCATTAATACTGTACTGACGTTTTTTTCACTGAACTTTACTTTTACACCTTAATCCTATACATAGTAATAAATGATCCTACTGACTAATGACATTTTGTTTACTGTTAGTTAGTTTTGAGCTACTATTTACAAATAAAATCGTGGCTAAACCTATCGTTTTAATATCATTTTTCGTTATGTTAATGCATAACCATTGTTCTGGTGCATTTTATTTTGCACTGGTGATAATTATTGATAGTCATTTTATTGACTAATGTTTGGTCTAAGTTTGTTAAGTGTAGAATATCGCCTACACTGAAATTTGGCCTTTATAATGCCTATGGGTTCTCAATTCGGTAAATTACAGAGACATCTTATTGGTATAAGGTTCTCTTATATAGTTAGCTCTCTTTTCTAACAAGTACATGTGATGCAGAAATACATCTTAGTTCCTACAATATAGCCATTGTTAACATTGGTTTTGGCATTCATTATCTACTTGTTCATAGTCACATTTATTAACACATTTAATAAAAAAATGCTTGTTTGGTCACATTTAGAAAAATGCTGATTTTGCTTTCACAGTATTTAACTGCTAATTCGTTTGTTTTTTGTTTATAAATGACATTCGGTTTACGTTAACCATTTACTGAATTGACAGTTGAATTTAAATCTATTCTCTCCATTAGTTCGTTTTAGTCTCAGTCTAGTTGTAGTGTCAAACAGCTATTGGGTTACTGTTTCCCATGGCACTTCTGCTTTATTCTTCTCTCTTGGTTTCTTCTTTCTTGTTTATTTTGACTATTCTATACCTATTTACATGGTTATTCTGTTTTATGAAATCTAATAACATACACTTAGGTTAGGTGACATCTTGTGATGTTACAATATATAATTCTTAATAATTCCCCAGGGTTCAGGGTAAGTTCTTTTTGTTACGAGAGTGTCAGAAATGGATAATTACTAAGCTTTACAAATAACGAAAAAAATATTAAATAACTTTGTTTATTTTTTCGTGTAGTATGTAGTTCCAGGAATGTCCGTAAGAGCGCAGCGTGCTTTTGTTTACTTTAAAAAAACATATGATTAAATGACTATTTTGTGTTCTATATCCACGTTTGGAATGCGTTTTCTTCTTGAACTATTAAACGAAATGTTTATATTACCTCGCTCCATATGGTTCTTACTGGAATGAAGCTTTTTCACTGGTGAGGTCCGTCTTGCGTTATATTTCCTTACCGTCTGGCGCATTTTCCGATTGTCAAATAGAACTATGGCGAAACCAGGTTGAATCATCCGAAGATTTTCTTTCACTGTTTTGTAAGGAATGTAACCATTTAATTTTGATAAATCATGGATGATTATATAGTGGTCATGTTGCTTGTTAGTTTAGTATTAGTTTTCCTTCTTCAAAGTTCCAAAAAGGTTATTTTTATTATAATTGTAGTAGCATCATTTCTTCAACTCTATGGTTTTATTTCAAAATTTATTATTATTAACAATACTTGTTATTTCCGTCACTCTTAGTAACCCATCATATTTTTATTATACAGGCAGTTTGTAATTATTATAAATTTATATTTTATTTACCGAAAAATAATTCTTTTCCATTCCGGTTTCTTTTGTTAATTTGGTTTACATAATAAGTTTTTGTTCCTTTTCTTATGACCTTGTATATAAATATTTGATAATTTTATTATCTTTAAATAAATTTATATATTTTTTTTATTAGTCTCTCATAGTATTCCTACACTGCACTACTTCCTGTTGCCATTTCCCTCATAGTATTATTTTAATTTTTTATTATCCTTTGATATTTAAATTTTTATGTTTTTTAAAACTAACCCTGGGTTATCCTATATTACAACACAAATATTTGAAAAATATAACAGTAACTTATGTATAACAATTGGTTGTCCATACAATATAAATATTACAATAAATAAATAAAAATACAAAATCAGTTAGTAGTATTATAGCCTACTCTCATAGTTGTATAATTTCCAAACCTACAGCACAGTTCTGTAATAAGTTACCTTCACTTTTATTTTTTACCTCAATGGGTACACTATAACTCACTTTGCACCGTATATCACTCGAATTGTTTATCATTTTTAATGATATACTTTAATTTAGAGCTAGTTACAGGTTACCCATTTCTGACCTTTAGGTTATCATGAGTTAATTTATTGGGACCGGGTTATGTAACGTTACATAAAGCCCCCCCACTAGAACAAATTTATTTTAGTTTAACTCGTTTATTAAAAATAAACTTTTGATTATTTCCATTCTCTTAATAGTCTTGGCTTTATTTTCATAACAGTGTTTCATTTCAAACTGTTTATAAACTGACTGGTAATTCCGACTGGTGGTAATTGCTGTTTTCTTACTATACTCTCTCTCTCTTGGAGGCAAATTCATCAATTATTCATTTCTGGGTAGTGGTACTTCCACATTTTATTTGATAAGGACTGGTCACACTAATCATATTAAACTTGTTTTAACACTCATTTCTATTTACTTTTATATACTCGCTTTATCAATTAAGCTTCTGTCTGCTATCTTCCTTCTATTTTCTTTATCTATACTTCTGGAATCCAATATCACTCTTTTCAGCTATTTTATAATTATTATCCCTTAAATATTCAATTTCCCTAACATTTTTCCCTATCCTGTGCGGTGGTTCCAGTCGGGTGGCCACTCTGGGTCCATACACCGCTGTCCATCCTTACACCTTCTGAGACCAGGGGAACATCATCCCTGCTCATAAAAATTATTGCCGGAACATTTCTACGGTCAATACATAAAAATAAAAAAATTATAAGTAGTAGTCAATTAGCGACTAGTACCAAACACTTTTGGGATTCTTCATACTGTAGCTGTTTGTATTTATTTATATATTTCTTCTTCTCCTTGATTCCTTCTTCTTTTCCATTGACTAATAGCATATAACATCATTGATAGGCCTTATGTTAAAATTCTTTTGACTTTACTTCTTGTGACATATTTCTCCGTATCATTTCTTCTTATATAATCTTCAGTTCCGAGAAATTCTAATTTTTGTTGTATTAATTATCATCCTCCTTCAGTTTCATTGGAGTCATTAAATTATTCGTTATTCTTCTTATCTGAGCACATTGCCATCAATTGTTTTTATTCATTTATTCTTCTGTTTGTTACCATAAAATATTATTTTTCCTATTATTTCATTTTAAATCAGTTCTTTATAAATATTATTTAATCATCTGTTCTCTTTTTCTTGGTGGTTTGTTGTTTGTTAAATTATATGGTTTCAAAATAACTTGAGTAAGATGTCCTTACATGCTTTTAGCATTTTGGGGTATTTATTCTCTTTATTCTAAATTATATATTTTCGAAATAACTTGAGTAAGATGTCCTTACATGCTTTTAGAATTTTGGGGTTTTCTCTTCATTTTAAATTATATGGTTTCAAAATAACTTGAGTAAGATGTCCTTACATGCTTTTTTTGAATTTTGGGGTTTTAGTCTCTTCATTTTAAATTATATGGTTTCAAAATAACTTGAGTAAGATGTCCTTACATGCTTTTAGAATTTTGGGGTTTTAGTCTCTTCATTTTAAATTATATGGTTTCAAAATAACTTGAGTAAGATGTCCTTACATGCTTTTAGAATTTTGGGGTTTTAGTCTCTTCACTTTTATTTTTTACCTCAATGGGTTGCTTGGTCCTGTATCCATAAAATCCGTCCCTTTTTTCTGGTTTGTTTGGAGCCTGTTTAACGGTGGTCCATTATTTCAGGTACTCCCTTTACTCGGATTACTGGGGTGTTCGTAATGATTTTTGTCCTTGTTAAATAGCTCTCTATCCTCTGATATTGTAACTCTGCTGATATTGAATTTTCATTAACTTCAACGGTTACCATCGTTTTCCGAACTCTTTCTTCCTTTGTAACATATTCTTCTACTACCATGTCTTGATATTTTTCTAATACACTTGTTTCTATCATATTTATATGTAGTCTATTACACCAATATGTTGGTGACATATCATTTACTGGTGATGTCATTGACCTTTTATTTACTGGTATATTTAATTTAAATATAGATTTAGTTAAGTTTTTTCTATAACTTTTCGAAACAGTTAATTCTCTGTAATTAACGATTGGGAGATTAAGTACATTAACCAGCCCACTCTTAATCATATCTACTTCTTCCCGTGTATGTTTCCTTTTGTTAAGACGTATTATTCTTCTTTCTTTCGTTTTCTTAATTATTTGTTTCTTTACTCCCTTAATGTTAATTTCTATGGGCCTTATCTTTTCTTTCTCTCTGTTAGGATTATCTTCATATAACAATGCACTGTGGTCTTCTTTAGTACCTTCGGAAGTGCTGTTTAATGTTTTATCCAAATTATTAAAACGACTGTCCATTTTCTTCATAAATGTCTCCTCCTTGTATGTACCTGCTTTTTGGATACGCGTATTAACATTTTCAAACTTCTCTCCGAAAGTTTTCCATATCTCCTTATTGAACTTCTCCATCTTACCCTCAATCCGCTTTAAACTTTCTTTATTTATTTTCTCAATTTGTTTTAAACTATCCCTCAAGGTTTCATTTTGCTTCCTAGAGTTCTCTTCCTGTTTCTTAAAATTCTCATCTATTTTATCGAATTTTTCGCTCAAGGTTTCATTTTGTTTCCTTGAGTTCTCATCTATTTTATCAAATTTTTCCTCCTGTCTCCTAAAATTTTCTTTATTTTCCTCATTGGTCTGTCTCAAGTTTTCCTCCTGCTTCTTAAAATTTTCATCTATTTTGTTATTGGTTTGCTTTGAAGTTTCCTCCTGCTTTCTAAATTGTTCAGCCATAAATTTCATCATGTCTTGCCAATTAGGTTCTTCTCTGACTACCGCTTTGTCTGGTTGGTCCCCTTGGGCATCCTCTTCAATTATTTCCGTTTCCGTGTCCATAACTACTTCTATTTCTTGTTCCTGTCCACCTTCTTCCTTCTCCTTCTCTTCTGCCCTCTTCTTCGATTTGCCTCGGGTATTATGCATTTCTTGTTTTCTCATAACTGCCAACGATAATTAATTTTTTGGTATATATTTTTATTAAATATCAAAATTCTTTTCTAATTACCGCCCTTTTACGTTGAGCGCCAATTCTGTAACGCTCTTTTTAGGCATCCTCGTTTTCGTTTAAGCCCCACGTTGCCGGCGGCAATTCTGTAACGCTCTACTTAGCGAGGTACTAGCGAAACGTCCATCTTTAGTCAAGCCCCACTATTGGGTTCGCCAAATCTGTAACGTACCGCTTTGTGTGAGGCGTCCACCACTTACGAGTGTATTGCAATTTCAGGTTTCGTTAATTCAGTCCCACAGTTGTACGGCAATTCTGTAACGTACTACTTAATGTGAGGTACTATAGAGTTATATTATATGCCTCACGCAGTATGCGTCACTTCTGAATTATAATAACTGAAGTTTTTATAAAATCTTTTTCCCTTTTTTTTTTTTTTAAAATAATAAATAAAATATTTTATTTAATGTTACTCAATCTAAACAGAAATCGAGAGTGTGTGATTTAGGGTCAAAGAGGGAAGTTGTTCAGCCTTATGAAGAAGAGAGAGAGTAAGTACCAATTATTTACACTTGGTTTAGACGATTCCGGATTTTTTCAAATTGTTCGCTGTGATTTAAATCAGCTGATGGTGAGATAAGTTTCTACACTTAGTTCAACCAGCCTACACTATAGCAAAATCTGATCCGATGTTGATTTCTTCTGTTTTTTGTGCTGAGACCTATTACAACTACCCACTACAAAAATTATAACACACTTTATTATTCAAGATTATTTTTCAATAATATTATTTATTAATATTATTGGTTTTTTGTTTCCTGCCAGCAAAATACAAGTATTACAATTGATCTTTCCTTAAATAAAACATAATCCCGACTTCACAGAGCAAACATGGAATTATCTAAAGAGAAAAACATATATGGTTTTTATTTACCAAATTTTACTCTATTAAAAAAAACATCAATTAATATATAATTCTTAATAATTCCCCAGGGTTCAGGGTAAGTTCTTTTTGTTACGAGAGTGTCAGAAATGGATAATTACTAAGCTTTACAAATACCGAAAAAAATATTAAATAACTTTGTTTATTTTTTCGTGTAGTATGTAGTTCCAGGAATGTCCGTAAGAGCGCAGCGTGCTTTTGTTTACTTTAAAAAAACATGATTAAATGACTATTTTGTGTTCTATATCCACGTTTGGAATGCGTTTTCTTCTTGAACTATTAAACGAAATGTTTATATTACCTCGCTCCGTATGGTTCTTACTGGAATGAAGCTTTTTCGCTGGTGAGGTCCGTCTTGCGTTATAATTTCCTTACCGTCTGGCGCATTTTCCGATTGTCAAATAGAACTATGGCGAAACCAGGTTGAATCATCCGAAGATTTTCTTTCACTGTTTTGTAAGGAATGTAACCATTTAATTTTGATAAATCATGGATGATTATATAGTGGTCATGTTCTTGTTAATTTAGTATTAGTTTTCCTTCTTCAAAGTTCCAAAAAGGTTATTTTTATTATAATTGTAGTAGCATCATTTCTTCAACTCTATGGTTTTATTTCAAAATTTATTATTATTAACAATACTTGTTATTTCCGTAACTCTTAGTAACCCATCGTATTTTTATTATACAGGCAGTTTGTAATTATTATAAATTTATATTTTATTTACCGAAAAATAATTCTTTTCCATTCCGGTTTCTTTATTAATTTGGTTTACATAATAAGTTTTTGTTCCTTTTCTTATGACCTTGTATATAAATATTTGATAATTTTATTATCTTTAAATAAATTTATATATATATTTTTATTAGTCTCTCATAGTATTCCTACACTGCACTACTTCCTGTTGCCATTTCCCTCATAGTATTATTTTAATTTTTTATTATCCTTTGATATTTAAATTTTTATGTTTTTTAAAACTAACCCTGGGTTATCCTATATTACAACACAAATATTTGAAAAATATAACAGTAACTTATGTATAACAATTGGTTGTCCATACAATATAAATATTACAATAAATAAATAAAAATACAAAATCAGTTAGTAGTATTATAGCCTACTCTCATAGTTGTATACTTTCCAAACCTACAGCACAGTTCTGTAATAAGTTACCTTCACTTTTATTTTTTACCTCAATGGGTACACTATAACTCACTTTGCACCGTATATCACTCGAATTGTTTATCATTTTTAATGATATACTTTAATTTAGAGCTAGTTACAGGTTACCCATTTCTGACCTTTAGGTTATCATGAGTTAATTTATTGGGACCGGGTTATGTAACGTTACATAAAGCCCCCCCACTAGAACAAATTTATTTTAGTTTAACTCGTTTATTAAAAATAAACTTTTGATTATTTCCATTCTCTTAATAGTCTTGGCTTTATTTTCATAACAGTGTTTCATTTCAAACTGTTTATAAACTGACTGGTAATTCCGACTGGTGGTAATTGCTGTTTTCTTACTATACTCTCTCTCTCTTGGAGGCAAATTCATCAATTATTCATTTCTGGGTAGTGGTACTTCCACATTTTATTTGATAAGGACTGGTCACACTAATCATATTAAACTTGTTTTAACACTCATTTCTATTTACTTTTATATACTCGCTTTATCAATTAAGCTTCTGTCTGCTATCTTCCTTCTATTTTCTTTATCTATACTTCTGGAATCCAATATCACTCTTTTCAGCTATTTTATAATTATTATCCCTTAAATATTCAATTTCCCTAACATTTTTCCCTATCCTGTGCGGTGGTTCCAGTCGGGTGGCCACTCTGGGTCCATACACCGCTGTCCATCCTTACACCTTCTGAGACCAGGGGAACATCATCCCTGCTCATAAAAATTATTGCCGGAACATTTCTACGGTCAATACATAAAAATAAAAAAATTATAAGTAGTAGTCAATTAGCGACTAGTACCAAACACTTTTGGGATTCTTCATACTGTAGCTGTTTGTATTTATTTATATATTTCTTCTTCTCCTTGATTCCTTCTTCTTTTCCATTGACTAATAGCATATAACATCATTGATAGGCCTTATGTTAAAATTCTTTTGACTTTACTTCTTGTGACATATTTCTCCGTATCATTTCTTCTTATATAATCTTCAGTTCCAAGAAATTCTAATTTTTGTTGTATTAATTATCATCCTCCTTCAGTTTCATTGGAGTCATTAAATTATTCGTTATTCTTCTTATCTGAGCACATTGCCATCAATTGTTTTTATTCATTTATTCTTCTGTTTGTTACCATAAAATATTATTTTTCCTATTATTTCATTTTAAATCAGTTCTTTATAAATATTATTTAATCATCTGTTCTCTTTTTCTTGGTGGTTTGTTGTTTGTTAAATTATATGGTTTCAAAATAACTTGAGTAAGATGTCCTTACATGCTTTTAGCATTTTGGGGTATTTATTCTCTTTATTCTAAATTATATATTTTCGAAATAACTTGAGTAAGATGTCCTTACATGCTTTTAGAATTTTGGGGTTTTCTCTTCATTTTAAATTATATGGTTTCAAAATAACTTGAGTAAGATGTCCTTACATGCTTTTTTTGAATTTTGGGGTTTTAGTCTCTTCATTTTAAATTATATGGTTTCAAAATAACTTGAGTAAGATGTCCTTACATGCTTTTAGAATTTTGGGGTTTTAGTCTCTTCATTTTAAATTATATGGTTTCAAAATAACTTGAGTAAGATGTCCTTACATGCTTTTAGAATTTTGGGGTTTTAGTCTCTTCACTTTTATTTTTTACCTCAATGGGTTGCTTGGTCCTGTATCCATAAAATCCGTCCCTTTTTTCTGGTTTGTTTGGAGCCTGTTTAACGGTGGTCCATTATTTCAGGTACTCCCTTTACTCGGATTACTGGGGTGTTCGTAATGATTTTTGTCCTTGTTAAATAGCTCTCTATCCTCTGATATTGTAACTCTGCTGATATTGAATTTTCATTAACTTCAACGGTTACCATCGTTTTCCGAACTCTTTCTTCCTTTGTAACATATTCTTCTACTACCATGTCTTGATATTTTTCTAATACACTTGTTTCTATCATATTTATATGTAGTCTATTACACCAATATGTTGGTGACATATCATTTACTGGTGATGTCATTGACCTTTTATTTACTGGTATATTTAATTTAAATATAGATTTAGTTAAGTTTTTTCTATAACTTTTCGAAACAGTTAATTCTCTGTAATTAACGATTGGGAGATTAAGTACATTAACCAGCCCACTCTTAATCATATCTACTTCTTCCCGTGTATGTTTCCTTTTGTTAAGACGTATTATTCTTCTTTCTTTCGTTTTCTTAATTATTTGTTTCTTTACTCCCTTAATGTTAATTTCTATGGGCCTTATCTTTTCTTTCTCTCTGTTAGGATTATCTTCATATAACAATGCACTGTGGTCTTCTTTAGTACCTTCGGAAGTGCTGTTTAATGTTTTATCCAAATTATTAAAACGACTGTCCATTTTCTTCATAAATGTCTCCTCCTTGTATGTACCTGCTTTTTGGATACGCGTATTAACATTTTCAAACTTCTCTCCGAAAGTTTTCCATATCTCCTTATTGAACTTCTCCATCTTACCCTCAATCCGCTTTAAACTTTATTTATTTATTTTCTCAATTTGTTTTAAACTATCCCTCAAGGTTTCATTTTGCTTCCTAGAGTTCTCTTCCTGTTTCTTAAAATTCTCATCTATTTTATCGAATTTTTCGCTCAAGGTTTCATTTTGTTTCCTTGAGTTCTCATCTATTTTATCAAATTTTTCCTCCTGTCTCCTAAAATTTTCT
Source organism: Magicicada septendecula (assembly GCA_034769895.1). Lineage (NCBI taxonomy): Eukaryota > Metazoa > Arthropoda > Insecta > Hemiptera > Cicadidae > Magicicada > Magicicada septendecula. Next base: position 421,974,691 of record CM068367.1, on the reverse strand, counting down.
TTATTTTCCTCATTGGTCTGTCTCAAGTTTTCCTCCTGCTTCTTAAAATTTTCATCTATTTTGTTATTGGTTTGCTTTGAAGTTTCCTCCTGCTTTCTAAATTGTTCAGCCATAAATTTCATCATGTCTTGCCAATTAGGTTCTTCTCTGACTACCGCTTTGTCTGGTTGGTCCCCTTGGGCATCCTCTTCAATTATTTCCGTTTCCGTGTCCATAACTACTTCTATTTCTTGTTCCTGTCCACCTTCTTCCTTCTCCTTCTCTTCTGCCCTCTTCTTCGATTTGCCTCGGGTATTATGCATTTCTTGTTTTCTCATAACTGCCAACGATAATTAATTTTTTGGTATATATTTTTATTAAATATCAAAATTCTTTTCTAATTACCGCCCTTTTACGTTGAGCGCCAATTCTGTAACGCTCTTTTTAGGCATCCTCGTTTTCGTTTAAGCCCCACGTTGCCGGCGGCAATTCTGTAACGCTCTACTTAGCGAGGTACTAGCGAAACGTCCATCTTTAGTCAAGCCCCACTATTGGGTTCGCCAAATCTGTAACGTACCGCTTTGTGTGAGGCGTCCACCACTTACGAGTGTATTGCAATTTCAGGTTTCGTTAATTCAGTCCCACAGTTGTACGGCAATTCTGTAACGTACTACTTAATGTGAGGTACTATAGAGTTATATTATATGCCTCACGCAGTATGCGTCACTTCTGAATTATAATAACTGAAGTTTTTATAAAATCTTTTTCCCTTTTTTTTTTTTTTAAATAATAAATAAAATATTTTATTTAATGTTACTCAATCTAAACAGAAATCGAGAGTGTGTGATTTAGGGTCAAAGAGGGAAGTTGTTCAGCCTTATGAAGAAGAGAGAGAGTAAGTACCAATTATTTACACTTGGTTTAGACGATTCCGGATTTTTTCAAATTGTTCGCTGTGATTTAAATCAGCTGATGGTGAGATAAGTTTCTACACTTAGTTCAACCAGCCTACACTATAGCAAAATCTGATCCGATGTTGATTTCTTCTGTTTTTTGTGCTGAGACCTATTACAACTACCCACTACAAAAATTATAACACACTTTATTATTCAAGATTATTTTTCAATAATATTATTTATTAATATTATTGGTTTTTTGTTTCCTGCCAGCAAAATACAAGTATTACAATTGATCTTTCCTTAAATAAAACATAATCCCGACTTCACAGAGCAAACATGGAATTATCTAAAGAGAAAAACATATATGGTTTTTATTTACCAAATTTTACTCTATTAAAAAAAACATCAATTAATATATAATTCTTAATAATTCCCCAGGGTTCAGGGTAAGTTCTTTTTGTTACGAGAGTGTCAGAAATGGATAATTACTAAGCTTTACAAATACCGAAAAAAATATTAAATAACTTTGTTTATTTTTTCGTGTAGTATGTAGTTCCAGGAATGTCCGTAAGAGCGCAGCGTGCTTTTGTTTACTTTAAAAAAACATGATTAAATGACTATTTTGTGTTCTATATCCACGTTTGGAATGCGTTTTCTTCTTGAACTATTAAACGAAATGTTTATATTACCTCGCTCCGTATGGTTCTTACTGGAATGAAGCTTTTTCGCTGGTGAGGTCCGTCTTGCGTTATAATTTCCTTACCGTCTGGCGCATTTTCCGATTGTCAAATAGAACTATGGCGAAACCAGGTTGAATCATCCGAAGATTTTCTTTCACTGTTTTGTAAGGAATGTAACCATTTAATTTTGATAAATCATGGATGATTATATAGTGGTCATGTTCTTGTTAATTTAGTATTAGTTTTCCTTCTTCAAAGTTCCAAAAAGGTTATTTTTATTATAATTGTAGTAGCATCATTTCTTCAACTCTATGGTTTTATTTCAAAATTTATTATTATTAACAATACTTGTTATTTCCGTAACTCTTAGTAACCCATCGTATTTTTATTATACAGGCAGTTTGTAATTATTATAAATTTATATTTTATTTACCGAAAAATAATTCTTTTCCATTCCGGTTTCTTTATTAATTTGGTTTACATAATAAGTTTTTGTTCCTTTTCTTATGACCTTGTATATAAATATTTGTTAATTTTATTATCTTTAAATAAATTTATATATATATTTTTATTAGTCTCTCATAGTATTCCTACACTGCACTACTTCCTGTTGCCATTTCCCTCATAGTATTATTTTAATTTTTTATTATCCTTTGATATTTAAATTTTTATGTTTTTTAAAACTAACCCTGGGTTATCCTATATTACAACACAAATATTTGAAAAATATAACAGTAACTTATGTATAACAATTGGTTGTCCATACAATATAAATATTACAATAAATAAATAAAAATACAAAATCAGTTAGTAGTATTATAGCCTACTCTCATAGTTGTATACTTTCCAAACCTACAGCACAGTTCTGTAATAAGTTACCTTCACTTTTATTTTTTACCTCAATGGGTACACTATAACTCACTTTGCACCGTATATCACTCGAATTGTTTATCATTTTTAATGATATACTTTAATTTAGAGCTAGTTACAGGTTACCCATTTCTGACCTTTAGGTTATCATGAGTTAATTTATTGGGACCGGGTTATGTAACGTTACATAAAGCCCCCCCACTAGAACAAATTTATTTTAGTTTAACTCGTTTATTAAAAATAAACTTTTGATTATTTCCATTCTCTTAATAGTCTTGGCTTTATTTTCATAACAGTGTTTCATTTCAAACTGTTTATAAACTGACTGGTAATTCCGACTGGTGGTAATTGCTGTTTTCTTACTATACTCTCTCTCTCTTGGAGGCAAATTCATCAATTATTCATTTCTGGGTAGTGGTACTTCCACATTTTATTTGATAAGGACTGGTCACACTAATCATATTAAACTTGTTTTAACACTCATTTCTATTTACTTTTATATACTCGCTTTATCAATTAAGCTTCTGTCTGCTATCTTCCTTCTATTTTCTTTATCTATACTTCTGGAATCCAATATCACTCTTTTCAGCTATTTTATAATTATTATCCCTTAAATATTCAATTTCCCTAACATTTTTCCCTATCCTGTGCGGTGGTTCCAGTCGGGTGGCCACTCTGGGTCCATACACCGCTGTCCATCCTTACACCTTCTGAGACCAGGGGAACATCATCCCTGCTCATAAAAATTATTGCCGGAACATTTCTACGGTCAATACATAAAAATAAAAAAATTATAAGTAGTAGTCAATTAGCGACTAGTACCAAACACTTTTGGGATTCTTCATACTGTAGCTGTTTGTATTTATTTATATATTTCTTCTTCTCCTTGATTCCTTCTTCTTTTCCATTGACTAATAGCATATAACATCATTGATAGGCCTTATGTTAAAATTCTTTTGACTTTACTTCTTGTGACATATTTCTCCGTATCATTTCTTCTTATATAATCTTCAGTTCCGAGAAATTCTAATTTTTGTTGTATTAATTATCATCCTCCTTCAGTTTCATTGGAGTCATTAAATTATTCGTTATTCTTCTTATCTGAGCACATTGCCATCAATTGTTTTTATTCATTTATTCTTCTGTTTGTTACCATAAAATATTATTTTTCCTATTATTTCATTTTAAATCAGTTCTTTATAAATATTATTTAATCATCTGTTCTCTTTTTCTTGGTGGTTTGTTGTTTGTTAAATTATATGGTTTCAAAATAACTTGAGTAAGATGTCCTTACATGCTTTTAGCATTTTGGGGTATTTATTCTCTTTATTCTAAATTATATATTTTCGAAATAACTTGAGTAAGATGTCCTTACATGCTTTTAGAATTTTGGGGTTTTCTCTTCATTTTAAATTATATGGTTTCAAAATAACTTGAGTAAGATGTCCTTACATGCTTTTTTTGAATTTTGGGGTTTTAGTCTCTTCATTTTAAATTATATGGTTTCAAAATAACTTGAGTAAGATGTCCTTACATGCTTTTAGAATTTTGGGGTTTTAGTCTCTTCATTTTAAATTATATGGTTTCAAAATAACTTGAGTAAGATGTCCTTACATGCTTTTAGAATTTTGGGGTTTTAGTCTCTTCACTTTTATTTTTTACCTCAATGGGTTGCTTGGTCCTGTATCCATAAAATCCGTCCCTTTTTTCTGGTTTGTTTGGAGCCTGTTTAACGGTGGTCCATTATTTCAGGTACTCCCTTTACTCGGATTACTGGGGTGTTCGTAATGATTTTTGTCCTTGTTAAATAGCTCTCTATCCTCTGATATTGTAACTCTGCTGATATTGAATTTTCATTAACTTCAACGGTTACCATCGTTTTCCGAACTCTTTCTTCCTTTGTAACATATTCTTCTACTACCATGTCTTGATATTTTTCTAATACACTTGTTTCTATCATATTTATATGTAGTCTATTACACCAATATGTTGGTGACATATCATTTACTGGTGATGTCATTGACCTTTTATTTACTGGTATATTTAATTTAAATATAGATTTAGTTAAGTTTTTTCTATAACTTTTCGAAACAGTTAATTCTCTGTAATTAACGATTGGGAGATTAAGTACATTAACCAGCCCACTCTTAATCATATCTACTTCTTCCCGTGTATGTTTCCTTTTGTTAAGACGTATTATTCTTCTTTCTTTCGTTTTCTTAATTATTTGTTTCTTTACTCCCTTAATGTTAATTTCTATGGGCCTTATCTTTTCTTTCTCTCTGTTAGGATTATCTTCATATAACAATGCACTGTGGTCTTCTTTAGTACCTTCGGAAGTGCTGTTTAATGTTTTATCCAAATTATTAAAACGACTGTCCATTTTCTTCATAAATGTCTCCTCCTGGTATGTACCTGCTTTTTGGATACGCGTATTAACATTTTCAAACTTCTCTCCGAAAGTTTTCCATATCTCCTTATTGAACTTCTCCATCTTACCCTCAATCCGCTTTAAACTTTCTTTATTTATTTTCTCAATTTGTTTTAAACTATCCCTCAAGGTTTCATTTTGCTTCCTAGAGTTCTCTTCCTGTTTCTTAAAATTCTCATCTATTTTATCGAATTTTTCGCTCAAGGTTTCATTTTGTTTCCTTGAGTTCTCATCTATTTTATCAAATTTTTCCTCCTGTCTCCTAAAATTTTCTTTATTTTCCTCATTGGTCTGTCTCAAGTTTTCCTCCTGCTTCTTAAAATTTTCATCTATTTTGTTATTGGTTTGCTTTGAAGTTTCCTCCTGCTTTCTAAATTGTTCAGCCATAAATTTCATCATGTCTTGCCAATTAGGTTCTTCTCTGACTACCGCTTTGTCTGGTTGGTCCCCTTGGGCATCCTCTTCAATTATTTCCGTTTCCGTGTCCATAACTACTTCTATTTCTTGTTCCTGTCCACCTTCTTCCTTCTCCTTCTCTTCTGCCCTCTTCTTCGATTTGCCTCGGGTATTATGCATTTCTTGTTTTCTCATAACTGCCAACGATAATTAATTTTTTGGTATATATTTTTATTAAATATCAAAATTCTTTTCTAATTACCGCCCTTTTACGTTGAGCGCCAATTCTGTAACGCTCTTTTTAGGCGTCCTCGTTTTCGTTTAAGCCCCACGTTGCCGGCGGCAATTCTGTAACGCTCTACTTAGCGAGGTACTAGCGAAACGTCCATCTTTAGTCAAGCCCCACTATTGGGTTCGCCAAATCTGTAACGTACCGCTTTGTGTGAGGCGTCCACCACTTACGAGTGTATTGCAATTTCAGGTTTCGTTAATTCAGTCCCACAGTTGTACGGCAATTCTGTAACGTACTACTTAATGTGAGGTACTATAGAGTTATATTATATGCCTCACGCAGTATGCGTCACTTCTGAATTATAATAACTGAAGTTTTTATAAAATCTTTTTCCCTTTTTTTTTTTTTTTTAAATAATAAATAAAATATTTTATTTAATGTTACTCAATCTAAACAGAAATCGAGAGTGTGTGATTTAGGGTCAAAGAGGGAAGTTGTTCAGCCTTATGAAGAAGAGAGAGAGTAAGTACCAATTATTTACACTTGGTTTAGACGATTCCGGATTTTTTCAAATTGTTCGCTGTGATTTAAATCAGCTGATGGTGAGATAAGTTTCTACACTTAGTTCAACCAGCCTACACTATAGCAAAATCTGATCCGATGTTGATTTCTTCTGTTTTTTGTGCTGAGACCTATTACAACTACCCACTACAAAAATTATAACACACTTTATTATTCAAGATTATTTTTCAATAATATTATTTATTAATATTATTGGTTTTTTGTTTCCTGCCAGCAAAATACAAGTATTACAATTGATCTTTCCTTAAATAAAACATAATCCCGACTTCACAGAGCAAACATGGAATTATCTAAAGAGAAAAACATATATGGTTTTTATTTACCAAATTTTACTCTATTAAAAAAAACATCAATTAATATATAATTCTTAATAATTCCCCAGGGTTCAGGGTAAGTTCTTTTTGTTACGAGAGTGTCAGAAATGGATAATTACTAAGCTTTACAAATACCGAAAAAAATATTAAATAACTTTGTTTATTTTTTCGTGTAGTATGTAGTTCCAGGAATGTCCGTAAGAGCGCAGCGTGCTTTTGTTTACTTTAAAAAAACATGATTAAATGACTATTTTGTGTTCTATATCCACGTTTGGAATGCGTTTTCTTCTTGAACTATTAAACGAAATGTTTATATTACCTCGCTCCGTATGGTTCTTACTGGAATGAAGCTTTTTCGCTGGTGAGGTCCGTCTTGCGTTATAATTTCCTTACCGTCTGGCGCATTTTCCGATTGTCAAATAGAACTATGGCGAAACCAGGTTGAATCATCCGAAGATTTTCTTTCACTGTTTTGTAAGGAATGTAACCATTTAATTTTGATAAATCATGGATGATTATATAGTGGTCATGTTCTTGTTAATTTAGTATTAGTTTTCCTTCTTCAAAGTTCCAAAAAGGTTATTTTTATTATAATTGTAGTAGCATCATTTCTTCAACTCTATGGTTTTATTTCAAAATTTATTATTATTAACAATACTTGTTATTTCCGTAACTCTTAGTAACCCATAGTATTTTTATTATACAGGCAGTTTGTAATTATTATAAATTTATATTTTATTTACCGAAAAATAATTCTTTTCCATTCCGGTTTCTTTATTAATTTGGTTTACATAATAAGTTTTTGTTCCTTTTCTTATGACCTTGTATATAAATATTTGATAATTTTATTATCTTTAAATAAATTTATATATATATTTTTATTAGTCTCTCATAGTATTCCTACACTGCACTACTTCCTGTTGCCATTTCCCTCATAGTATTATTTTAATTTTTTATTATCCTTTGATATTTAAATTTTTATGTTTTTTAAAACTAACCCTGGGTTATCCTATATTACAACACAAATATTTGAAAAATATAACAGTAACTTATGTATAACAATTGGTTGTCCATACAATATAAATATTACAATAAATAAATAAAAATACAAAATCAGTTAGTAGTATTATAGCCTACTCTCATAGTTGTATACTTTCCAAACCTACAGCACAGTTCTGTAATAAGTTACCTTCACTTTTATTTTTTACCTCAATGGGTACACTATAACTCACTTTGCACCGTATATCACTCGAATTGTTTATCATTTTTAATGATATACTTTAATTTAGAGCTAGTTACAGGTTACCCATTTCTGACCTTTAGGTTATCATGAGTTAATTTATTGGGACCGGGTTATGTAATGTTACATAAAGCCCCCCCACTAGAACAAATTTATTTTAGTTTAACTCGTTTATTAAAAATAAACTTTTGATTATTTCCATTCTCTTAATAGTCTTGGCTTTATTTTCATAACAGTGTTTCATTTCAAACTGTTTATAAACTGACTGGTAATTCCGACTGGTGGTAATTGCTGTTTTCTTACTATACTCTCTCTCTCTTGGAGGCAAATTCATCAATTATTCATTTCTGGGTAGTGGTACTTCCACATTTTATTTGATAAGGACTGGTCACACTAATCATATTAAACTTGTTTTAACACTCATTTCTATTTACTTTTATATACTCGCTTTATCAATTAAGCTTCTGTCTGCTATCTTCCTTCTATTTTCTTTATCTATACTTCTGGAATCCAATATCACTCTTTTCAGCTATTTTATAATTATTATCCCTTAAATATTCAATTTCCCTAACATTTTTCCCTATCCTGTGCGGTGGTTCCAGTCGGGTGGCCACTCTGGGTCCATACACCGCTGTCCATCCTTACACCTTCTGAGACCAGGGGAACATCATCCCTGCTCATAAAAATTATTGCCGGAACATTTCTACGGTCAATACATAAAAATAAAAAAATTATAAGTAGTAGTCAATTAGCGACTAGTACCAAACACTTTTGGGATTCTTCATACTGTAGCTGTTTGTATTTATTTATATATTTCTTCTTCTCCTTGATTCCTTCTTCTTTTCCATTGACTAATAGCATATAACATCATTGATAGGCCTTATGTTAAAATTCTTTTGACTTTACTTCTTGTGACATATTTCTCCGTATCATTTCTTCTTATATAATCTTCAGTTCCGAGAAATTCTAATTTTTGTTGTATTAATTATCATCCTCCTTCAGTTTCATTGGAGTCATTAAATTATTCGTTATTCTTCTTATCTGAGCACATTGCCATCAATTGTTTTTATTCATTTATTCTTCTGTTTGTTACCATAAAATATTATTTTTCCTATTATTTCATTTTAAATCAGTTCTTTATAAATATTATTTAATCATCTGTTCTCTTTTTCTTGGTGGTTTGTTGTTTGTTAAATTATATGGTTTCAAAATAACTTGAGTAAGATGTCCTTACATGCTTTTAGCATTTTGGGGTATTTATTCTCTTTATTCTAAATTATATATTTTCGAAATAACTTGAGTAAGATGTCCTTACATGCTTTTAGAATTTTGGGGTTTTCTCTTCATTTTAAATTATATGGTTTCAAAATAACTTGAGTAAGATGTCCTTACATGCTTTTTTTGAATTTTGGGGTTTTAGTCTCTTCATTTTAAATTATATGGTTTCAAAATAACTTGAGTAAGATGTCCTTACATGCTTTTAGAATTTTGGGGTTTTAGTCTCTTCATTTTAAATTATATGGTTTCAAAATAACTTGAGTAAGATGTCCTTACATGCTTTTAGAATTTTGGGGTTTTAGTCTCTTCACTTTTATTTTTTACCTCAATGGGTTGCTTGGTCCTGTATCCATAAAATCCGTCCCTTTTTTCTGGTTTGTTTGGAGCCTGTTTAACGGTGGTCCATTATTTCAGGTACTCCCTTTACTCGGATTACTGGGGTGTTCGTAATGATTTTTGTCCTTGTTAAATAGCTCTCTATCCTCTGATATTGTAACTCTGCTGATATTGAATTTTCATTAACTTCAACGGTTACCATCGTTTTCCGAACTCTTTCTTCCTTTGTAACATATTCTTCTACTACCATGTCTTGATATTTTTCTAATACACTTGTTTCTATCATATTTATATGTAGTCTATTACACCAATATGTTGGTGACATATCATTTACTGGTGATGTCATTGACCTTTTATTTACTGGTATATTTAATTTAAATATAGATTTAGTTAAGTTTTTTCTATAACTTTTCGAAACAGTTAATTCTCTGTAATTAACGATTGGGAGATTAAGTACATTAACCAGCCCACTCTTAATCATATCTACTTCTTCCCGTGTATGTTTCCTTTTGTTAAGACGTATTATTCTTCTTTCTTTCGTTTTCTTAATTATTTGTTTCTTTACTCCCTTAATGTTAATTTCTATGGGCCTTATCTTTTCTTTCTCTCTGTTAGGATTATCTTCATATAACAATGCACTGTGGTCTTCTTTAGTACCTTCGGAAGTGCTGTTTAATGTTTTATCCAAATTATTAAAACGACTGTCCATTTTCTTCATAAATGTCTCCTCCTTGTATGTACCTGCTTTTTGGATACGCGTATTAACATTTTCAAACTTCTCTCCGAAAGTTTTCCATATCTCCTTATTGAACTTCTCCATCTTACCCTCAATCCGCTTTAAACTTTCTTTATTTATTTTCTCAATTTGTTTTAAACTATCCCTCAAGGTTTCATTTTGCTTCCTAGAGTTCTCTTCCTGTTTCTTAAAATTCTCATCTATTTTATCGAATTTTTCGCTCAAGGTTTCATTTTGTTTCCTTGAGTTCTCATCTATTTTATCAAATTTTTCCTCCTGTCTCCTAAAATTTTCTTTATTTTCCTCATTGGTCTGTCTCAAGTTTTCCTCCTGCTTCTTAAAATTTTCATCTATTTTGTTATTGGTTTGCTTTGAAGTTTCCTCCTGCTTTCTAAATTGTTCAGCCATAAATTTCATCATGTCTTGCCAATTAGGTTCTTCTCTGACTACCGCTTTGTCTGGTTGGTCCCCTTGGGCATCCTCTTCAATTATTTCCGTTTCCGTGTCCATAACTACTTCTATTTCTTGTTCCTGTCCACCTTCTTCCTTCTCCTTCTCTTCTGCCCTCTTCTTCGATTTGCCTCGGGTATTATGCATTTCTTGTTTTCTCATAACTGCCAACGATAATTAATTTTTTGGTATATATTTTTATTAAATATCAAAATTCTTTTCTAATTACCGCCCTTTTACGTTGAGCGCCAATTCTGTAACGCTCTTTTTAGGCGTCCTCGTTTTCGTTTAAGCCCCACGTTGCCGGCGGCAATTCTGTAACGCTCTACTTAGCGAGGTACTAGCGAAACGTCCATCTTTAGTCAAGCCCCACTATTGGGTTCGCCAAATCTGTAACGTACCGCTTTGTGTGAGGCGTCCACCACTTACGAGTGTATTGCAATTTCAGGTTTCGTTAATTCAGTCCCACAGTTGTACGGCAATTCTGTAACGTACTACTTAATGTGAGGTACTATAGAGTTATATTATATGCCTCACGCAGTATGCGTCACTTCTGAATTATAATAACTGAAGTTTTTATAAAATCTTTTTCCCTTTTTTTTTTTTTTTAAATAATAAATAAAATATTTTATTTAATGTTACTCAATCTAAACAGAAATCGAGAGTGTGTGATTTAGGGTCAAAGAGGGAAGTTGTTCAGCCTTATGAAGAAGAGAGAGAGTAAGTACCAATTATTTACACTTGGTTTAGACGATTCCGGATTTTTTCAAATTGTTCGCTGTGATTTAAATCAGCTGATGGTGAGATAAGTTTCTACACTTAGTTCAACCAGCCTACACTATAGCAAAATCTGATCCGATGTTGATTTCTTCTGTTTTTTGTGCTGAGACCTATTACAACTACCCACTACAAAAATTATAACACACTTTATTATTCAAGATTATTTTTCAATAATATTATTTATTAATATTATTGGTTTTTTGTTTCCTGCCAGCAAAATACAAGTATTACAATTGATCTTTCCTTAAATAAAACATAATCCCGACTTCACAGAGCAAACATGGAATTATCTAAAGAGAAAAACATATATGGTTTTTATTTACCAAATTTTACTCTATTAAAAAAAAACATCAATTAATATATAATTCTTAATAATTCCCCAGGGTTCAGGGTAAGTTCTTTTTGTTACGAGAGTGTCAGAAATGGATAATTACTAAGCTTTACAAATACCGAAAAAAATATTAAATAACTTTGTTTATTTTTTCGTGTAGTATGTAGTTCCAGGAATGTCCGTAAGAGCGCAGCGTGCTTTTGTTTACTTTAAAAAAACATGATTAAATGACTATTTTGTGTTCTATATCCACGTTTGGAATGCGTTTTCTTCTTGAACTATTAAACGAAATGTTTATATTACCTCGCTCCGTATGGTTCTTACTGGAATGAAGCTTTTTCGCTGGTGAGGTCCGTCTTGCGTTATAATTTCCTTACCGTCTGGCGCATTTTCCGATTGTCAAATAGAACTATGGCGAAACCAGGTTGAATCATCCGAAGATTTTCTTTCACTGTTTTGTAAGGAATGTAACCATTTAATTTTGATAAATCATGGATGATTATATAGTGGTCATGTTCTTGTTAATTTAGTATTAGTTTTCCTTCTTCAAAGTTCCAAAAAGGTTATTTTTATTATAATTGTAGTAGCATCATTTCTTCAACTCTATGGTTTTATTTCAAAATTTATTATTATTAACAATACTTGTTATTTCCGTAACTCTTAGTAACCCATAGTATTTTTATTATACAGGCAGTTTGTAATTATTATAAATTTATATTTTATTTACCGAAAAATAATTCTTTTCCATTCCGGTTTCTTTATTAATTTGGTTTACATAATAAGTTTTTGTTCCTTTTCTTATGACCTTGTATATAAATATTTGATAATTTTATTATCTTTAAATAAATTTATATATATATTTTTATTAGTCTCTCATAGTATTCCTACACTGCACTACTTCCTGTTGCCATTTCCCTCATAGTATTATTTTAATTTTTTATTATCCTTTGATATTTAAATTTTTATGTTTTTTAAAACTAACCCTGGGTTATCCTATATTACAACACAAATATTTGAAAAATATAACAGTAACTTATGTATAACAATTGGTTGTCCATACAATATAAATATTACAATAAATAAATAAAAATACAAAATCAGTTAGTAGTATTATAGCCTACTCTCATAGTTGTATACTTTCCAAACCTACAGCACAGTTCTGTAATAAGTTACCTTCACTTTTATTTTTTACCTCAATGGGTACACTATAACTCACTTTGCACCGTATATCACTCGAATTGTTTATCATTTTTAATGATATACTTTAATTTAGAGCTAGTTACAGGTTACCCATTTCTGACCTTTAGGTTATCATGAGTTAATTTATTGGGACCGGGTTATGTAATGTTACATAAAGCCCCCCCACTAGAACAAATTTATTTTAGTTTAACTCGTTTATTAAAAATAAACTTTTGATTATTTCCATTCTCTTAATAGTCTTGGCTTTATTTTCATAACAGTGTTTCATTTCAAACTGTTTATAAACTGACTGGTAATTCCGACTGGTGGTAATTGCTGTTTTCTTACTATACTCTCTCTCTCTTGGAGGCAAATTCATCAATTATTCATTTCTGGGTAGTGGTACTTCCACATTTTATTTGATAAGGACTGGTCACACTAATCATATTAAACTTGTTTTAACACTCATTTCTATTTACTTTTATATACTCGCTTTATCAATTAAGCTTCTGTCTGCTATCTTCCTTCTATTTTCTTTATCTATACTTCTGGAATCCAATATCACTCTTTTCAGCTATTTTATAATTATTATCCCTTAAATATTCAATTTCCCTAACATTTTTCCCTATCCTGTGCGGTGGTTCCAGTCGGGTGGCCACTCTGGGTCCATACACCGCTGTCCATCCTTACACCTTCTGAGACCAGGGGAACATCATCCCTGCTCATAAAAATTATTGCCGGAACATTTCTACGGTCAATACATAAAAATAAAAAAATTATAAGTAGTAGTCAATTAGCGACTAGTACCAAACACTTTTGGGATTCTTCATACTGTAGCTGTTTGTATTTATTTATATATTTCTTCTTCTCCTTGATTCCTTCTTCTTTTCCATTGACTAATAGCATATAACATCATTGATAGGCCTTATGTTAAAATTCTTTTGACTTTACTTCTTGTGACATATTTCTCCGTATCATTTCTTCTTATATAATCTTCAGTTCCGAGAAATTCTAATTTTTGTTGTATTAATTATCATCCTCCTTCAGTTTCATTGGAGTCATTAAATTATTCGTTATTCTTCTTATCTGAGCACATTGCCATCAATTGTTTTTATTCATTTATTCTTCTGTTTGTTACCATAAAATATTATTTTTCCTATTATTTCATTTTAAATCAGTTCTTTATAAATATTATTTAATCATCTGTTCTCTTTTTCTTGGTGGTTTGTTGTTTGTTAAATTATATGGTTTCAAAATAACTTGAGTAAGATGTCCTTACATGCTTTTAGCATTTTGGGGTATTTATTCTCTTTATTCTAAATTATATATTTTCGAAATAACTTGAGTAAGATGTCCTTACATGCTTTTAGAATTTTGGGGTTTTCTCTTCATTTTAAATTATATGGTTTCAAAATAACTTGAGTAAGATGTCCTTACATGCTTTTTTTGAATTTTGGGGTTTTAGTCTCTTCATTTTAAATTATATGGTTTCAAAATAACTTGAGTAAGATGTCCTTACATGCTTTTAGAATTTTGGGGTTTTAGTCTCTTCATTTTAAATTATATGGTTTCAAAATAACTTGAGTAAGATGTCCTTACATGCTTTTAGAATTTTGGGGTTTTAGTCTCTTCACTTTTATTTTTTACCTCAATGGGTTGCTTGGTCCTGTATCCATAAAATCCGTCCCTTTTTTCTGGTTTGTTTGGAGCCTGTTTAACGGTGGTCCATTATTTCAGGTACTCCCTTTACTCGGATTACTGGGGTGTTCGTAATGATTTTTGTCCTTGTTAAATAGCTCTCTATCCTCTGATATTGTAACTCTGCTGATATTGAATTTTCATTAACTTCAACGGTTACCATCGTTTTCCGAACTCTTTCTTCCTTTGTAACATATTCTTCTACTACCATGTCTTGATATTTTTCTAATACACTTGTTTCTATCATATTTATATGTAGTCTATTACACCAATATGTTGGTGACATATCATTTACTGGTGATGTCATTGACCTTTTATTTACTGGTATATTTAATTTAAATATAGATTTAGTTAAGTTTTTTCTATAACTTTTCGAAACAGTTAATTCTCTGTAATTAACGATTGGGAGATTAAGTACATTAACCAGCCCACTCTTAATCATATCTACTTCTTCCCGTGTATGTTTCCTTTTGTTAAGACGTATTATTCTTCTTTCTTTCGTTTTCTTAATTATTTGTTTCTTTACTCCCTTAATGTTAATTTCTATGGGCCTTATCTTTTCTTTCTCTCTGTTAGGATTATCTTCATATAACAATGCACTGTGGTCTTCTTTAGTACCTTCGGAAGTGCTGTTTAATGTTTTATCCAAATTATTAAAACGACTGTCCATTTTCTTCATAAATGTCTCCTCCTTGTATGTACCTGCTTTTTGGATACGCGTATTAACATTTTCAAACTTCTCTCCGAAAGTTTTCCATATCTCCTTATTGAACTTCTCCATCTTACCCTCAATCCGCTTTAAACTTTCTTTATTTATTTTCTCAATTTGTTTTAAACTATCCCTCAAGGTTTCATTTTGCTTCCTAGAGTTCTCTTCCTGTTTCTTAAAATTCTCATCTATTTTATCGAATTTTTCGCTCAAGGTTTCATTTTGTTTCCTTGAGTTCTCATCTATTTTATCAAATTTTTCCTCCTGTCTCCTAAAAATTTCTTTATTTTCCTCATTGGTCTGTCTCAAGTTTTCCTCCTGCTTCTTAAAATTTTCATCTATTTTGTTATTGGTTTGCTTTGAAGTTTCCTCCTGCTTTCTAAATTGTTCAGCCATAAATTTCATCATGTCTTGCCAATTAGGTTCTTCTCTGACTACCGCTTTGTCTGGTTGGTCCCCTTGGGCATCCTCTTCAATTATTTCCGTTTCCGTGTCCATAACTACTTCTATTTCTTGTTCCTGTCCACCTTCTTCCTTCTCCTTCTCTTCTGCCCTCTTCTTCGATTTGCCTCGGGTATTATGCATTTCTTGTTTTCTCATAACTGCCAACGATAATTAATTTTTTGGTATATATTTTTATTAAATATCAAAATTCTTTTCTAATTACCGCCCTTTTACGTTGAGCGCCAATTCTGTAACGCTCTTTTTAGGCGTCCTCGTTTTCGTTTAAGCCCCACGTTGCCGGCGGCAATTCTGTAACGCTCTACTTAGCGAGGTACTAGCGAAACGTCCATCTTTAGTCAAGCCCCACTATTGGGTTCGCCAAATCTGTAACGTACCGCTTTGTGTGAGGCGTCCACCACTTACGAGTGTATTGCAATTTCAGGTTTCGTTAATTCAGTCCCACAGTTGTACGGCAATTCTGTAACGTACTACTTAATGTGAGGTACTATAGAGTTATATTATATGCCTCACGCAGTATGCGTCACTTCTGAATTATAATAACTGAAGTTTTTATAAAATCTTTTTCCCTTTTTTTTTTTTTTTAAATAATAAATAAAATATTTTATTTAATGTTACTCAATCTAAACAGAAATCGAGAGTGTGTGATTTAGGGTCAAAGAGGGAAGTTGTTCAGCCTTATGAAGAAGAGAGAGAGTAAGTACCAATTATTTACACTTGGTTTAGACGATTCCGGATTTTTTCAAATTGTTCGCTGTGATTTAAATCAGCTGATGGTGAGATAAGTTTCTACACTTAGTTCAACCAGCCTACACTATAGCAAAATCTGATCCGATGTTGATTTCTTCTGTTTTTTGTGCTGAGACCTATTACAACTACCCACTACAAAAATTATAACACACTTTATTATTCAAGATTATTTTTCAATAATATTATTTATTAATATTATTGGTTTTTTGTTTCCTGCCAGCAAAATACAAGTATTACAATTGATCTTTCCTTAAATAAAACATAATCCCGACTTCACAGAGCAAACATGGAATTATCTAAAGAGAAAAACATATATGGTTTTTATTTACCAAATTTTACTCTATTAAAAAAAAACATCAATTAATATATAATTCTTAATAATTCCCCAGGGTTCAGGGTAAGTTCTTTTTGTTACGAGAGTGTCAGAAATGGATAATTACTAAGCTTTACAAATACCGAAAAAAATATTAAATAACTTTGTTTATTTTTTCGTGTAGTATGTAGTTCCAGGAATGTCCGTAAGAGCGCAGCGTGCTTTTGTTTACTTTAAAAAAACATGATTAAATGACTATTTTGTGTTCTATATCCACGTTTGGAATGCGTTTTCTTCTTGAACTATTAAACGAAATGTTTATATTACCTCGCTCCGTATGGTTCTTACTGGAATGAAGCTTTTTCGCTGGTGAGGTCCGTCTTGCGTTATAATTTCCTTACCGTCTGGCGCATTTTCCGATTGTCAAATAGAACTATGGCGAAACCAGGTTGAATCATCCGAAGATTTTCTTTCACTGTTTTGTAAGGAATGTAACCATTTAATTTTGATAAATCATGGATGATTATATAGTGGTCATGTTCTTGTTAATTTAGTATTAGTTTTCCTTCTTCAAAGTTCCAAAAAGGTTATTTTTATTATAATTGTAGTAGCATCATTTCTTCAACTCTATGGTTTTATTTCAAAATTTATTATTATTAACAATACTTGTTATTTCCGTAACTCTTAGTAACCCATAGTATTTTTATTATACAGGCAGTTTGTAATTATTATAAATTTATATTTTATTTACCGAAAAATAATTCTTTTCCATTCCGGTTTCTTTATTAATTTGGTTTACATAATAAGTTTTTGTTCCTTTTCTTATGACCTTGTATATAAATATTTGATAATTTTATTATCTTTAAATAAATTTATATATATATTTTTATTAGTCTCTCATAGTATTCCTACACTGCACTACTTCCTGTTGCCATTTCCCTCATAGTATTATTTTAATTTTTTATTATCCTTTGATATTTAAATTTTTATGTTTTTTAAAACTAACCCTGGGTTATCCTATATTACAACACAAATATTTGAAAAATATAACAGTAACTTATGTATAACAATTGGTTGTCCATACAATATAAATATTACAATAAATAAATAAAAATACAAAATCAGTTAGTAGTATTATAGCCTACTCTCATAGTTGTATACTTTCCAAACCTACAGCACAGTTCTGTAATAAGTTACCTTCACTTTTATTTTTTACCTCAATGGGTACACTATAACTCACTTTGCACCGTATATCACTCGAATTGTTTATCATTTTTAATGATATACTTTAATTTAGAGCTAGTTACAGGTTACCCATTTCTGACCTTTAGGTTATCATGAGTTAATTTATTGGGACCGGGTTATGTAATGTTACATAAAGCCCCCCCACTAGAACAAATTTATTTTAGTTTAACTCGTTTATTAAAAATAAACTTTTGATTATTTCCATTCTCTTAATAGTCTTGGCTTTATTTTCATAACAGTGTTTCATTTCAAACTGTTTATAAACTGACTGGTAATTCCGACTGGTGGTAATTGCTGTTTTCTTACTATACTCTCTCTCTCTTGGAGGCAAATTCATCAATTATTCATTTCTGGGTAGTGGTACTTCCACATTTTATTTGATAAGGACTGGTCACACTAATCATATTAAACTTGTTTTAACACTCATTTCTATTTACTTTTATATACTCGCTTTATCAATTAAGCTTCTGTCTGCTATCTTCCTTCTATTTTCTTTATCTATACTTCTGGAATCCAATATCACTCTTTTCAGCTATTTTATAATTATTATCCCTTAAATATTCAATTTCCCTAACATTTTTCCCTATCCTGTGCGGTGGTTCCAGTCGGGTGGCCACTCTGGGTCCATACACCGCTGTCCATCCTTACACCTTCTGAGACCAGGGGAACATCATCCCTGCTCATAAAAATTATTGCCGGAACATTTCTACGGTCAATACATAAAAATAAAAAAATTATAAGTAGTAGTCAATTAGCGACTAGTACCAAACACTTTTGGGATTCTTCATACTGTAGCTGTTTGTATTTATTTATATATTTCTTCTTCTCCTTGATTCCTTCTTCTTTTCCATTGACTAATAGCATATAACATCATTGATAGGCCTTATGTTAAAATTCTTTTGACTTTACTTCTTGTGACATATTTCTCCGTATCATTTCTTCTTATATAATCTTCAGTTCCGAGAAATTCTAATTTTTGTTGTATTAATTATCATCCTCCTTCAGTTTCATTGGAGTCATTAAATTATTCGTTATTCTTCTTATCTGAGCACATTGCCATCAATTGTTTTTATTCATTTATTCTTCTGTTTGTTACCATAAAATATTATTTTTCCTATTATTTCATTTTAAATCAGTTCTTTATAAATATTATTTAATCATCTGTTCTCTTTTTCTTGGTGGTTTGTTGTTTGTTAAATTATATGGTTTCAAAATAACTTGAGTAAGATGTCCTTACATGCTTTTAGCATTTTGGGGTATTTATTCTCTTTATTCTAAATTATATATTTTCGAAATAACTTGAGTAAGATGTCCTTACATGCTTTTAGAATTTTGGGGTTTTCTCTTCATTTTAAATTATATGGTTTCAAAATAACTTGAGTAAGATGTCCTTACATGCTTTTTTTGAATTTTGGGGTTTTAGTCTCTTCATTTTAAATTATATGGTTTCAAAATAACTTGAGTAAGATGTCCTTACATGCTTTTAGAATTTTGGGGTTTTAGTCTCTTCATTTTAAATTATATGGTTTCAAAATAACTTGAGTAAGATGTCCTTACATGCTTTTAGAATTTTGGGGTTTTAGTCTCTTCACTTTTATTTTTTACCTCAATGGGTTGCTTGGTCCTGTATCCATAAAATCCGTCCCTTTTTTCTGGTTTGTTTGGAGCCTGTTTAACGGTGGTCCATTATTTCAGGTACTCCCTTTACTCGGATTACTGGGGTGTTCGTAATGATTTTTGTCCTTGTTAAATAGCTCTCTATCCTCTGATATTGTAACTCTGCTGATATTGAATTTTCATTAACTTCAACGGTTACCATCGTTTTCCGAACTCTTTCTTCCTTTGTAACATATTCTTCTACTACCATGTCTTGATATTTTTCTAATACACTTGTTTCTATCATATTTATATGTAGTCTATTACACCAATATGTTGGTGACATATCATTTACTGGTGATGTCATTGACCTTTTATTTACTGGTATATTTAATTTAAATATAGATTTAGTTAAGTTTTTTCTATAACTTTTCGAAACAGTTAATTCTCTGTAATTAACGATTGGGAGATTAAGTACATTAACCAGCCCACTCTTAATCATATCTACTTCTTCCCGTGTATGTTTCCTTTTGTTAAGACGTATTATTCTTCTTTCTTTCGTTTTCTTAATTATTTGTTTCTTTACTCCCTTAATGTTAATTTCTATGGGCCTTATCTTTTCTTTCTCTCTGTTAGGATTATCTTCATATAACAATGCACTGTGGTCTTCTTTAGTACCTTCGGAAGTGCTGTTTAATGTTTTATCCAAATTATTAAAACGACTGTCCATTTTCTTCATAAATGTCTCCTCCTTGTATGTACCTGCTTTTTGGATACGCGTATTAACATTTTCAAACTTCTCTCCGAAAGTTTTCCATATCTCCTTATTGAACTTCTCCATCTTACCCTCAATCCGCTTTAAACTTTCTTTATTTATTTTCTCAATTTGTTTTAAACTATCCCTCAAGGTTTCATTTTGCTTCCTAGAGTTCTCTTCCTGTTTCTTAAAATTCTCATCTATTTTATCGAATTTTTCGCTCAAGGTTTCATTTTGTTTCCTTGAGTTCTCATCTATTTTATCAAATTTTTCCTCCTGTCTCCTAAAATTTTCTTTATTTTCCTCATTGGTCTGTCTCAAGTTTTCCTCCTGCTTCTTAAAATTTTCATCTATTTTGTTATTGGTTTGCTTTGAAGTTTCCTCCTGCTTTCTAAATTGTTCAGCCATAAATTTCATCATGTCTTGCCAATTAGGTTCTTCTCTGACTACCGCTTTGTCTGGTTGGTCCCCTTGGGCATCCTCTTCAATTATTTCCGTTTCCGTGTCCATAACTACTTCTATTTCTTGTTCCTGTCCACCTTCTTCCTTCTCCTTCTCTTCTGCCCTCTTCTTCGATTTGCCTCGGGTATTATGCATTTCTTGTTTTCTCATAACTGCCAACGATAATTAATTTTTTGGTATATATTTTTATTAAATATCAAAATTCTTTTCTAATTACCGCCCTTTTACGTTGAGCGCCAATTCTGTAACGCTCTTTTTAGGCGTCCTCGTTTTCGTTTAAGCCCCACGTTGCCGGTGGCAATTCTGTAACGCTCTACTTAGCGAGGTACTAGCGAAACGTCCATCTTTAGTCAAGCCCCACTAATGGGTTCGCCAAATCTGTAACGTACCGCTTTGTGTGAGGCGTCCACCACTTACGAGTGTATTGCAATTTCAGGTTTCGTTAATTCAGTCCCACAGTTGTACGGCAATTCTGTAACGTACTACTTAATGTGAGGTACTATAGAGTTATATTATATGCCTCACGCAGTATGTGTCACTTCTGAATTATAATAACTGAAGTTTTTATAAAATCTTTTTCCCTTTTTTTTTTTTTAAAAATAATAAATAAAATATTTTATTTAATGTTACTCAATCTAAACAGAAATCGAGAGTGTGTGATTTAGGGTCAAAGAGGGAAGTTGTTCAGCCTTATGAAGAAGAGAGAGAGTAAGTACCAATTATTTACACTTGGTTTAGACGATTCCGGATTTTTTCAAATTGTTCGCTGTGATTTAAATCAGCTGATGGTGAGATAAGTTTCTACACTTAGTTCAACCAGCCTACACTATAGCAAAATCTGATCCGATGTTGATTTCTTCTGTTTTTTGTGCTGAGACCTATTACAACTACCCACTACAAAAATTATAACACACTTTATTATTCAAGATTATTTTTCAATAATATTATTTATTAATATTATTGGTTTTTTGTTTCCTGCCAGCAAAATACAAGTATTACAATTGATCTTTCCTTAAATAAAACATAATCCCGACTTCACAGAGCAAACATGGAATTATCTAAAGAGAAAAACATATATGGTTTTTATTTACCAAATTTTACTCTATTAAAAAAAAACATCAATTAATATATAATTCTTAATAATTCCCCAGGGTTCAGGGTAAGTTCTTTTTGTTACGAGAGTGTCAGAAATGGATAATTACTAAGCTTTACAAATACCGAAAAAAATATTAAATAACTTTGTTTATTTTTTCGTGTAGTATGTAGTTCCAGGAATGTCCGTAAGAGCGCAGCGTGCTTTTGTTTACTTTAAAAAAACATGATTAAATGACTATTTTGTGTTCTATATCCACGTTTGGAATGCGTTTTCTTCTTGAACTATTAAACGAAATGTTTATATTACCTCGCTCCGTATGGTTCTTACTGGAATGAAGCTTTTTCGCTGGTGAGGTCCGTCTTGCGTTATAATTTCCTTACCGTCTGGCGCATTTTCCGATTGTCAAATAGAACTATGGCGAAACCAGGTTGAATCATCCGAAGATTTTCTTTCACTGTTTTGTAAGGAATGTAACCATTTAATTTTGATAAATCATGGATGATTATATAGTGGTCATGTTCTTGTTAATTTAGTATTAGTTTTCCTTCTTCAAAGTTCCAAAAAGGTTATTTTTATTATAATTGTAGTAGCATCATTTCTTCAACTCTATGGTTTTATTTCAAAATTTATTATTATTAACAATACTTGTTATTTCCGTAACTCTTAGTAACCCATCGTATTTTTATTATACAGGCAGTTTGTAATTATTATAAATTTATATTTTATTTACCGAAAAATAATTCTTTTCCATTCCGGTTTCTTTATTAATTTGGTTTACATAATAAGTTTTTGTTCCTTTTCTTATGACCTTGTATATAAATATTTGATAATTTTATTATCTTTAAATAAATTTATATATATATTTTTATTAGTCTCTCATAGTATTCCTACACTGCACTACTTCCTGTTGCCATTTCCCTCATAGTATTATTTTAATTTTTTATTATCCTTTGATATTTAAATTTTTATGTTTTTTAAAACTAACCCTGGGTTATCCTATATTACAACACAAATATTTGAAAAATATAACAGTAACTTATGTATAACAATTGGTTGTCCATACAATATAAATATTACAATAAATAAATAAAAATACAAAATCAGTTAGTAGTATTATAGCCTACTCTCATAGTTGTATACTTTCCAAACCTACAGCACAGTTCTGTAATAAGTTACCTTCACTTTTATTTTTTACCTCAATGGGTACACTATAACTCACTTTGCACCGTATATCACTCGAATTGTTTATCATTTTTAATGATATACTTTAATTTAGAGCTAGTTACAGGTTACCCATTTCTGACCTTTAGGTTATCATGAGTTAATTTATTGGGACCGGGTTATGTAATGTTACATAAAGCCCCCCCACTAGAACAAATTTATTTTAGTTTAACTCGTTTATTAAAAATAAACTTTTGATTATTTCCATTCTCTTAATAGTCTTGGCTTTATTTTCATAACAGTGTTTCATTTCAAACTGTTTATAAACTGACTGGTAATTCCGACTGGTGGTAATTGCTGTTTTCTTACTATACTCTCTCTCTCTTGGAGGCAAATTCATCAATTATTCATTTCTGGGTAGTGGTACTTCCACATTTTATTTGATAAGGACTGGTCACACTAATCATATTAAACTTGTTTTAACACTCATTTCTATTTACTTTTATATACTCGCTTTATCAATTAAGCTTCTGTCTGCTATCTTCCTTCTATTTTCTTTATCTATACTTCTGGAATCCAATATCACTCTTTTCAGCTATTTTATAATTATTATCCCTTAAATATTCAATTTCCCTAACATTTTTCCCTATCCTGTGCGGTGGTTCCAGTCGGGTGGCCACTCTGGGTCCATACACCGCTGTCCATCCTTACACCTTCTGAGACCAGGGGAACATCATCCCTGCTCATAAAAATTATTGCCGGAACATTTCTACGGTCAATACATAAAAATAAAAAAATTATAAGTAGTAGTCAATTAGCGACTAGTACCAAACACTTTTGGGATTCTTCATACTGTAGCTGTTTGTATTTATTTATATATTTCTTCTTCTCCTTGATTCCTTCTTCTTTTCCATTGACTAATAGCATATAACATCATTGATAGGCCTTATGTTAAAATTCTTTTGACTTTACTTCTTGTGACATATTTCTCCGTATCATTTCTTCTTATATAATCTTCAGTTCCGAGAAATTCTAATTTTTGTTGTATTAATTATCATCCTCCTTCAGTTTCATTGGAGTCATTAAATTATTCGTTATTCTTCTTATCTGAGCACATTGCCATCAATTGTTTTTATTCATTTATTCTTCTGTTTGTTACCATAAAATATTATTTTTCCTATTATTTCATTTTAAATCAGTTCTTTATAAATATTATTTAATCATCTGTTCTCTTTTTCTTGGTGGTTTGTTGTTTGTTAAATTATATGGTTTCAAAATAACTTGAGTAAGATGTCCTTACATGCTTTTAGCATTTTGGGGTATTTATTCTCTTTATTCTAAATTATATATTTTCGAAATAACTTGAGTAAGATGTCCTTACATGCTTTTAGAATTTTGGGGTTTTCTCTTCATTTTAAATTATATGGTTTCAAAATAACTTGAGTAAGATGTCCTTACATGCTTTTAGAATTTTGGGGTTTTAGTCTCTTCATTTTAAATTATATGGTTTCAAAATAACTTGAGTAAGATGTCCTTACATGCTTTTAGAATTTTGGGGTTTTAGTCTCTTCACTTTTATTTTTTACCTCAATGGGTTGCTTGGTCCTGTATCCATAAAATCCGTCCCTTTTTTCTGGTTTGTTTGGAGCCTGTTTAACGGTGGTCCATTATTTCAGGTACTCCCTTTACTCGGATTACTGGGGTGTTCGTAATGATTTTTGTCCTTGTTAAATAGCTCTCTATCCTCTGATATTGTAACTCTGCTGATATTGAATTTTCATTAACTTCAACGGTTACCATCGTTTTCCGAACTCTTTCTTCCTTTGTAACATATTCTTCTACTACCATGTCTTGATATTTTTCTAATACACTTGTTTCTATCATATTTATATGTAGTCTATTACACCAATATGTTGGTGACATATCATTTACTGGTGATGTCATTGACCTTTTATTTACTGGTATATTTAATTTAAATATAGATTTAGTTAAGTTTTTTCTATAACTTTTCGAAACAGTTAATTCTCTGTAATTAACGATTGGGAGATTAAGTACATTAACCAGCCCACTCTTAATCATATCTACTTCTTCCCGTGTATGTTTCCTTTTGTTAAGACGTATTATTCTTCTTTCTTTCGTTTTCTTAATTATTTGTTTCTTTACTCCCTTAATGTTAATTTCTATGGGCCTTATCTTTTCTTTCTCTCTGTTAGGATTATCTTCATATAACAATGCACTGTGGTCTTCTTTAGTACCTTCGGAAGTGCTGTTTAATGTTTTATCCAAATTATTAAAACGACTGTCCATTTTCTTCATAAATGTCTCCTCCTTGTATGTACCTGCTTTTTGGATACGCGTATTAACATTTTCAAACTTCTCTCCGAAAGTTTTCCATATCTCCTTATTGAACTTCTCCATCTTACCCTCAATCCGCTTTAAACTTTATTTATTTATTTTCTCAATTTGTTTTAAACTATCCCTCAAGGTTTCATTTTGCTTCCTAGAGTTCTCTTCCTGTTTCTTAAAATTCTCATCTATTTTATCGAATTTTTCGCTCAAGGTTTCATTTTGTTTCCTTGAGTTCTCATCTATTTTATCAAATTTTTCCTCCTGTCTCCTAAAATTTTCTTTATTTTCCTCATTGGTCTGTCTCAAGTTTTCCTCCTGCTTCTTAAAATTTTCATCTATTTTGTTATTGGTTTGCTTTGAAGTTTCCTCCTGCTTTCTAAATTGTTCAGCCATAAATTTCATCATGTCTTGCCAATTAGGTTCTTCTCTGACTACCGCTTTGTCTGGTTGGTCCCCTTGGGCATCCTCTTCAATTATTTCCGTTTCCGTGTCCATAACTACTTCTATTTCTTGTTCCTGTCCACCTTCTTCCTTCTCCTTCTCTTCTGCCCTCTTCTTCGATTTGCCTCGGGTATTATGCATTTCTTGTTTTCTCATAACTGCCAACGATAATTAATTTTTTGGTATATATTTTTATTAAATATCAAAATTCTTTTCTAATTACCGCCCTTTTACGTTGAGCGCCAATTCTGTAACGCTCTTTTTAGGCGTCCTCGTTTTCGTTTAAGCCCCACGTTGCCGGCGGCAATTCTGTAACGCTCTACTTAGCGAGGTACTAGCGAAACGTCCATCTTTAGTCAAGCCCCACTATTGGGTTCGCCAAATCTGTAACGTACCGCTTTGTGTGAGGCGTCCACCACTTACGAGTGTATTGCAATTTCAGGTTTCGTTAATTCAGTCCCACAGTTGTACGGCAATTCTGTAACGTACTACTTAATGTGAGGTACTATAGAGTTATATTATATGCCTCACGCAGTATGCGTCACTTCTGAATTATAATAACTGAAGTTTTTATAAAATCTTTTTCCCTTTTTTTTTTTTTAAAATAATAAATAAAATATTTTATTTAATGTTACTCAATCTAAACAGAAATCGAGAGTGTGTGATTTAGGGTCAAAGAGGGAAGTTGTTCAGCCTTATGAAGAAGAGAGAGAGTAAGTACCAATTATTTACACTTGGTTTAGACGATTCCGGATTTTTTCAAATTGTTCGCTGTGATTTAAATCAGCTGATGGTGAGATAAGTTTCTACACTTAGTTCAACCAGCCTACACTATAGCAAAATCTGATCCGATGTTGATTTCTTCTGTTTTTTGTGCTGAGACCTATTACAACTACCCACTACAAAAATTATAACACACTTTATTATTCAAGATTATTTTTCAATAATATTATTTATTAATATTATTGGTTTTTTGTTTCCTGCCAGCAAAATACAAGTATTACAATTGATCTTTCCTTAAATAAAACATAATCCCGACTTCACAGAGCAAACATGGAATTATCTAAAGAGAAAAACATATATGGTTTTTATTTACCAAATTTTACTCTATTAAAAAAAAACATCAATTAATATATAATTCTTAATAATTCCCCAGGGTTCAGGGTAAGTTCTTTTTGTTACGAGAGTGTCAGAAATGGATAATTACTAAGCTTTACAAATACCGAAAAAAATATTAAATAACTTTGTTTATTTTTTCGTGTAGAATGTAGTTCCAGGAATGTCCGTAAGAGCGCAGCGTGCTTTTTTTTACTTTAAAAAAACATGATTAAATGACTATTTTGTGTTCTATATCCACGTTTGGAATGCGTTTTCTTCTTGAACTATTAAACGAAATGTTTATATTACCTCGCTCCGTATGGTTCTTACTGGAATGAAGCTTTTTCGCTGGTGAGGTCCGTCTTGCGTTATAATTTCCTTACCGTCTGGCGCATTTTCCGATTGTCAAATAGAACTATGGCGAAACCAGGTTGAATCATCCGAAGATTTTCTTTCACTGTTTTGTAAGGAATGTAACCATTTAATTTTGATAAATCATGGATGATTATATAGTGGTCATGTTCTTGTTAATTTAGTATTAGTTTTCCTTCTTCAAAGTTCCAAAAAGGTTATTTTTATTATAATTGTAGTAGCATCATTTCTTCAACTCTATGGTTTTATTTCAAAATTTATTATTATTAACAATACTTGTTATTTCCGTAACTCTTAGTAACCCATCGTATTTTTATTATACAGGCAGTTTGTAATTATTATAAATTTATATTTTATTTACCGAAAAATAATTCTTTTCCATTCCGGTTTCTTTATTAATTTGGTTTACATAATAAGTTTTTGTTCCTTTTCTTATGACCTTGTATATAAATATTTGATAATTTTATTATCTTTAAATAAATTTATATATATATTTTTATTAGTCTCTCATAGTATTCCTACACTGCACTACTTCCTGTTGCCATTTCCCTCATAGTATTATTTTAATTTTTTATTATCCTTTGATATTTAAATTTTTATGTTTTTTAAAACTAACCCTGGGTTATCCTATATTACAACACAAATATTTGAAAAATATAACAGTAACTTATGTATAACAATTGGTTGTCCATACAATATAAATATTACAATAAATAAATAAAAATACAAAATCAGTTAGTAGTATTATAGCCTACTCTCATAGTTGTATACTTTCCAAACCTACAGCACAGTTCTGTAATAAGTTACCTTCACTTTTATTTTTTACCTCAATGGGTACACTATAACTCACTTTGCACCGTATATCACTCGAATTGTTTATCATTTTTAATGATATACTTTAATTTAGAGCTAGTTACAGGTTACCCATTTCTGACCTTTAGGTTATCATGAGTTAATTTATTGGGACCGGGTTATGTAATGTTACATAAAGCCGCCCCACTAGAACAAATTTATTTTAGTTTAACTCGTTTATTAAAAATAAACTTTTGATTATTTCCATTCTCTTAATAGTCTTGGCTTTATTTTCATAACAGTGTTTCATTTCAAACTGTTTATAAACTGACTGGTAATTCCGACTGGTGGTAATTGCTGTTTACTTACTATACTCTCTCTCTCTTGGAGGCAAATTCATCAATTATTCATTTCTGGGTAGTGGTACTTCCACATTTTATTTGATAAGGACTGGTCACACTAATCATATTAAACTTGTTTTAACACTCATTTCTATTTACTTTTATATACTCGCTTTATCAATTAAGCTTCTGTCTGCTATCTTCCTTCTATTTTCTTTATCTATACT
Organism: Magicicada septendecula; assembly: GCA_034769895.1. Classification (NCBI taxonomy): domain Eukaryota; kingdom Metazoa; phylum Arthropoda; class Insecta; order Hemiptera; family Cicadidae; genus Magicicada; species Magicicada septendecula. The sequence goes on along the minus strand of CM068367.1, from coordinate 421,946,109 downwards.
TCTGGAATCCAATATCACTCTTTTCAGCTATTTTATAATTATTATCCCTTAAATATTCAATTTCCCTAACATTTTTCCCTATCCTGTGCGGTGGTTCCAGTCGGGTGGCCACTCTGGGTCCATACACCGCTGTCCATCCTTACACCTTCTGAGACCAGGGGAACATCATCCCTGCTCATAAAAATTATTGCCGGAACATTTCTACGGTCAATACATAAAAATAAAAAAATTATAAGTAGTAGTCAATTAGCGACTAGTACCAAACACTTTTGGGATTCTTCATACTGTAGCTGTTTGTATTTATTTATATATTTCTTCTTCTCCTTGATTCCTTCTTCTTTTCCATTGACTAATAGCATATAACATCATTGATAGGCCTTATGTTAAAATTCTTTTGACTTTACTTCTTGTGACATATTTCTCCGTATCATTTCTTCTTATATAATCTTCAGTTCCGAGAAATTCTAATTTTTGTTGTATTAATTATCATCCTCCTTCAGTTTCATTGGAGTCATTAAATTATTCGTTATTCTTCTTATCTGAGCACATTGCCATCAATTGTTTTTATTCATTTATTCTTCTGTTTGTTACCATAAAATATTATTTTTCCTATTATTTCATTTTAAATCAGTTCTTTATAAATATTATTTAATCATCTGTTCTCTTTTTCTTGGTGGTTTGTTGTTTGTTAAATTATATGGTTTCAAAATAACTTGAGTAAGATGTCCTTACATGCTTTTAGCATTTTGGGGTATTTATTCTCTTTATTCTAAATTATATATTTTCGAAATAACTTGAGTAAGATGTCCTTACATGCTTTTAGAATTTTGGGGTTTTCTCTTCATTTTAAATTATATGGTTTCAAAATAACTTGAGTAAGATGTCCTTACATGCTTTTTTTGAATTTTGGGGTTTTAGTCTCTTCATTTTAAATTATATGGTTTCAAAATAACTTGAGTAAGATGTCCTTACATGCTTTTAGAATTTTGGGGTTTTAGTCTCTTCATTTTAAATTATATGGTTTCAAAATAACTTGAGTAAGATGTCCTTACATGCTTTTAGAATTTTGGGGTTTTAGTCTCGTCACTTTTATTTTTTACCTCAATGGGTTGCTTGGTCCTGTATCCATAAAATCCGTCCCTTTTTTCTGGTTTGTTTGGAGCCTGTTTAACGGTGGTCCATTATTTCAGGTACTCCCTTTACTCGGATTACTGGGGTGTTCGTAATGATTTTTGTCCTTGTTAAATAGCTCTCTATCCTCTGATATTGTAACTCTGCTGATATTGAATTTTCATTAACTTCAACGGTTACCATCGTTTTCCGAACTCTTTCTTCCTTTGTAACATATTCTTCTACTACCATGTCTTGATATTTTTCTAATACACTTGTTTCTATCATATTTATATGTAGTCTATTACACCAATATGTTGGTGACATATCATTTACTGGTGATGTCATTGACCTTTTATTTACTGGTATATTTAATTTAAATATAGATTTAGTTAAGTTTTTTCTATAACTTTTCGAAACAGTTAATTCTCTGTAATTAACGATTGGGAGATTAAGTACATTAACCAGCCCACTCTTAATCATATCTACTTCTTCCCGTGTATGTTTCCTTTTGTTAAGACGTATTATTCTTCTTTCTTTCGTTTTCTTAATTATTTGTTTCTTTACTCCCTTAATGTTAATTTCTATGGGCCTTATCTTTTCTTTCTCTCTGTTAGGATTATCTTCATATAACAATGCACTGTGGTCTTCTTTAGTACCTTCGGAAGTGCTGTTTAATGTTTTATCCAAATTATTAAAACGACTGTCCATTTTCTTCATAAATGTCTCCTCCTTGTATGTACCTGCTTTTTGGATACGCGTATTAACATTTTCAAACTTCTCTCCGAAAGTTTTCCATATCTCCTTATTGAACTTCTCCATCTTACCCTCAATCCGCTTTAAACTTTCTTTATTTATTTTCTCAATTTGTTTTAAACTATCCCTCAAGGTTTCATTTTGCTTCCTAGAGTTCTCTTCCTGTTTCTTAAAATTCTCATCTATTTTATCGAATTTTTCGCTCAAGGTTTCATTTTGTTTCCTTGAGTTCTCATCTATTTTATCAAATTTTTCCTCCTGTCTCCTAAAATTTTCTTTATTTTCCTCATTGGTCTGTCTCAAGTTTTCCTCCTGCTTCTTAAAATTTTCATCTATTTTGTTATTGGTTTGCTTTGAAGTTTCCTCCTGCTTTCTAAATTGTTCAGCCATAAATTTCATCATGTCTTGCCAATTAGGTTCTTCTCTGACTACCGCTTTGTCTGGTTGGTCCCCTTGGGCATCCTCTTCAATTATTTCCGTTTCCGTGTCCATAACTACTTCTATTTCTTGTTCCTGTCCACCTTCTTCCTTCTCCTTCTCTTCTGCCCTCTTCTTCGATTTGCCTCGGGTATTATGCATTTCTTGTTTTCTCATAACTGCCAACGATAATTAATTTTTTGGTATATATTTTTATTAAATATCAAAATTCTTTTCTAATTACCGCCCTTTTACGTTGAGCGCCAATTCTGTAACGCTCTTTTTAGGCGTCCTCGTTTTCGTTTAAGCCCCACGTTGCCGGCGGCAATTCTGTAACGCTCTACTTAGCGAGGTACTAGCGAAACGTCCATCTTTAGTCAAGCCCCACTATTGGGTTCGCCAAATCTGTAACGTACCGCTTTGTGTGAGGCGTCCACCACTTACGAGTGTATTGCAATTTCAGGTTTCGTTAATTCAGTCCCACAGTTGTACGGCAATTCTGTAACGTACTACTTAATGTGAGGTACTATAGAGTTATATTATATGCCTCACGCAGTATGCGTCACTTCTGAATTATAATAACTGAAGTTTTTATAAAATCTTTTTCCCTTTTTTTTTTTTTTTAAAATAATAAATAAAATATTTTATTTAATGTTACTCAATCTAAACAGAAATCGAGAGTGTGTGATTTAGGGTCAAAGAGGGAAGTTGTTCAGCCTTATGAAGAAGAGAGAGAGTAAGTACCAATTATTTACACTTGGTTTAGACGATTCCGGATTTTTTCAAATTGTTCGCTGTGATTTAAATCAGCTGATGGTGAGATAAGTTTCTACACTTAGTTCAACCAGCCTACACTATAGCAAAATCTGATCCGATGTTGATTTCTTCTGTTTTTTGTGCTGAGACCTATTACAACTACCCACTACAAAAATTATAACACACTTTATTATTCAAGATTATTTTTCAATAATATTATTTATTAATATTATTGGTTTTTTGTTTCCTGCCAGCAAAATACAAGTATTACAATTGATCTTTCCTTAAATAAAACATAATCCCGACTTCACAGAGCAAACATGGAATTATCTAAAGAGAAAAACATATATGGTTTTTATTTACCAAATTTTACTCTATTAAAAAAAACATCAATTAATATATAATTCTTAATAATTCCCCAGGGTTCAGGGTAAGTTCTTTTTGTTACGAGAGTGTCAGAAATGGATAATTACTAAGCTTTACAAATACCGAAAAAAATATTAAATAAATTTGTTTATTCTTTCGTGTAGTATGTAGTTCCAGGAATGTCCGTAAGAGCGCAGCGTGCTTTTGTTTACTTTAAAAAACATGATTAAATGACTATTTTGTGTTCTATATCCACGTTTGGAATGCGTTTTCTTCTTGAACTATTAAACGAAATGTTTATATTACCTCGCTCCGTATGGTTCTTACTGGAATGAAGCTTTTTCGCTGGTGAGGTCCGTCTTGCGTTATAATTTCCTTACCGTCTGGCGCATTTTCCGATTGTCAAATAGAACTATGGCGAAACCAGGTTGAATCATCCGAAGATTTTCTTTCACTGTTTTGTAAGGAATGTAACCATTTAATTTTGATAAATCATGGATGATTATATAGTGGTCATGTTCTTGTTAATTTAGTATTAGTTTTCCTTCTTCAAAGTTCCAAAAAGGTTATTTTTATTATAATTGTAGTAGCATCATTTCTTCAACTCTATGGTTTTATTTCAAAATTTATTATTATTAACAATACTTGTTATTTCCGTAACTCTTAGTAACCCATCGTATTTTTATTATACAGGCAGTTTGTAATTATTATAAATTTATATTTTATTTACCGAAAAATAATTCTTTTCCATTCCGGTTTCTTTATTAATTTGGTTTACATAATAAGTTTTTGTTCCTTTTCTTATGACCTTGTATATAAATATTTGATAATTTTATTATCTTTAAATAAATTTATATATATATTTTTATTAGTCTCTCATAGTATTCCTACACTGCACTACTTCCTGTTGCCATTTCCCTCATAGTATTATTTTAATTTTTTATTATCCTTTGATATTTAAATTTTTATGTTTTTTAAAACTAACCCTGGGTTATCCTATATTACAACACAAATATTTGAAAAATATAACAGTAACTTATGTATAACAATTGGTTGTCCATACAATATAAATATTACAATAAATAAATAAAAATACAAAATCAGTTAGTAGTATTATAGCCTACTCTCATAGTTGTATACTTTCCAAACCTACAGCACAGTTCTGTAATAAGTTACCTTCACTTTTATTTTTTACCTCAATGGGTACACTATAACTCACTTTGCACCGTATATCACTCGAATTGTTTATCATTTTTAATGATATACTTTAATTTAGAGCTAGTTACAGGTTACCCATTTCTGACCTTTAGGTTATCATGAGTTAATTTATTGGGACCGGGTTATGTAATGTTACATAAAGCCCCCCCACTAGAACAAATTTATTTTAGTTTAACTCGTTTATTAAAAATAAACTTTTGATTATTTCCATTCTCTTAATAGTCTTGGCTTTATTTTCATAACAGTGTTTCATTTCAAACTGTTTATAAACTGACTGGTAATTCCGACTGGTGGTAATTGCTGTTTTCTTACTATACTCTCTCTCTCTTGGAGGCAAATTCATCAATTATTCATTTCTGGGTAGTGGTACTTCCACATTTTATTTGATAAGGACTGGTCACACTAATCATATTAAACTTGTTTTAACACTCATTTCTATTTACTTTTATATACTCGCTTTATCAATTAAGCTTCTGTCTGCTATCTTCCTTCTATTTTCTTTATCTATACTTCTGGAATCCAATATCACTCTTTTCAGCTATTTTATAATTATTATCCCTTAAATATTCAATTTCCCTAACATTTTTCCCTATCCTGTGCGGTGGTTCCAGTCGGGTGGCCACTCTGGGTCCATACACCGCTGTCCATCCTTACACCTTCTGAGACCAGGGGAACATCATCCCTGCTCATAAAAATTATTGCCGGAACATTTCTACGGTCAATACATAAAAATAAAAAAATTATAAGTAGTAGTCAATTAGCGACTAGTACCAAACACTTTTGGGATTCTTCATACTGTAGCTGTTTGTATTTATTTATATATTTCTTCTTCTCCTTGATTACTTCTTCTTTTCCATTGACTAATAGCATATAACATCATTGATAGGCCTTATGTTAAAATTCTTTTGACTTTACTTCTTGTGACATATTTCTCCGTATCATTTCTTCTTATATAATCTTCAGTTCCGAGAAATTCTAATTTTTGTTGTATTAATTATCATCCTCCTTCAGTTTCATTGGAGTCATTAAATTATTCGTTATTCTTCTTATCTGAGCACATTGCCATCAATTGTTTTTATTCATTTATTCTTCTGTTTGTTACCATAAAATATTATTTTTCCTATTATTTCATTTTAAATCAGTTCTTTATAAATATTATTTAATCATCTGTTCTCTTTTTCTTGGTGGTTTGTTGTTTGTTAAATTATATGGTTTCAAAATAACTTGAGTAAGATGTCCTTACATGCTTTTAGCATTTTGGGGTATTTATTCTCTTTATTCTAAATTATATATTTTCGAAATAACTTGAGTAAGATGTCCTTACATGCTTTTAGAATTTTGGGGTTTTCTCTTCATTTTAAATTATATGGTTTCAAAATAACTTGAGTAAGATGTCCTTACATGCTTTTTTTGAATTTTGGGGTTTTAGTCTCTTCATTTTAAATTATATGGTTTCAAAATAACTTGAGTAAGATGTCCTTACATGCTTTTAGAATTTTGGGGTTTTAGTCTCTTCATTTTAAATTATATGGTTTCAAAATAACTTGAGTAAGATGTCCTTACATGCTTTTAGAATTTTGGGGTTTTAGTCTCTTCACTTTTATTTTTTACCTCAATGGGTTGCTTGGTCCTGTATCCATAAAGTCCGTCCCTTTTTTCTGGTTTGTTTGGAGCCTGTTTAACGGTGGTCCATTATTTCAGGTACTCCCTTTACTCGGATTACTGGGGTGTTCGTAATGATTTTTGTCCTTGTTAAATAGCTCTCTATCCTCTGATATTGTAACTCTGCTGATATTGAATTTTCATTAACTTCAACGGTTACCATCGTTTTCCGAACTCTTTCTTCCTTTGTAACATATTCTTCTACTACCATGTCTTGATATTTTTCTAATACACTTGTTTCTATCATATTTATATGTAGTCTATTACACCAATATGTTGGTGACATATCATTTACTGGTGATGTCATTGACCTTTTATTTACTGGTATATTTAATTTAAATATAGATTTAGTTAAGTTTTTTCTATAACTTTTCGAAACAGTTAATTCTCTGTAATTAACGATTGGGAGATTAAGTACATTAACCAGCCCACTCTTAATCATATCTACTTCTTCCCGTGTATGTTTCCTTTTGTTAAGACGTATTATTCTTCTTTCTTTCGTTTTCTTAATTATTTGTTTCTTTACTCCCTTAATGTTAATTTCTATGGGCCTTATCTTTTCTTTCTCTCTGTTAGGATTATCTTCATATAACAATGCACTGTGGTCTTCTTTAGTACCTTCGGAAGTGCTGTTTAATGTTTTATCCAAATTATTAAAACGACTGTCCATTTTCTTCATAAATGTCTCCTCCTTGTATGTACCTGCTTTTTGGATACGCGTATTAACATTTTCAAACTTCTCTCCGAAAGTTTTCCATATCTCCTTATTGAACTTCTCCATCTTACCCTCAATCCGCTTTAAACTTTCTTTATTTATTTTCTCAATTTGTTTTAAACTATCCCTCAAGGTTTCATTTTGCTTCCTAGAGTTCTCTTCCTGTTTCTTAAAATTCTCATCTATTTTATCGAATTTTTCGCTCAAGGTTTCATTTTGTTTCCTTGAGTTCTCATCTATTTTATCAAATTTTTCCTCCTGTCTCCTAAAATTTTCTTTATTTTCCTCATTGGTCTGTCTCAAGTTTTCCTCCTGCTTCTTAAAATTTTCATCTATTTTGTTATTGGTTTGCTTTGAAGTTTCCTCCTGCTTTCTAAATTGTTCAGCCATAAATTTCATCATGTCTTGCCAATTAGGTTCTTCTCTGACTACCGCTTTGTCTGGTTGGTCCCCTTGGGCATCCTCTTCAATTATTTCCGTTTCCGTGTCCATAACTACTTCTATTTCTTGTTCCTGTCCACCTTCTTCCTTCTCCTTCTCTTCTGCCCTCTTCTTCGATTTGCCTCGGGTATTATGCATTTCTTGTTTTCTCATAACTGCCAACGATAATTAATTTTTTGGTATATATTTTTATTAAATATCAAAATTCTTTTCTAATTACCGCCCTTTTACGTTGAGCGCCAATTCTGTAACGCTCTTTTTAGGCGTCCTCGTTTTCGTTTAAGCCCCACGTTGCCGGCGGCAATTCTGTAACGCTCTACTTAGCGAGGTACTAGCGAAACGTCCATCTTTAGTCAAGCCCCACTATTGGGTTCGCCAAATCTGTAACGTACCGCTTTGTGTGAGGCGTCCACCACTTACGAGTGTATTGCAATTTCAGGTTTCGTTAATTCAGTCCCACAGTTGTACGGCAATTCTGTAACGTACTACTTAATGTGAGGTACTATAGAGTTATATTATATGCCTCACGCAGTACGCGTCACTTCTGAATTATAATAACTGAAGTTTTTATAAAATCTTTTTCCCTTTTTTTTTTTTTAAAATAATAAATAAAATATTTTATTTAATGTTACTCAATCTAAACAGAAATCGAGAGTGTGTGATTTAGGGTCAAAGAGGGAAGTTGTTCAGCCTTATGAAGAAGAGAGAGAGTAAGTACCAATTATTTACACTTGGTTTAGACGATTCCGGATTTTTTCAAATTGTTCGCTGTGATTTAAATCAGCTGATGGTGAGATAAGTTTCTACACTTAGTTCAACCAGCCTACACTATAGCAAAATCTGATCCGATGTTGATTTCTTCTGTTTTTTGTGCTGAGACCTATTACAACTACCCACTACAAAAATTATAACACACTTTATTATTCAAGATTATTTTTCAATAATATTATTTATTAATATTATTGGTTTTTTGTTTCCTGCCAGCAAAATACAAGTATTACAATTGATCTTTCCTTAAATAAAACATAATCCCGACTTCACAGAGCAAACATGGAATTATCTAAAGAGAAAAACATATATGGTTTTTATTTACCAAATTTTACTCTATTAAAAAAAAACATCAATTAATATATAATTCTTAATAATTCCCCAGGGTTCAGGGTAAGTTCTTTTTGTTACGAGAGTGTCAGAAATGGATAATTACTAAGCTTTACAAATACTGAAAAAAATATTAAATAACTTTGTTTATTTTTTCGTGTAGTATGTAGTTCCAGGAATGTCCGTAAGAGCGCAGCGTGCTTTTGTTTACTTTAAAAAAACATGATTAAATGACTATTTTGTGTTCTATATCCACGTTTGGAATGCGTTTTCTTCTTGAACTATTAAACGAAATGTTTATATTACCTCGCTCCGTATGGTTCTTACTGGAATGAAGCTTTTTCGCTGGTGAGGTCCGTCTTGCGTTATAATTTCCTTACCGTCTGGCGCATTTTCCGATTGTCAAATAGAACTATGGTGAAACCAGGTTGAATCATCCGAAGATTTTCTTTCACTGTTTTGTAAGGAATGTAACCATTTAATTTTGATAAATCATGGATGATTATATAGTGGTCATGTTCTTGTTAATTTAGTATTAGTTTTCCTTCTTCAAAGTTCCAAAAAGGTTATTTTTATTATAATTGTTGTAGCATCATTTCTTCAACTCTATGGTTTTATTTCAAAATTTATTATTATTAACAATACTTGTTATTTCCGTAACTCTTAGTAACCCATCGTATTTTTATTATACAGGCAGTTTGTAATTATTATAAATTTATATTTTATTTACCGAAAAATAATTCTTTTCCATTCCGGTTTCTTTATTAATTTGGTTTACATAATAAGTTTTTGTTCCTTTTCTTATGACCTTGTATATAAATATTTGATAATTTTATTATCTTTAAATAAATTTATATATATATTTTTATTAGTCTCTCATAGTATTCCTACACTGCACTACTTCCTGTTGCCATTTCCCTCATAGTATTATTTTAATTTTTTATTATCCTTTGATATTTAAATTTTTATGTTTTTTAAAACTAACCCTGGGTTATCCTATATTACAACACAAATATTTGAAAAATATAACAGTAACTTATGTATAACAATTGGTTGTCCATACAATATAAATATTACAATAAATAAATAAAAATACAAAATCAGTTAGTAGTATTATAGCCTACTCTCATAGTTGTATACTTTCCAAACCTACAGCACAGTTCTGTAATAAGTTACCTTCACTTTTATTTTTTACCTCAATGGGTACACTATAACTCACTTTGCACCGTATATCACTCGAATTGTTTATCATTTTTAATGATATACTTTAATTTAGAGCTAGTTACAGGTTACCCATTTCTGACCTTTAGGTTATCATGAGTTAATTTATTGGGACCGGGTTATGTAATGTTACATAAAGCCCCCCCACTAGAACAAATTTATTTTAGTTTAACTCGTTTATTAAAAATAAACTTTTGATTATTTCCATTCTCTTAATAGTCTTGGCTTTATTTTCATAACAGTGTTTCATTTCAAACTGTTTATAAACTGACTGGTAATTCCGACTGGTGGTAATTGCTGTTTTCTTACTATACTCTCTCTCTCTTGGAGGCAAATTCATCAATTATTCATTTCTGGGTAGTGGTACTTCCACATTTTATTTGATAAGGACTGGTCACACTAATCATATTAAACTTGTTTTAACACTCATTTCTATTTACTTTTATATACTCGCTTTATCAATTAAGCTTCTGTCTGCTATCTTCCTTCTATTTTCTTTATCTATACTTCTGGAATCCAATATCACTCTTTTCAGCTATTTTATAATTATTATCCCTTAAATATTCAATTTCCCTAACATTTTTCCCTATCCTGTGCGGTGGTTCCAGTCGGGTGGCCACTCTGGGTCCATACACCGCTGTCCATCCTTACACCTTCTGAGACCAGGGGAACATCATCCCTGCTCATAAAAATTATTGCCGGAACATTTCTACGGTCAATACATAAAAATAAAAAAATTATAAGTAGTAGTCAATTAGCGACTAGTACCAAACACTTTTGGGATTCTTCATACTGTAGCTGTTTGTATTTATTTATATATTTCTTCTTCTCCTTGATTACTTCTTCTTTTCCATTGACTAATAGCATATAACATCATTGATAGGCCTTATGTTAAAATTCTTTTGACTTTACTTCTTGTGACATATTTCTCCGTATCATTTCTTCTTATATAATCTTCAGTTCCGAGAAATTCTAATTTTTGTTGTATTAATTATCATCCTCCTTCAGTTTCATTGGAGTCATTAAATTATTCGTTATTCTTCTTATCTGAGCACATTGCCATCAATTGTTTTTATTCATTTATTCTTCTGTTTGTTACCATAAAATATTATTTTTCCTATTATTTCATTTTAAATCAGTTCTTTATAAATATTATTTAATCATCTGTTCTCTTTTTCTTGGTGGTTTGTTGTTTGTTAAATTATATGGTTTCAAAATAACTTGAGTAAGATGTCCTTACATGCTTTTAGCATTTTGGGGTATTTATTCTCTTTATTCTAAATTATATATTTTCGAAATAACTTGAGTAAGATGTCCTTACATGCTTTTAGAATTTTGGGGTTTTCTCTTCATTTTAAATTATATGGTTTCAAAATAACTTGAGTAAGATGTCCTTACATGCTTTTTTTGAATTTTGGGGTTTTAGTCTCTTCATTTTAAATTATATGGTTTCAAAATAACTTGAGTAAGATGTCCTTACATGCTTTTAGAATTTTGGGGTTTTAGTCTCTTCATTTTAAATTATATGGTTTCAAAATAACTTGAGTAAGATGTCCTTACATGCTTTTAGAATTTTGGGGTTTTAGTCTCTTCACTTTTATTTTTTACCTCAATGGGTTGCTTGGTCCTGTATCCATAAAATCCGTCTCTTTTTTCTGGTTTGTTTGGAGCCTGTTTAACGGTGGTCCATTATTTCAGGTACTCCCTTTACTCGGATTACTGGGGTGTTCGTAATGATTTTTGTCCTTGTTAAATAGCTCTCTGTCCTCTGATATTGTAACTCTGCTGATATTGAATTTTCATTAACTTCAACGGTTACCATCGTTTTCCGAACTCTTTCTTCCTTTGTAACATATTCTTCTACTACCATGTCTTGATATTTTTCTAATACACTTGTTTCTATCATATTTATATGTAGTCTATTACACCAATATGTTGGTGACATATCATTTACTGGTGATGTCATTGACCTTTTATTTACTGGTATATTTAATTTAAATATAGATTTAGTTAAGTTTTTTCTATAACTTTTTGAAACAGTTAATTCTCTGTAATTAACGATTGGGAGATTAAGTACATTAACCAGCCCACTCTTAATCATATCTACTTCTTCCCGTGTATGTTTCCTTTTGTTAAGACGTATTATTCTTCTTTCTTTCGTTTTCTTAATTATTTGTTTCTTTACTCCCTTAATGTTAATTTCTATGGGCCTTATCTTTTCTTTCTCTCTGTTAGGATTATCTTCATATAACAATGCACTGTGGTCTTCTTTAGTACCTTCGGAAGTGCTGTTTAATGTTTTATCCAAATTATTAAAACGACTGTCCATTTTCTTCATAAATGTCTCCTCCTTGTATGTACCTGCTTTTTGGATACGCGTATTAACATTTTCAAACTTCTCTCCGAAAGTTTTCCATATCTCCTTATTGAACTTCTCCATCTTACCCTCAATCCGCTTTAAACTTTCTTTATTTATTTTCTCAATTTGTTTTAAACTATCCCTCAAGGTTTCATTTTGCTTCCTAGAGTTCTCTTCCTGTTTCTTAAAATTCTCATCTATTTTATCGAATTTTTCGCTCAAGGTTTCAGTTTGTTTCCTTGAGTTCTCATCTATTTTATCAAATTTTTCCTCCTGTCTCCTAAAATTTTCTTTATTTTCCTCATTGGTCTGTCTCAAGTTTTCCTCCTGCTTCTTAAAATTTTCATCTATTTTGTTATTGGTTTGCTTTGAAGTTTCCTCCTGCTTTCTAAATTGTTCAGCCATAAATTTCATCATGTCTTGCCAATTAGGTTCTTCTCTGACTACCGCTTTGTCTGGTTGGTCCCCTTGGGCATCCTCTTCAATTATTTCCGTTTCCGTGTCCATAACTACTTCTATTTCTTGTTCCTGTCCACCTTCTTCCTTCTCCTTCTCTTCTGCCCTCTTCTTCGATTTGCCTCGGGTATTATGCATTTCTTGTTTTCTCATAACTGCCAACGATAATTAATTTTTTGGTATATATTTTTATTAAATATCAAAATTCTTTTCTAATTACCGCCCTTTTACGTTGAGCGCCAATTCTGTAACGCTCTTTTTAGGCGTCCTCGTTTTCGTTTAAGCCCCACGTTGCCGGCGGCAATTCTGTAACGCTCTACTTAGCGAGGTACTAGCGAAACGTCCATCTTTAGTCAAGCCCCACTATTGGGTTCGCCAAATCTGTAACGTACCGCTTTGTGTGAGGCGTCCACCACTTACGAGTGTATTGCAATTTCAGGTTTCGTTAATTCAGTCCCACAGTTGTACGGCAATTCTGTAACGTACTACTTAATGTGAGGTACTATAGAGTTATATTATATGCCTCACGCAGTATGCGTCACTTCTGAATTATAATAACTGAAGTTTTTATAAAATCTTTTTCCCTTTTTTTTTTTTTTTAAAATAATAAATAAAATATTTTATTTAATGTTACTCAATCTAAACAGAAATCGAGAGTGTGTGATTTAGGGTCAAAGAGGGAAGTTGTTCAGCCTTATGAAGAAGAGAGAGAGTAAGTACCAATTATTTACACTTGGTTTAGACGATTCCGGATTTTTTCAAATTGTTCGCTGTGATTTAAATCAGCTGATGGTGAGATAAGTTTCTACACTTAGTTCAACCAGCCTACACTATAGCAAAATCTGATCCGATGTTGATTTCTTCTGTTTTTTGTGCTGAGACCTATTACAACTACCCACTACAAAAATTATAACACACTTTATTATTCAAGATTATTTTTCAATAATATTATTTATTAATATTATTGGTTTTTTGTTTCCTGCCAGCAAAATACAAGTATTACAATTGATCTTTCCTTAAATAAAACATAATCCCGACTTCACAGAGCAAACATGGAATTATCTAAAGAGAAAAACATATATGGTTTTTATTTACCAAATTTTACTCTATTAAAAAAAAACATTAATTAATATATAATTCTTAATAATTCCCCAGGGTTCAGGGTAAGTTCTTTTTGTTACGAGAGTGTCAGAAATGGATAATTACTAAGCTTTACAAATACCGAAAAAAATATTAAATAACTTTGTTTATTTTTTCGTGTAGTATGTAGTTCCAGGAATGTCCGTAAGAGCGCAGCGTGCTTTTGTTTACTTTAAAAAAACATGATTAAATGACTATTTTGTGTTCTATATCCACGTTTGGAATGCGTTTTCTTCTTGAACTATTAAACGAAATGTTTATATTACCTCGCTCCGTATGGTTCTTACTGGAATGAAGCTTTTTCGCTGGTGAGGTCCGTCTTGCGTTATAATTTCCTTACCGTCTGGCGCATTTTCCGATTGTCAAATAGAACTATGGCGAAACCAGGTTGAATCATCCGAAGATTTTCTTTCACTGTTTTGTAAGGAATGTAACCATTTAATTTTGATAAATCATGGATGATTATATAGTGGTCATGTTCTTGTTAATTTAGTATTAGTTTTCCTTCTTCAAAGTTCCAAAAAGGTTATTTTTATTATAATTGTAGTAGCATCATTTCTTCAACTCTATGGTTTTATTTCAAAATTTATTATTATTAACAATACTTGTTATTTCCGTAACTCTTAGTAACCCATCGTATTTTTATTATACAGGCAGTTTGTAATTATTATAAATTTATATTTTATTTACCGAAAAATAATTCTTTTCCATTCCGGTTTCTTTATTAATTTGGTTTACATAATAAGTTTTTGTTCCTTTTCTTATGACCTTGTATATAAATATTTGATAATTTTATTATCTTTAAATAAATTTATATATATATTTTTATTAGTCTCTCATAGTATTCCTACACTGCACTACTTCCTGTTGCCATTTCCCTCATAGTATTATTTTAATTTTTTATTATCCTTTGATATTTAAATTTTTATGTTTTTTAAAACTAACCCTGGGTTATCCTATATTACAACACAAATATTTGAAAAATATAACAGTAACTTATGTATAACAATTGGTTGTCCATACAATATAAATATTACAATAAATAAATAAAAATACAAAATCAGTTAGTAGTATTATAGCCTACTCTCATAGTTGTATACTTTCCAAACCTACAGCACAGTTCTGTAATAAGTTACCTTCACTTTTATTTTTTACCTCAATGGGTACACTATAACTCACTTTGCACCGTATATCACTCGAATTGTTTATCATTTTTAATGATATACTTTAATTTAGAGCTAGTTACAGGTTACCCATTTCTGACCTTTAGGTTATCATGAGTTAATTTATTGGGACCGGGTTATGTAATGTTACATAAAGCCCCCCCACTAGAACAAATTTATTTTAGTTTAACTCGTTTATTAAAAATAAACTTTTGATTATTTCCATTCTCTTAATAGTCTTGGCTTTATTTTCATAACAGTGTTTCATTTCAAACTGTTTATAAACTGACTGGTAATTCCGACTGGTGGTAATTGCTGTTTTCTTACTATACTCTCTCTCTCTTGGAGGCAAATTCATCAATTATTCATTTCTGGGTAGTGGTACTTCCACATTTTATTTGATAAGGACTGGTCACACTAATCATATTAAACTTGTTTTAACACTCATTTCTATTTACTTTTATATACTCGCTTTATCAATTAAGCTTCTGTCTGCTATCTTCCTTCTATTTTCTTTATCTATACTTCTGGAATCCAATATCACTCTTTTCAGCTATTTTATAATTATTATCCCTTAAATATTCAATTTCCCTAACATTTTTCCCTATCCTGTGCGGTGGTTCCAGTCGGGTGGCCACTCTGGGTCCATACACCGCTGTCCATCCTTACACCTTCTGAGACCAGGGGAACATCATCCCTGCTCATAAAAATTATTGCCGGAACATTTCTACGGTCAATACATAAAAATAAAAAAATTATAAGTAGTAGTCAATTAGCGACTAGTACCAAACACTTTTGGGATTCTTCATACTGTAGCTGTTTGTATTTATTTATATATTTCTTCTTCTCCTTGATTCCTTCTTCTTTTCCATTGACTAATAGCATATAACATCATTGATAGGCCTTATGTTAAAATTCTTTTGACTTTACTTCTTGTGACATATTTCTCCGTATCATTTCTTCTTATATAATCTTCAGTTCCGAGAAATTCTAATTTTTGTTGTATTAATTATCATCCTCCTTCAGTTTCATTGGAGTCATTAAATTATTCGTTATTCTTCTTATCTGAGCACATTGCCATCAATTGTTTTTATTCATTTATTCTTCTGTTTGTTACCATAAAATATTATTTTTCCTATTATTTCATTTTAAATCAGTTCTTTATAAATATTATTTAATCATCTGTTCTCTTTTTCTTGGTGGTTTGTTGTTTGTTAAATTATATGGTTTCAAAATAACTTGAGTAAGATGTCCTTACATGCTTTTAGCATTTTGGGGTATTTATTCTCTTTATTCTAAATTATATATTTTCGAAATAACTTGAGTAAGATGTCCTTACATGCTTTTAGAATTTTGGGGTTTTCTCTTCATTTTAAATTATATGGTTTCAAAATAACTTGAGTAAGATGTCCTTACATGCTTTTTTTGAATTTTGGGGTTTTAGTCTCTTCATTTTAAATTATATGGTTTCAAAATAACTTGAGTAAGATGTCCTTACATGCTTTTAGAATTTTGGGGTTTTAGTCTCTTCATTTTAAATTATATGGTTTCAAAATAACTTGAGTAAGATGTCCTTACATGCTTTTAGAATTTTGGGGTTTTAGTCTCTTCACTTTTATTTTTTACCTCAATGGGTTGCTTGGTCCTGTATCCATAAAATCCGTCTCTTTTTTCTGGTTTGTTTGGAGCCTGTTTAACGGTGGTCCATTATTTCAGGTACTCCCTTTACTCGGATTACTGGGGTGTTCGTAATGATTTTTGTCCTTGTTAAATAGCTCTCTATCCTCTGATATTGTAACTCTGCTGATATTGAATTTTCATTAACTTCAACGGTTACCATCGTTTTCCGAACTCTTTCTTCCTTTGTAACATATTCTTCTACTACCATGTCTTGATATTTTTCTAATACACTTGTTTCTATCATATTTATATGTAGTCTATTACACCAATATGTTGGTGACATATCATTTACTGGTGATGTCATTGACCTTTTATTTACTGGTATATTTAATTTAAATATAGATTTAGTTAAGTTTTTTCTATAACTTTTTGAAACAGTTAATTCTCTGTAATTAACGATTGGGAGATTAAGTACATTAACCAGCCCACTCTTAATCATATCTACTTCTTCCCGTGTATGTTTCCTTTTGTTAAGACGTATTATTCTTCTTTCTTTCGTTTTCTTAATTATTTGTTTCTTTACTCCCTTAATGTTAATTTCTATGGGCCTTATCTTTTCTTTCTCTCTGTTAGGATTATCTTCATATAACAATGCACTGTGGTCTTCTTTAGTACCTTCGGAAGTGCTGTTTAATGTTTTATCCAAATTATTAAAACGACTGTCCATTTTCTTCATAAATGTCTCCTCCTTGTATGTACCTGCTTTTTGGATACGCGTATTAACATTTTCAAACTTCTCTCCGAAAGTTTTCCATATCTCCTTATTGAACTTCTCCATCTTACCCTCAATCCGCTTTAAACTTTCTTTATTTATTTTCTCAATTTGTTTTAAACTATCCCTCAAGGTTTCATTTTGCTTCCTAGAGTTCTCTTCCTGTTTCTTAAAATTCTCATCTATTTTATCGAATTTTTCGCTCAAGGTTTCATTTTGTTTCCTTGAGTTCTCATCTATTTTATCAAATTTTTCCTCCTGTCTCCTAAAATTTTCTTTATTTTCCTCATTGGTCTGTCTCAAGTTTTCCTCCTGCTTCTTAAAATTTTCATCTATTTTGTTATTGGTTTGCTTTGAAGTTTCCTCCTGCTTTCTAAATTGTTCAGCCATAAATTTCATCATGTCTTGCCAATTAGGTTCTTCTCTGACTACCGCTTTGTCTGGTTGGTCCCCTTGGGCATCCTCTTCAATTATTTCCGTTTCCGTGTCCATAACTACTTCTATTTCTTGTTCCTGTCCACCTTCTTCCTTCTCCTTCTCTTCTGCCCTCTTCTTCGATTTGCCTCGGGTATTATGCATTTCTTGTTTTCTCATAACTGCCAACGATAATTAATTTTTTGGTATATATTTTTATTAAATATCAAAATTCTTTTCTAATTACCGCCCTTTTACGTTGAGCGCCAATTCTGTAACGCTCTTTTTAGGCGTCCTCGTTTTCGTTTAAGCCCCACGTTGCCGGCGGCAATTCTGTAACGCTCTACTTAGCGAGGTACTAGCGAAACGTCCATCTTTAGTCAAGCCCCACTATTGGGTTCGCCAAATCTGTAACGTACCGCTTTGTGTGAGGCGTCCACCACTTACGAGTGTATTGCAATTTCAGGTTTCGTTAATTCAGTCCCACAGTTGTACGGCAATTCTGTAACGTACTACTTAATGTGAGGTACTATAGAGTTATATTATATGCCTCACGCAGTATGCGTCACTTCTGAATTATAATAACTGAAGTTTTTATAAAATCTTTTTCCCTTTTTTTTTTTTTTTTAAAATAATAAATAAAATATTTTATTTAATGTTACTCAATCTAAACAGAAATCGAGAGTGTGTGATTTAGGGTCAAAGAGGGAAGTTGTTCAGCCTTATGAAGAAGAGAGAGAGTAAGTACCAATTATTTACACTTGGTTTAGACGATTCCGGATTTTTTCAAATTGTTCGCTGTGATTTAAATCAGCTGATGGTGAGATAAGTTTCTACACTTAGTTCAACCAGCCTACACTATAGCAAAATCTGATCCGATGTTGATTTCTTCTGTTTTTTGTGCTGAGACCTATTACAACTACCCACTACAAAAATTATAACACACTTTATTATTCAAGATTATTTTTCAATAATATTATTTATTAATATTATTGGTTTTTTGTTTCCTGCCAGCAAAATACAAGTATTACAATTGATCTTTCCTTAAATAAAACATAATCCCGACTTCACAGAGCAAACATGGAATTATCTAAAGAGAAAAACATATATGGTTTTTATTTACCAAATTTTACTCTATTAAAAAAAAACATCAATTAATGTATAATTCTTAATAATTCCCCAGGGTTCAGGGTAAGTTCTTTTTGTTACGAGAGTGTCAGAAATGGATAATTACTAAGCTTTACAAATACCGAAAAAAATATTAAATAACTTTGTTTATTTTTTCGTGTAGTATGTAGTTCCAGGAATGTCCGTAAGAGCGCAGCGTGCTTTTGTTTACTTTAAAAAAACATGATTAAATGACTATTTTGTGTTCTATATCCACGTTTGGAATGCGTTTTCTTCTTGAACTATTAAACGAAATGTTTATATTACCTCGCTCCGTATGGTTCTTACTGGAATGAAGCTTTTTCGCTGGTGAGGTCCGTCTTGCGTTATAATTTCCTTACCGTCTGGCGCATTTTCCGATTGTCAAATAGAACTATGGCGAAACCAGGTTGAATCATCCGAAGATTTTCTTTCACTGTTTTGTAAGGAATGTAACCATTTAATTTTGATAAATCATGGATGATTATATAGTGGTCATGTTCTTGTTAATTTAGTATTAGTTTTCCTTCTTCAAAGTTCCAAAAAGGTTATTTTTATTATAACTGTAGTAGCATCATTTCTTCAACTCTATGGTTTTATTTCAAAATTTATTATTATTAACAATACTTGTTATTTCCGTAACTCTTAGTAACCCATCGTATTTTTATTATACAGGCAGTTTGTAATTATTATAAATTTATATTTTATTTACCGAAAAATAATTCTTTTCCATTCCGGTTTCTTTATTAATTTGGTTTACATAATAAGTTTTTGTTCCTTTTCTTATGACCTTGTATATAAATATTTGATAATTTTATTATCTTTAAATAAATTTATATATATATTTTTATTAGTCTCTCATAGTATTCCTACACTGCACTACTTCCTGTTGCCATTTCCCTCATAGTATTATTTTAATTTTTTATTATCCTTTGATATTTAAATTTTTATGTTTTTTAAAACTAACCCTGGGTTATCCTATATTACAACACAAATATTTGAAAAATATAACAGTAACTTATGTATAACAATTGGTTGTCCATACAATATAAATATTACAATAAATAAATAAAAATACAAAATCAGTTAGTAGTATTATAGCCTACTCTCATAGTTGTATACTTTCCAAACCTACAGCACAGTTCTGTAATAAGTTACCTTCACTTTTATTTTTTACCTCAATGGGTACACTATAACTCACTCTGCACCGTATATCACTCGAATTGTTTATCATTTTTAATGATATACTTTAATTTAGAGCTAGTTACAGGTTACCCATTTCTGACCTTTAGGTTATCATGAGTTAATTTATTGGGACCGGGTTATGTAACGTTACAATGTGTACATTTTCGATTTATTGAAAGAGGAAATTCTCCAGCCTTAGTGAATAGAGAAGTTAGCAAGGAGTGGACAAAATTCCAGGGTAGGTATCCGAAGATCCCGTCGTATTACATTATGTCTGACAAACCTCGGAGACCATGAGAGTAACTTGATAGTGCGTTTCTGAAATAACTCCACCCTACACTTGTTGGTGGTCAACAGGAGAGTCATCAGGCAAAAGCCGAGTAGATAACTCCTGCATGTAGGAACAACAGATGATAAAATTACTTTGATGCGGATGTGCAGATGGCTATTCCACGAGAGCATCATGACGAAGAGTTTGGTTCTGACACCCCGAACTTTTTGAGGGTATCGGCTAAGAGGTCTTCAAGTTCAGACGCCAATCTAGCCGGACGTCCAAGTCTGGTCCATTGCACGGATCTCACTTCCAAACAGAGGAATTGAGATTTCCCAGTGGACTTACCCGCTTTGGGCAAATCGCTGTGGACTTTTCAATGACGGCAGCTTTGCTAGTCTGGAAAAGTGTCAAATTCACACTGCATCATTATACTGGCTTGTATGAGGGGCAAGAACCGCTGTAATGGAAAAGCAAGTCTTCGGTGAAGAGCTACAATGTAGACTCCCGATACATCAGAATCGTTCGTGTACACAAAGTAAAGAACAAAGCCGAGGAGAGATCTTTGAGTTACGCCGGCAGCGATGGGTATACCCGAGACCATACTCGTCGACATTCACTCTGAATGTTCTGTCGATGAAATACGACCGTAGAAAAAACACTACGCGTTGATGTAATTGGGTTCAGGACCAACTTTTAGGACGAGACTGTGTAGGAATAATAACTCACGTCCAGCAGAGTATCTCTTATGTACACGTGTTTTGACGGTCTCTGTCAATCGTGTAACGACTAACAGAAGAGTCATCAAGTGCTCTCGCCGAAACCTGAACTGCGCTTGTAGATTATATAATCTACCAGAGGCGGATAAAGGCCCGCAGGACTTGATATTTATGACTGGGGGAATTTCACAGGCGAGGAAAATACCATAACCAGATCCAAAAGTTGAACAGGTCTATTAGGACGTCCACCGCCAGAGTTGGAAAATTCAACAACGATGTTGCGCCAATGCGATCCGGACCAGACTCATAAGAAATAAGCATCATCTAGCCTACATGATTTCAAGAAAGAAATGTTATTATTTAAAAGAGGCTAATCTCAAAATTTAAATTATTTGTATACTTTTAATCATATGATAAGACGATTAAACGCAAGTCAATTTGAATATTATTTCAATGTAAAATGTATACTCTAAAATAAAATTAAAAGTCTAACAGGTAAGCCTTAAACTAAATGCATGATATTACTTGATTACTGTTGTAACTAAATAACAATCTAAGCAACTATGGCACCAACAGACAGTGTTACAAAACAAATAGTGTCTAAGAATTCGTTGAATTTTTATTATTATTTATACTGCCAAACTTCAAATTTAATTTTTTACTACTCCAAATTATTATGTCTATAGTAAATAAATAATAATATAGTTACGTACACTAAGTTTGCAGCATACCCATAATTTTCGGCTTGAATACCCTTAAACAATTTACCTTAAAACCGTATTAAAATATATATCATAGAACACTAACAATCAATAAACATTGTAGTTTTGTAGAGTAGTACGTTATGTTCGGTTGACTGATTTTAACCAATTTCAAATTTGAATGCTCCATGACCATATATGTGACAGTTTGACTGTTTACAATACTGACAAGCTTTTATACACGGTGTTTGGGGGGGGGGGTGTTTTATACATAGTTATGTGGGCGTGCCTTCACACCGTGTGTAGGGTGGTAACACTATTCTATGGTTCATCTGGTAAGAAATTAGATAGCTTTCTGTCCCCAGATTCCTCGTTGCCGCGAGGATTAAAATGGAGGCTATACAGGAAAATGTGTTAAAAACCATTATTATAAAACATATACTACTGCGTATTTAAATAGAAGAGTAGTGCGTATTAATGGCAGTGTATTGATGCCATACCAAAATACAGATACTAACTACAAAGACTATTATTAAACGTTCTGCTAATGCAAGCAGCAATGAAGCTATCAGTGTTACGGATATCACTGAGAGGCAAACGACAACATACGAGTGTAACCGAGATTAGGCAAAGAAACAAGTTACTGGTGATGAAAATGTTTTAACAGAATTGAGCCAAACATGCGAGTCAGCAGATGAACCAGTTGTTTAAAAGAATGGAATCCCAGACAAATCCACTCAGTCAATAGACGAAGATGTAGAATATAAACGAGGTGGACCGATATTATTAAAAGTAACACGTGGATGCAGACCGCATACATGTTATAACGTAACAAAGTTAAGGTTCCCGACGTTACATAAAAACTTTGTCAAAATAACTGAAAACAATGTCCAAGGTATGCCATAATTAAGTACAAGAGGGCCAATCTCACCTAAAAAAATGTATTGACGATACCTAGTAAGGTTACTAGGTAATAAAATATTAAAAGTGTATCTAAATAAAATATGGAGTGATTAGTGTAAGATGTAAACTATAAACACTGCGTCTAATGAGATGAGTTTACTGTGGATGGGTTTGAATATAATAGACTGTTTAATTAATATTTAATGTTTTATAAAGATGTACCTGTTGTGCTTTATCATGATATTGTGTTTACATGATATTTATTTTGTGTTTTGTATGTAGTAAGTGTGGAGCCATTGCTTTAAGGAAGTACTAAGTAATGGGTACTCATTTCATTCATGTTAAACCTGTATTTAAGTAATTAAATTCAAGTGTGTTTATTATGTATGGTATCATGTTAAGTGTATTTACTTTAAATAATTGATGAAGATGTCTTAAAATAATATTTGTAAACTTGGCCAGGAAGACAATAATTGTAAATAAATAGTCAAGTGGTCATTATAATTATGTTAAAAACCAATGAAGGATTAAATGATAAACTAAATAATAATAATAATGAATTGAAATCAGGAAATTAAAATAGATATAACTGGCCACAAGCCAGTGACTCTTTGTACAGTAGGTCAGGTAAGAAAAATTAAATTAAAAACAAAAAATTATAACACAGGTAATAAAACCAATAGGCCTAAATTTAGAATTTTGTAAAAGGAAATTAATACCTTTTAAAATAAGTCAATTAAGAAGAAAATGTAGTAAAATGTATACGGTTTAATAAGGCAGATTAAGTGAAAGTTTTATGTGAGTTAGTGTAATTCCAAGCAGGGAGTATTTTATTAAAAAAGTGTAAGAATATTTCCTAATTCTGGCTCTAGGATAACAAATATTATCCAATGACAGAAGAAGCAATGGTAGTTAGGGCAACAAAATGCAAGAAATCTTGTTGATTTAGACATTCAATTGTTATATATAAACGAGGACAGTTCAATCATTATAAATCTCGGAAAAAACCACGAAACCTCATGAATTAAAATATAATAAATCCAAATTAATATATAATTACTGATTGAAAAGACGGATTGGACGACTTCCCACTATCACTTCGAGAATATAAATTACCTATAAACAAAATTCAAATCAAAAATCTAAAGAATAAATTAACTAAACCTAACATCAAATGAGTAATAAGGGAAACCATAAATAAAAGAAGATAACCCAGACCTGGAGAAGTAGAAGTGAATAAATACCATGCAACAAAATTAAAGAGAATTAAACCTCACTTTTGACTACAGAGCAAGAACTTAATACTACACTAATTCCATCGGGACCTGTGACCACCAGAAACGAAAAAATCAGCGAAGATCAAAAACTGAACTTTCCATTACATCCGGGGACACTAACACCAACTTTTATTGAGAAGCAGGAGTTGGAAATATTCGAGCCATTCTTCTTCACTCGGCTATCTGTCATCGTTAGTAGAACACTGCCTGAACGAGTATCTTGTAAACGTTTGGTAAAAAAAACCTGCTTATGTTGACACTTTATATAATAAGATTTTAATTTAAATTGTAATACCTAGTAACCTGAATTTGCATTACCTGGCCTTACTAATAGTTAAAAGAACTACATGTACCCTGAGATAAAAGATAAACTGAAAATTATAATTAAATTGTAACATCTAAACAAGAGTTCGATAACAAATCGATTCTGTACTGTAGGATCGATATGACGTTTTAATAGTCGGAGACAGCAACTGTTGGAATTTTAAAATAATATAAAATAAAGAATCCTTCTTGTATTGACGATTTTGTGTTATTGTAGAATAATTATTGTATTTCGAATAGGGTGTATTTTACAGAGAAAGAAAGTGATAAAAGCGTCAAGTGGAACGACTTAACCTATAAGAATGGGTCAATCGCCAATAACAGCGCTCGTTTGCAGACAGCTGGTGAATACGGGAGAATAGAGAACTAACTTATTCTCTGCGCTAATCTCTTTCCAATTTAAATAATACATACTGACTAGGGTTGGAGAAAATTACAGAATTATTCACTATAATAACTGTAATATAGCGTTTTTCTCTGGTAAAACACTTAATAACCACTTAACACAGGTCTATGGTCAATAACCGAATAATATCAAACACTTAATAAATAATTTTTTTTTATAATTAACATTGATTTACAGGAGTGATTATATTATACTTATAAGATTATTTATATTATAAATATTTGGGCATAATTAGGCGAGAGTTTGAAGTTACAACACACACACATCGTTACGATTTTAGGTTACAAATTGCCGCATCCAACGTGGGGCTGAATTAACTATAAACCCGCAACTGTAATACACTCATAACATTTAATTAGGTTACAATGTACACAGAGACTGAGTAGGAATACTTGTACATACTTTATTAATTTTTCAATGATTCTTTACATAAAATTAGGTTACATATGATAGTTTTATGTAATAATAAATGTGTTTCTTATGTCTTTATGTGTTTTTTCAAATATTGTTTTTCTTCAAAATCATGTTCGGATTTCTGGGGTTCGGATTTGAGGGGTTCTACTGTATTCAATGTGTATGTGTGTGTGATGTCAAAAATTTGTTTAAAATTCAATTGTTGGATAATATTCCAAACAGTTTTAAAAATAAATTATTTTTGTTTCTCTCTGAACACACAATATAACTGATATCTTTTAATATGATTACCTTCAACTTGGAAGCCTTATCTTTATCTTTCTTGTCATCTTTGTCTTTACTGGGTGGTTCTGTGACAATCACTTCAGCATTTCCTTCTCTTTCTTTGTCAATAAGAGCTGCAGAGTTAGTAATAGAATCATCACCCCTATTTTCTTTTTCATCATCATGCTTGCTATTGATTTCATATGACAAACCACTGAAAAAATTGATGTCACTTAAAAAAAAATAAATAAATAAAAACTGTTTTGGAATACATTATAATGTTATAATGCAACAACATACCGTGATATTATGAAACAAAATAATAAAAGTATACACAAATATAAGATTCATGTAATAATTTTTAAAAAATTCTTTGCAGCACTGTAAAATATGAAAACAGAATCATTTATCTGGTAGTGGGTGAATTGTAAAACCTGTTCAAACCATATTTTACACTACTGGCAAATGTTATAGGTTTTATGTAAATACTAATTAAAACAACACATACTATACAAAACAAAATAACTGTTCAAATAAAACACACGGATGAAATGTTTCTGTAGAAATACCTACACTGTGTTTACGAATTATAAACTTGAATCTTGAGAATCTTAAAAATGTCATCACTTCACATAGACAGTCCATATCTTTATTCATAGCTGTGATCACTTTTACCTTGTGACAAAATGGTAATTTTATATAATGTTTCTCATCACCACGCTTCTCAAACTACAATCTACAGAATATAACCTCCTACTGTCACATACAGTGAAACCTTGATATAACACTCTCCTGTGGACCGGCCAAAAAGGTTTTTATATCAAGGGTCGCTTTTAGATAAGATCCATAATACATACATACAATAATACATGTATACAATAATAAATCAATCATACATAATAAAATTAAAAAAGTACTGCATAATAAACTATATGTGTACACTACACAGGACAACTTGTCAATCTAAAGTCATAAAAAAGGTAGATCGGCACATTCTTACATAATTAAACTACGACAAAATGATTGCAATGGCATAGAAACAAAAAAAAATGAACAATTTAAAGCATAAAACTTTACTGATGCCTGATTTTTGTATACTGTAGAAACGTGTCCAAACAAGAAAAACTATTGTCCCTTGCAATTCTGCATTCAACAAGTTTCACTGTATAGACATATAACTATTATTAGGTCCTGAAACTGATTAGAAATTATAAAATATTTAATAATTAATTACTTAGATAGCGAGCTATTTATGGCACCTTGTGCAGTATTTTGCATATGGATGACAAATGATTTTTGTTTTGCATTATATACAAAAATGTTTAGTTTTTTGTCTACCAAATCCTTTTCATTGCTTACTACTTCTTCTTTGGTACAAGCAGGGTTAGTTGTAAAGTTGGCAGAGCGATATGTATAGCTTAGCGGTAGAACTAAAATTTTCGTACGTTGCAAGGTTCATACAGTATTTCATATAAATACCTATTAATTTCTAAATCTACTGCCAATTTATTCATGGTTTACCATCTGTTCGAAATTTAAATGTCATGTGTGTTTTGAAAAATGGACAAAATCAAATATCATGCTGTAATTGAATTCTTTGTTAAAAAAGGTCAAAAATGAAATTCACAACTCCCACTTCTTGTCTTCGGACAATAAGTTCGAATGCTGTTTCGGCTTCTGTTTGCCTCATCAGCTGTACAAGAACCACAAGGCAGCTTGTGAGATCAGTCACAACAAAATTCGCTTTGTGGATCTGTTACAATCCGTTACTCACGAATGACTGAAAAGCAAAATCCAACTGCTCTACGACTACTTTGTCCTATTGAAGAGACCAGAAAAGTCAAAAGCGATCAAATTACCTATCACCCAACAGATCGGAAACACTCTTTGGCTTGCGCCTTTTGTACTTTATAATTGTATTGTGTTGGGAGATCCTTCACCTTCAAAAACAATGGTTTCAAGTGGGCACTTGAGATTAAATGCAGTTGTACGAGCACTGAAGATGATCCCCACAGTGGAAGCCCTATAAGTGCAACAACTTCAGATTGCCTAACCATTAAAAAATGTCATACATTGTGTTAGAAGACTGGCAATTGAGAGTGGATGACATTGCTGAGATCACAGCCATCTCACACAAGTATGTGTATCATATTTTAACTCAAGAACTTGATGTTAAAAAACTTTGTGTAAGGTGGGAGCCATACCACACCTCAAACTTTGTACCATATCTTCACAATAAAAGTCGAGTGCCCACTTAGACACCACTGTTTTTGAAGGTGCAGCATGTCATTGCACATTTACAATTTCCTTGTGAATATCCGTTGGTGCTACACCTTTTTTAACAAAGAATCATAGCACAATGTTTGGTTTTGTTTATTTTTCAAAACACAGGACACGTAAAATTCAAATCGATAGTACGTAATGAATAAATTGGCAGACATATTGTAAAGAAAACATTTCTGTAGGGAGTTCTTCTTAATTCAGCCCCACGTTGGATTCGTCAATTTGTAAAGAAATTATATTTCTCAGTTTAAAACCCCACTGTTGGGCTGGCCAATTTGTAATAAACTACTTGTTAATTATGTGAGGACGTATGTTATAGTATATGCTGCACGCTGGAAACGTCAAATCGTAAAGAAATCTTGTCTATGGGTGTAGTTAGTTATAAGAGACTCCTGTGTAACAAACGCCAAGTAATACGTTGCAGGTGGCAATTCGTAACAATTAAAATGTTGTTACCTGGTTTAATTAATATGTTAGTAATTAATACATCTTTCGGTTGTAACCGGTAAAACCCTCAGAACATAGATTATTAATCCAACAAAATTATAATTATGTTCCTGAATTTATAATTGTATTACTCTATAGACTCAACTTAGTTTTCAGTGGTTGTGTAAATTAGCAATATGTATTGAGTATTAACTGAATGTAAGGGGTATTTATGTCAACCCTAGTCCCTCGATGGTAAAAAATTTCATTCAAATTTAGTATTAAACAACAGTTAGTTCAGTAATCTCCCGTCCCACCAGCTGCAAACTAGAAGCGCTGTTACTAGAAATAAGCGTACTTATAGGTTAGTTATTCGGAGTGTTTGTATCAATCTGTTTATAACTTATTCCACCCACTACATATAGTATTTACTCTGCAATAACTTAAACGTTATCTCATACAATAAATGTACTTTATTGATTTTCTCTGTTAATTAACAAGTTACGTTGTCTCAAAAAACAATAAGACGATCCAATCGATCAACCAGACATATATCGATTATTAATTATTCAAATTCTAAAAAAAAAATATACACTTGAAAATAATAACAAATAATTCTTATCCCAGGGTTCGTATAGTTCTTTGAACCATTAGTAAGGCCAGGTAAAACGCATAATTAAGGTTGTTCAACTTACAAAATAAAATTATTTACTTAAAATACAGTGGAATGAAAATAAGTTGTTTTTTACCAAACCGACGAAACTTCGTCTGGCGGTGAATGTTTGTCAACAGTGTATCTGGCCAACATGCGGTTTATCTCGTCTTCATCCAGTGAAACTGCTCTGATTTTCAATAAAATTGATGGTGGTGTGTACTGGTAACCCCTCAGGAGATCTTCTGGCTTTTATTCTTCTTTTACGGTCTTCACAAATCTTGGTCCCAGTGAACTCAGCTTCACTGGGACCTTGGAATTAGGATCTCAGCTTCTGCTGCCAATGAAGGTTATTTCGTCAAACCGAGTCTTCTGTATTTCCAATAATTCCGTCAATTCAGGCTTTAATTCTTTACTGGTCTTCGATTTATAGCATGAACTGGTTTAATACCAAATTCAGTGGAATTATTTTGTGAACGAGGTGAGATGCTTTCAATTCTCTTTTATTGTATTCATTGATAATTTAGAGGGTTATTTAATTTGTATGATTCATTAGCATTACAGTATAATTGTTTTACAAAAAAGGTTTTTTCAATTTGGATATATATTTCCTTTAGATTTATTCATATTTTTTAAATATATCGGTCCATCTCAACCTAATAGCTTGTAACAATCAGAACGAATTAATTCAAAATCAACAACTTCTGCAATTCAGTTGCCTTAACAACCACGTTTTTTATATATCCTTGAGCCGGCATTATAGAATATTACTACTTCTTTCCAATAAAATACTCCATGCTTGTATTAATATTAAATCACATAAAATTCTCCCCTAACCTTCCTTCCTGAACAGTAAATGTTTTACCAGAGTTTCGTTGGACTGGGTTAACTAAAAAGGTATTAATTTCCTTTCACTAATATGGAATTTAGGCCTATAGATTCATTTACAACCATTATAACATTATTGGTTTTTTTTTAACTTAATTTTCTTTTTACCTGACCTACTGTACAATTAATTATTGGTTACATAGTTAATTACATGAATTTTAATTTACTGGTGGTTATTTTTTTTATATTAATTAACTGGTTCTGGAACCCTTTATTAATTTATGATATAATTGTCAGAACTACTTGTTAGACTTGAAACACTGGTCACACTCCTGATCCAGTTTATAAACATTAATTAAAACAACAGTATTTTTCAACTTTATACAATACTGAGAACTTAGTACAGTGCCTAACATTGGTAACTATACTGGGTTGTATAAAGATAAATCTAATATAAATATAAACATAATTATTGATGAAGTATTATTATCAAACAACATCATTTCATTTTTAGTATATTCAACATACAACATAAATACTCTGTAGACCTTAACATGTCACAGTACAAAACAAACATTTCATTACATTCAATCATTCATTGGTCTGGCTCTTTTACATTTAATATTAGTCATTGCCACCTTTTTACTTGAGGTACTTCTCAAGCACATGACCTATTGAACAACCTTAAGTCAGGGTATGGTCCATGACCATTTTTCACTCAATTCTTATGTAACGTTGGGGGACCTCAACTATGTTACGTTACATAACACCCCCCCTTCGAAATAAGTTTATTTTGGTATAAACAAAGTTTAGCAAGAAATAAACGCATAACTTGTATCTGGCCAATTGGTTTCCTATTTATAGTACTTTTATATTTCAGAATTATCCGTTATATTATTATCATTTCTTCGTTCCTTCTTAAAATCAATTATTTCCCAAGTTTAAATCTTATTTCTATAATCATTCTTGTGACATTCTTTATTAATTATACATTTTGGATCTGGTTTTATTTAATTCTCTATATTTATTTGTGAGTTTTCCCTCTAATATTTAATTTTCCTAAACCTCCCTAACATTATAACTGGAATCGAATCGGTGGTGCTCTATCGGCTAACCAATTACCGTCGTCCGTTATATACTTTCTGGGATCAGAGGAACACCATCTCTGCCCAGTTAAATGATTGCTGGAATATTCTACAGTCAATCTTCATTAATAAACCTCATAAGGTAGTCATCATGTGACCTTCAATAAAATAATAAATAATAATCATACTCCAGGGATTATTCACTGTACTTTAACTCAGATCATATTATTTCTTCATATTAATTCTTCCTTCTATTATACACTTTTCCTCTCCAATACTTGGCTATTTTATTGACATTTATTAATTGGCTTTCTTACGGGTAATTCTTAACCATTTGTTTTTGTTTTTTTCTTTTCTTGTGATCCTTTTAACGGTTCCATTTTAGCTTCTTCATTCTCTTATCTTCATTGGCTCATATTCCTTTATGATCAATACATCTGGTTATGAGATTTGGTTAGTACTATACATTACATCAGGTAGTTATATTCTTCTGGCACAATCATTATTATTCCTTTTACATTCTAAATTACATTTCTCACTATTATATTACATCAGATAAACTCATTTCGTCTTTTGGTTTTGATGATTTTTATTAGGTTGAATCAGTGTTTTTTTTTCATGTTAGTTTAAAGCAATTTCTTCTAAATTGTATAGTAAGGTGTTCTTACTTATTTTTCGAATTTGGTAGTTTTTATTTTCAAAATTCTCTTTCTTATATACCTCATAAATTGTTTTCTTAGATACTTGTTTGTAAGTTGAGCTTACTTCATTTTTTTGAATTTTGGGGTATTTATCCTCTTTATTTTAAATTATACTGTTTCTGAATAATTATTGAGTAAGTTGTTCTTACAGTTTCTTTAGAATTTTGGGTTATTCATTTACAATGGGTTGCTTGGTCCTGTATCCATAAAATCCGTCCCTTTTCATTATATTCTGTTTGGAATCTGTTTAACCGTGGTCCATTATTTCCTCTATACTGGTTGTTCGGGTCTCTCTAGTGTACAGAGTTATTTCTGTCCTTGTGACATATCTCACTATCAGGTAGTTCCGCCATTTTGTTGTTATAAAACTTTCATTCATGCTGAAGTCTACCATCGTTTTTCGAGCTGATTCTTCTGCACAGTTTCTTAATTGTCCAAATGGTTCATACATAATTTCCAGAAGTCCTCCATGCTCCTCGGTTAGTTTTGGCCTTTTCGGTCCTTCTAATCTATCTGGGAATTCAAGTGTGGTTCGTTTAAAATTTCTACCTTGCCTTACTTCTCTGTTTTCCGTAATTGGTCTATTATGTAGCTGAACCAATCCCCTTTTAATCATTTCCAATTCTTCCCGTGTATTTATTAATTTCCTTTTACACATTTGTCTTATTCTCACTATCTTCATTTCATCATGAACCCGTTCTATTCTTCCGGTTCTATCAATTGGTATCTTGTCAAATTTTTCTTGGGTTTTCGTATGTATGTTTCCTATTTGAGTAATTTTGGTTTCTACTTCTACTCTGAGTTGCATGATGGGTTCATCTGTCTTTTCCAGATCCACCTTAATTTCATTTATTTGCTGTCTTACTTCCACTTCACAGCTATCAACTCCTCTGCTCCATGTTTCATTGACAATTATGATACTTCCATTGATGACTTCCCTCAACGCTAGGCCTTGTTCATTGATGATTTGCCGCAACTCCTTATTATGGTTTTCAATTTTCTCATCCATTCATTTGGTATTCTCCAGAATCTGCCTCAAACTCTCATCATTCCTGTCAAACCTTTTATTCATTTGCTTGATTAAATTTTCGCTCAAAATTTCGTTTTGCTTTCTTGAGTTTTCATTAATACTGTCTATTTTATTTTCCAGCCTTTCATTGATTTGTCTAAAATCGGCCTTCAATTGTTCATTATTTTCATTTATGGTTTGTCTCAAAAGTTCACTAGTACTTTCCTTAATACTGTCTATTTTTTCATTAGTTTGTCTTTTTTGTTCCTTAATGCTATCCATTGTTTTCATTAATTTTTCATGGTGTCTCTGGTTATCTTCTCTTATTTCGTTTAATTGTTCGGCCATAAAATCCATTACTTCCTGACAGGTCACTTTCTTTGGTTGTTCTGGCGTTTTCTTCTGTTGCTTCGCTTTGACTATTTTTACTTCTTTTTGTACATTGGATTGTTCTAGCTTTTTATGATTTGGCATTCCGATAAATTCATCTATTTGATTGTGTTCTTTCCTCCAGTGACACGTATCTTCTCGGGATAGTTCAAACATCACCCTGATCCATTCCTTTAATTCTTTGTTTTCTGTTTGTATTTGGTTTTCAGAGGGTCTTATTTCTCGTTTCCATTGTTCATAGTCTTCCTGAGTATATTGTTCTGTCACTTGGGCGTATACTCCTGTTCTTTCGGTTTTCATTTGTTCTTCATTATCGTCCCATCTTTCCCAATCTTCTTCAGTCATCCTTTCCACCTTGTTATCGTCTTTTTCGTTATTCGTCCCAATAGTCTTTTCTTTATTACACCTGGCATCTAACTCCCACATTTCATCATAAATGTCTCTCAAAGTCATTTTGTCGTTTGGTGTTCCCATTGCATTCGCACGACTCATTTGTGCTCTTTCGTGATCATTGGCGTTCTTGTTAATATACTCCATATCCATGCTGAATTTTTTAAATAGCGCCGTCATCCATTCCGTGTAGCTTAGTCGTCTTTTTTGTTCGGGCATTTTCGTTTCCTGTTGTATCATAACTCTTTATTGCATTCCTGTGCCTCTAATGGTTGCCTGCTCGAGTTAAGTGATAATTAGTATGATTTTCCACTTAACTAAAGCCCCACGTTGGGCGCCAATTTGTAAAGAAAACATTTCTGTAGGGAGTTCTTCTTAATTCAGCCCCACGTTGGATTCGTCAATTTGTAAAGAAATTATATTTCTCAGTTTAAAACCCCACTGTTGGGCTGGCCAATTTGTAATAAACTACTTGTTAATTATGTGAGGACGTATGTTATAGTATATGCTGCACGCTGGAAACGTCAAATCGTAAAGAAATCTTGTCTATGGGTGTAGTTAGTTATAAGAGACTCCTGTGTAACAAACGCCAAGTAATACATTGCAGGTGGCAATTCGTAACAATTAAAATGTTGTTACCTGGTTTAATTAATATGTTAGTAATTAATACATCTTTCGGTTGTAACCGGTGAAACCCTCAGAACATAGATTATTAATCCAACAAAATTATAATTATGTTCCTGAATTTATAATTGTATTACTCTATAGACTCAACTTAGTTTTCAGTGGTTGTGTAATATTAGCAATATGTATTGAGTATTAACTGAATGTAAGGGGTATTTATGTCAACCCTAGTCCCTCGATGGTAAAAAATTTCATTCAAATTTAGTATTAAACAACAGTTAGTTCAGTAATCTCCCGTCCCACCAGCTGCAAACTTGAAGCGCTGTTACTAGAAATAAGCGTACTTATAGGTTAGTTATTCGGAGTGTTTGTATCAATCTGTTTATAACTTATTCCACCCACTACATATAGTATCTACTCTGCAATAACTTAAACGTTATCTCATACAATAAATGTACTTTATTGATTTTCTGTTAATTAACAAGTTACGTTGTCTCAAAAAACAATAAGACGATCCAATCGATCAACCAGACATATATCGATTATTAATTATTCAAATTCTAAAAAAAAATATACACTTGAAAATAATAACAAATAATTCTTATCCCAGGGTTCGTATAGTTCTTTGAACCATTAGTAAGGCCAGGTAAAACGCATAATTAAGGTTGTTCAATTTACAAAATAAAATTATTTACTTAAAATACAGTGGAATGAAAATAAGTTGTTTTTTACCAAACCGACGAAACTTCGTCTGGCGGTGAATGTTTGTCAACAGTGTATCTGGCCAACATGCGGTTTATCTCGTCTTCATCCAGTGAAAAAATTCTCCCCTAACCTTCCTTCCTGAACAGTAAATGTTTTACCAGAGTTTCGTTGGACTGGGTTAACTAAAAAGGTATTTATTTCCTTTCACTAATATGGAATTTAGGCCTATAGATTCATTTACAACCATTATAACATTATTGGTTTTTTTTAACTTAATTTTCTTTTTACCTGACCTACTGTACAATTAATTATTGGTTACATAGTTAATTACATGAATTTTAATTTACTGGTGGTTATTTTTTTTATATTAATTAACTGGTTCTGGAACCCTTTATTAATTTATGATACAATTGTCAGAACTACTTGTTAGACTTGAAACACTGGTCACACTCCTGATCCAGTTTATAAACATTAATTAAAACAACAGTATTTTTCAACTTTATACAATACTGAGAACTTAGTACAGTGCCTAACATTGGTAACTATACTGGGTTGTATAAAGATAAATCTAATATAAATATAAACATAATTATTGATGAAGTATTATTATCAAACAACATCATTTCATTTTTAGTATATTCAACATACAACATAAATACTCTGTAGACCTTAACATGTCACAGTACAAAATAAACATTTCATTACATTCAATCATTCATTGGTCTGGCTCTTTTACATTTAATATTAGTCATTGCCTCCTTTTTACTTGAGGTACTTCTCAAGCACATGACCTATTGAACAACCTTAAGTCAGGGTATGGTCCATGACCATTTTTCACTCAATTCTTATGTAACGTTGGGGGACCTCAACTATGTTACGTTACAATATTTATAAATTAACAGGTATTTACAAGAGATATCAATCTTACAACAAACAACAAATTTAGTTCTACTGCTAAGCTATAGATGCCACTCCACAAACTTTTCAACTAACCCTCAGATAAAAAAGTTACATTATGAAAAAAAAAGATTTGTAGACTTAAAAAAGCATAATTAGTAGTAGTAAAAAATACAAATACACCTTGTATGCACCTCTGACTTGTTACACTTACTAACATTTTTGGGGTTATTGGAAGTTACCCAAGTCCATACTATTAAATTGATTATAAACCAGGCTGTTAGGCTGTGGTTGGTTGCTATTTACTAGCGACACTGATGGCTACGTTTCAATCCCACCCTCTGGGATCTTCTTCAGGCCGCAAAGGGTGTTGCTACCGTTTCATAGCTAATACAGTGGAACCTCACTAATTTGTCACCCACTAATTCCTCTCCCTCTGTAACTCGTCACATACTCAAGCTTTTTTTTCTTTTCCATTATTAACAAGCGAGTTACATACATGCTCTAATTATAGCTGGGGTAAGACAAACGTACTGATTGTGGGTTGTGGGTGAGGTTCTAATAATAGCCAGGAGAACAGATTGCGGAAGGTATTGGTTCCCACAATTGGGTAATTTGTACTTGTGTACATGGCACAGTATGTTTTGTGTTTTGTTAATGCGTAATACGTTTCCGAAAATTCAGTCTCGCTGAGGCCTTGTGCTGATACCAAGAATTTGTTGTGATGTTTCTGATCAGTTTTCAAGTCGAACTGCTCGCAGATAGTCGTGTCTACTAAGCATACTCAAGTCTTGTTTTAGGAAAAAAAATACGAAATTCTCCAGCGCCTTCGGAAAGGTGAAAGTGTGCAACTAGACTGTCAGAAATTTATGGTGTTCCACTTACCACAATAAATGACATCAAGACGAATAGTGATCGAATTGAAGAGTTTATGTGTAAAACCAAAGCTGCAGAAGGGAATGTATTGAAAAGAAAAAGATTAACGACAGGCCTCAGCAGTGCACCCAAGGAATTTCATTACGTGGGCCAATTGTCACTGAAAAAGCAGTCTATAAATCAATCAAAAACCTAATAGTGACCCAAATTTTAAAGCAAGTCAGCGTTGGCTACATAGGTTCAAGGAGAGACATGGTATTTGACACCTACAAATTGAAGGAGAGAAGCTCAGTGCAAACGGTGAAATAGTGTTGCGATATTGGGAAAAACTAAGTGCTCACATTAATAAGCTGGGTTTGTGCTCGGACCAAGTGTATAATTGTGATGAGACAGGAATGTACTGGATGCTCTCCCGCAAAAAAACGCTGGCATATGGCTCAGAATATTCAGCCCCTGGATATAAAGTGAGAAAAGATTGCATTACAATTCTTGCTTGTTCCCATGCTAATGGAAACCATTAAATGCCGTTAGCTGTCATCAACAAGGTGAAAAAACCACAAACTCTTGATGACTTAGAAGAATTTCATCTGAATCAAACAGCATCCAATATATGTTTCTTCCTGATAATACAAAAAGCTTAATAGAACAAATGTGCCATTGAGTGTTTTAAGAGGCAGTACACAAAGTGTTTCCTGGCTGGTAACTGCGGCACCTCTTAGCTGTGTATATACAGGAACTAGCGGCTGGTGACGTGTTGTACTAGCCATCCAACCATCCCACTAAACAAAAGCCATGCGGTATGCCTTGGTCCTTTATGGACTGTTGCGCAGATGTTTATTTTATTTACACAAAGTGCTTTTTACAAAATTTGGCACTCTGAAAACGATGTGGACATTGAACATTTCTGGAAGGGATACATTATAAAGGATGCTACTGCAGCTATAATGCAACTGATGCCTGGCAAAGTATTCCAGAAAACACTCTAAAATCTGTCTGGAATAAGTTATGACCATCTGAATTAAAACCAGCGTCTACACAACCAGAAGGTCTTGACTCCACATCAGAATTATTAGATATCTGCCAATCCCTATCAGCATTTAACAGTTTAAGTGAAGACTACGTCAAAAATTGGTATGAAATAGACTTGCCGGATGTAGGCTACAAAATGTTTAATGATGATGAAATTGTTACATATGTGTCCACAGAAGCTAATGAAGAAGATGACTAGTCAATAAAACCTACGTCTCTCGTAAGGAGGCCATTCAATCACAGACTACAGCAATCAAGTGCTATGAAGGCCAAGATGAATCATAACTGAGCATACTGCCTAAAATAATTTCACTGCGCCAAATACATAATTTGGCTCTTGAAAAGTATGGTCGACAGAAAAAACAGAAGAAAATTACAGATTTTTTCACAATCATTAATAAATTTTTTTTGCAGTTACAGTGTTTAACTGGTTTGAGTTTCAAAATTTCTAGCAATATGTTCAAGCATAACATTAGTACTTTACATTTATAGTGTTGTAATAAAACATTTTATATTGTCTTTAATGGGTTTGCTTCTTACTCTCTCACTAATTTGTCTATTTCACTAATTCGTCACCCCTTCGGTCCCGTAGGTGGCGAATTAGTGAGGTTCTACTGTACTTTAGAATCTTATGCCTGATAATTTAATATGATTTGAAAATAAATTCCATCTAGTAAAATTCATTCTGTAAACTGATTACTTTAAGTTTTAGTACAATAATTACTTGAAAAACAAAGAATAGAGAATTTAAGCTACTGAAGAGAATGTATTTGCTTTTTTATTACTTGCATCGCAATTTCTAATGAAATTATAGTGAAAAAGTCCACACACACCTTATATTATTTTCTAATGCCAATGTTATATAATATGATCTTGGTTACAGTTAACTTAAAATATCTTAACTGTTTTCAGCAAAGAACTGTTAATTTCATTTATGGTAGCCTAATTATTTATAACAAACACTCTCCACCCACTGCAGGACACATCTGCATATCGTTCACTGTTGCCAGAGTCCACAGATTTTTAGCACTTTCAAGTGGAGTGATCATTTTTTAGTGCATCGTTATAGATAAATGTCAAGTTACACTGCTGATTTTAAACTCAACTTTACAAAATATGTGGAAGATCCTAGTAATCGAGCTGCTGATCAAGAACTTACAGTGACCAAATTCAATACTGGCTACCATTGTAGAAAGAAAAATGCAATAGAAATCGTAGATAAATCTTGAAGAGCTTCCCATGGATTAAAAACCATAACTGGAACATGAGCTTCTTGATTATATGAAATATCTGCATAATGATGGCTCTGGTGTAACACCTGAGTTGATACTTTTATAGTAGTAGCTAAGAAGCAGAGTACAGAAGGTCCTCCTATTACGAACATTTGCTTTTGTACATTTAAAATTGATACCTTGTATGCACGTTTTGTACTACAGCTTTGAACTTTTGAACACTGATGGCAGTGTGAGGAAGT
This sequence comes from Magicicada septendecula, assembly GCA_034769895.1. Taxonomy (NCBI): domain Eukaryota; kingdom Metazoa; phylum Arthropoda; class Insecta; order Hemiptera; family Cicadidae; genus Magicicada; species Magicicada septendecula. The sequence goes on along the minus strand of CM068367.1, from coordinate 421,907,446 downwards.
GAAAAATCGTTAAGACAAGTGGACATATTCATTGTTATTCCCACTACTGTAGAGGTCATTGGCTTGACAGTGTATACTGTACTGTACCATGTGACAACTCCCTAACCACACATCCACTTGGCCTTGACTCATTCTCAGACGTATTATGGTGTGTAATAACAGTATAAAGTGTGTGTGCTGCGTAAAAGTACTGTTCATATTCTCCTCTATGCATAGTTAAATATGTATGATTATAGAGTATTCATGGGTATTTAATCCATTTTGTATTACAACATAGTGTAGAAAATGAATGAAAACCCCAAACACAGTAATCTTAATAAAATAAAATAAAATGTAAACTGAATATTACTTAGACAAAATCAGAAATCATAAAACGCGCTGAAAGTGGGAAGTCATATGAACTGATTGGACTATCAATAAACAACAGTTGTTCTACTATTTTTCCACTGTAAAAGACAAAGATAACATAAAAAAATCATGTGGTAAATGCCAGAAATACTTCATTAATCATTATCTCTAAAAAGAATGGTAAAGTTATGGAATGTTCTTTAGCAGCATGGATTGAGAATCAGCATCCGAAATATACTCCACTCAGTCTAAGTATAATTTAAGAAAAAGCTATTACTTTATACAATAATTTTAAAATGCGCTTGAGACAAGCAAGTGATGATATTCTAGAATTTCAAGCTAGTAAAGGATCGTTTGATAAATTGAAAAAAAAAACCCCCAGTGTCTTTACACAATATCAAACTGACTGGAGAAAAAGCTACTGCTGATAAAGAAACATATTGAAAATTGCTAAAGATTTTATTGAAAAATTTTCTGATATAATTAGGGAGAACAATTATTGTAAACAATAAGTATTCAATATAGACAAAACACGATTATTCTGGAAAATTTATGTACCTGTACCTACATTGCAAGAGACGAAGGTGCCGCTCAAAGGTACAAAGTGTCTAAAGACAGGCTGACATTATCTTTGGAGGTAATGCCTCTGGGGATTTTAAAATAAAAGCATTATTATTAATCTATCACTTTGAAAATCCAAGAACCTAAAAAGGAAAAGTAAAAAGGGCATTCCCTGTTATCTGGAAATCAAATTCAAGTATTTGAGTAACAAAATTTATATTTAAGAGTGGTTCTGGTTTCATTTTGTACCAGCTGTAAAAAGAGTATTGGTCAAAAATAACTTATCATTTACAGGCTTGAAGTTTTCTTTCTGCCACCCAATACAACAAGCGTAATTCACCACAACAACAAAACTGTAATTGGTATGTTCAAGCGATATTATTTAAGGAAAACTATGATTCAAGTTATTTGAGCAACTGATAAAGAAGACAGGATAACTTTCGTAGTTTTGGAAAAATTACAAAATTCTAAATGCTATAAATTATATTGGTGATATGCCTGGGACAAAGTTAAACAATCAACAATATGTAGTTTTTTGAAAAAATTATACCCAGAACTAAGCAAATTTTATAGGAACAATTTTGAGTCAGAACCAGAAAATTCTGAAACCGTTATAGTAGCAGTGGTTAAACCTTATCCCACTTTTAGTGATCTAAAACTCGATGTAAATTTAAAAGATGTAGAGGAATTGATTTCATCATATTCAAAACCTAAGACTAATGACGATATAATTGAAATTCAAAGCAATAATCTCTGTCTAGAACAAGAGGAGGAAATTGAACAGATCCAATAAAAACATTGACCATTAAAATACTAATAAAGCATTTAATTATTTCAAAAATGTTTCAAAGAAAAAAATATCAAAGAACAGTACAATCCAAAGCAGACAGAAGTTCTCAGGTTAGCCGAGGAATCGATCGAAAAAAGAACAGCATGTTAGACACTATGGCTAGGAAAAAAAGAAAAAAAAAGCCCAATGCACTCTCATGATTGCTGGAACTGTAAGACACAGTGTCAACAGACTTGACTATGAAGAGTTTCTTGAAACAAGCATTGTTGATATGTAGATAGAAGTGAGATGATGAACTGGATGATGAGGGTGATCCAGAAGTAAGCAAGCAGTTCAGAGGTTGGCAGTAATGGTGATGAACCGTAGGTACAGTACGTAGAACGTTTATTAAATTACTGAAACACAGTTTTAATGAGATATTCTGGTATTAAGGATTTTTCAACATTAAATTATAATGAACGTGACAACAGGTAGCTTCTGCTGTGATATTTATGTAATATAGGCTTACTGTTAAATTGTTGGACAATGTTTTTCCAAGTTTCTCATATTACACTGTATTGTACTGTTTAAGCATAATAAAATACCTTGAACCAATATTGCTTATAGCATCATTTTATTGTCAATAAATACTCATAACACAAGTTAGTGTGTCTATAAAAATACTTTCTCTCACCCAGCATGCATCCAAATTTTTGTCACACGTTTTAGTATAAAAGTGAACATTATACACGAATAAAGACAGTATGAACGTTCTGATATATTACTGGAATCAGATTCTGTATATACAACCACAAAGAAAATTAAAACTTTTACGATGTGGTATTGATCAACCCAGTAATCGTAGTTCCCTAGCGAAATGATGAAATCCTATCTACAATGAATGTCTCTTAACTCGAACAAATAAATCATCATGGACATAAATAGTAATAAATCGTCTTACATAAATAGTAATATGGACAGTTATAATTCTTAAAACTTACTTTGTTTCTCCCTTATCTTTTTCTTTCTTCTTAGATTTGTTATGTCCAAGAGCACCTGGGGGTAATACAGGAACTCCACCTACTGGCTTCTGTTAACAAACAGAAATTCTAATGTCATATACACAATCATGAACAAAGTCTGAGTTTCAAGGAACAACATTTATATGCTGAAAACTTTCTAATCACTGGCAACATTTAACAATCACAAAAATAAAAGTACAACAAAATAATTAAGAAAACAATTATTTTTGGATGCACAAAAATTCATACAAAAAATTACCCCCCCCCCCACACACACACACACACATACATACACGTACTTGAAGAAATCATTAACAATTTATAACAGGACACATATCAAAGAATGTCGTGCCTTCATCTTTGTTTTCCAGGTAACAATGTGGTGTAACGGGGCTAAAGGGAAGGGTTTTCATTTTATTAAAAATATAAAATTATTTTCCATCTGCACGGTCAGTCCCAATGTGAAATAAAATTGTCGTCAAAGGAACAATGAAGTGAAATTGTGAACGGCGAGGTGGCAATGGAATGCGATGCCGAGTCTAAACACACGGTAATTAAGCATTGAGGCACGTACAAAGACGCGCAACAGGAACATGCGCGCACAGACGACACACATCAGACTCCAAAGAGATGCCACGAAAAATGGCGAGAGACGAAGACTTTTGTTCCATGCGGTCCGTTGCTGCCGGATACTCTTAGAGGCCACGCCTTCCAAAGCCTCAATATTTTCGCCAGTCAGCATCGTCAACACCAGTGCACAATGCCAAACCATGCTACCTAAACGGTAACGAAAAACTTTGTAATCTAAGGGGCCGTGTATGTTACCGGAAGCAGTCAGAAAAAGTGGGGATTTAGTTAGTCGTCGTTTCATCAGTCGACGAAGGAATTCCGCCCCGGCGGGGTTCATAAAATAATTCGTGCATGAAGAAAAAATTTTCTAACTTATACATAAAGAGTGAAAATGTACTTTAAAACAACCTCTCGACTCGAAATGCGTACCGTGGAGACCGGAAAGTGATAAATGTGAAAAACGTTAGAACAAATCTGTAGTGCGGTGCGTGGTTATCAGAGGCGCCAAGAGAAGCAATCGACGAGCTATTTCCCTATTTAATTAATTTTACTAATTCAACGAGCGCTCTAAAAAATATGGGTATGTAAAAATTTGTGTGAATGGAATGAATGGGCAAACTGGGTCGTCTTCCTAGACTGTAAGTAAATTTTGTTCTTAATTAAGGTGGCTATCATGTTAAAAAATTATAACAATGTAATTCAAAAGTTAAAAATAACGTGAAAAGATTAATATTTTTGATGTTTCATACATGGAAGGGAGTGGGAAGAAGAGATGTTTATTAATCGTAAATAAAATGTTATCTGCTAAGTGATATACTTTGTTAAATAAATCATTTCAAACACCTTATTTCATTTGCTGCACTGATCAGTTCGTCGTACGAGCGGGGTTAGTTCACCATTAGAGATCCGGCCAGATCACGTAAAAGAAATAAAGGTAGGTGGAAGTTTGAAACTTTTTTTAATATAATAAATAAAATAAATAAATAAAGTAACAGTGGTAACAATGTTAACAAGTTTTTCAAAATTTTCTACAAATAGTCCTGTTATTCCTAAAGTTGGACAAATTTATTCAATACAACATAAAATATTGTATAAAATGTATTTCTGACTTTTTTGTCCAAAATTTCTTTGAGGTTCATAAAAGTCTTCTATTAGATTTATAATGACTTAGTGTTTGTATTCACAAAAGCAAGAAGCATTTACGAATACAAAACCACAAAAGAAATGCAGAACATGATATGATTTTGCAACTATATTTTAATAACAATAAATTTCAAAATGGACACAGTGAAAGTAAAAATACTGTAAAATGAAAAAAAAATTATAATACATTCAACTTTTAAGACAAGGAAAGGCAACCAAAGATGTTGAGGCTTTAAGCTTGTCTTCTGCTGCTTGCCATATTGACATTTTGTAAATTTCTCTGTCAATATCATTTTTCCAAGGAATGTGTCTCAACAACATTCAAGAAAACATCAAATGTAGGGCAAAAAACATAACCTTAAATAGTCAAAACTAAATGAACAAAAAACACCAATACATCAGGCTCTTTAAACCTGGAACACACACACACACACCGAACATGTCTTTCATGAATTTTCCACTTTAATATTTTTCTATGGTTCTGTGAATTCTAAATAAGTGTAACTGAATTATCTCTCTTTAATTAAATTGGGTTTGTATATAAAACACATTTTCTAACTTGCTAGTAATAATTTAGTTTTGGCTTCTAGCTGAATAACGAACACTGAATATGTAAAGAGTCAGCATTCTATGAAAATACATATTTTTCTTATAAACAGGCCGACCTTAACTTATCAGTCCATTACAAACAGTGTATCAGAAGTCTTAATAAAGTAAAATCAAGGAATTCAACCACATCACCAGACTGTGTAATGAAACAAGCAGATTACAATCACTCACATGTTTATTCCTAAGGCATAGAAGTGTTCACATTCATAACACATGGCTAGACCATTTAAGTAACAGAAAGATTTTCTTTCGTTCATAGTTCTTCAGTTGTATTCAGAAGTTTTAATTAAATGTTTATTTTTAAAAATTGTCTGTTGATATAATAACATATTTTTGTGACTTTTTTCGATGTTTACTATGAATAAGTTAGTACAGTAGAAATGAAAATTTGTCAACCCGTAAGTACAAACCTAAATGTTTATACTATTATTAAAACTTGTTTGGTATTGACAGATGGAACTGTTGATTAAACAACTGACTGCTATGTGCCTCTCAACCAATCGCCATACTCAAAACTGTAAACAGTAACCGTAGCAACGCACACTGTTGCCAATATGTCCCACACGTGCTGTTATTAAAACCAGTGTGGAATGTCGCGCCACAGAGTGAACTGTTAGTGTAGGTTCTATGTAACGAAGTCTGTTTGTTAAGAGTGCTGTGTTCTCGGTTACACTTGTTTGATTATTCGTGGGTGTACGTTAGTTTAATACTTAAATAGTTGTGTTGCAGATACAAGTTTACTGCTAACTCATTTCTAATTACTTAACTAATTTCTGACTAATAACTAAGTGTAGTGAAAACGTGTGAATCTATTATTAACTAAATAAGCATAAGCATGTTTAAATAACATGTTTACCTAAGTATAAATTTACTTTATTTTGACATTTTAAGGAACTTTGTGCGTGCGATTTTTATTTTTATGTAGATAAATATCTACATTCTTAAATTTTGAATTCTTTAAAATACGTAACAGCTTTAACCTATACGCATTTACTTTCAAACAGAAGGTATGTCTGAAAGTGAGGAAACTGGGAAAAAGCGTGGTCGACCGCGAATACACCCGGTAAAAGAGAAAACACGTATTTCCGGTTGCGGAGTACCAATTAGAGGGCAGTCCAGAGAATTCGTATGTTCTCTACGAAATTATTTCGAGAAAGAGAAGGAACATGGTGGGCCTCTGATTTCAGTTAGTCAAGTTGTTGATAGAACAGCAGCTGCACTCTCTATAAGTAAAAATACGGTCGTAACGATAGGTAAGGAGAAGTTAAAAAAAGCGAGGAAGCTGGCCCTTCTAAACTGGAAACACCAGGTAAAAAAAGACGGATAGAAAAACGTGTTACTAATCTGGATGCTTTTGCAGAAGATGGGATCCGTCGCCACGTATATATGAGTATTAGTCGTAAAGAGTATCCTACAATAAAAAAGCTACTAGTTACTCTTCATGATGCAGAGCTTTTCACTGGTAGCCACTCGTCTTTACGGTCCGTAATTAAAAATTTTGATTTAAATTTACTACCGTTTCGGGTAGAAAAGTATTAATGGAGCAACAACACGTAGTTGCTTCTCGCTGTAGATTTCTTAGGGGTGTAATAAATGAAAATTTTAATAACGTCGTCTGGGTTGACGAAACATGGGTGAACACAGGACATTCTTTAAAAAAGTGTTGGTCTGATGATTCTACGGTGGGAACTATGCCAGTGCGAATTGGAAAAGGTGGAAGACTTATAATTATCCACGCCAGAAATTCTCAGGGTTTATTCCCAATTGACTCTATGTATTTAAATCGAAAAAGACTTCTGACTATCACGAAGAAATGAATCACAACAAATTTAAAACATGGTTTGAAGAATTCCTGTTAAAGAATATTCCTCCCAATTCAGTGATCGTGATGGACAACGCCCCATATCATTCAGTGATTAAAGACAAGGCTCCAACAATGGCTTCAAAAAAATAAGAGATGGTTGAATGGTTAAAACGTCGAAACATTCCATTGACAGAGGATATGAAAAAGGCTGAGTTGATGGAATTAGTACTATTTAATAAACCAAAGTTTCCTGTGTATATTGTTGACGAGTTGGCTGAAATTTATGGTCATAAAGTCATCCAGTTGCCTCCATATCATTGTCAATTTAATGCCATAGAACTAATACGGGCCAGGGTTAAAAAATACGTTGCCATAAATAATACAAAATTCACGATGACTGGAGTAGAAAAATTAACAAATGAAGCCATGCAAATGATTACTGGAGAAGACTGGAAGAAGGTAGTCGAACACACCAAGTCATTTATTGATGCACTTGGAAAAATGAAGGTATAGTGGAACAGCAGGTAGAAAATTTGATAATTTCTGTGAATTGTTCGAGTGACAGTGAATCAGTTGAATCTGAAGATAGTGATTCTACATTAAGCGGAGTTCACCCATTATAAACGTAAGTTTTTATTTTATTATTATATATAAAAAACTTTCAAAAATGAACTTACTTTTGGTATCACTTTCACAAACGTTTCAAGGTGTTGTGCCTCTTCCTCAGTGTGAGTAAATACTGAATGTCATTGTTACAGAATAACGATTATGGACTATAGGTGTGTGTGGTGGGAATTCATGGTGGGAGGGAATTGGCGCTGAGGTTCAAATTTTGTGTTTGGATCAATGTATCAAATAGTGTATGTGATCTGTAATGTAATTGTTCATTTAATATGTTGTTTGGTTGTAATGCGTGATATCTGTATATTTCAAATTGTTCAGCTGTGTTTAATTTTCTACTTTTTGGTAAGTAGTGTAATATTTCCATGTTGTGTTCTATGTTTGTATAACTATGGTTTTCATTTTGTAAATGTGTGGCAAATGTGGAATGTATGTAATTTGTGGTGAGGGCTTTTACATGTTCTGAAAATCTGGAATAAAAAGATCTTCCCGTCTGGCCGATGTAGAATTGGTTACAATCATTACAATTTAATTTATAAACTCCTGTTTTACTGTATGTGTCTGTGTCATTATGTTAACATAATGTCATTATGTTTCATAATGGTGTTGTTGGTTCTGTAGGCTATTTTATAATTGTGTTTTCTAAATGTGTTAGCAATTTTGTGTGTATTGGAGTTGTAGTATGTAAGTGTTATGTACTTACTGGGTTGTGTGTTGTTATTCTGATGTTTTATTTTTTGTGCTTAGGATGCGTTTGTGTATTTTATTTACCAAATCGGGGTTGTATCCATTTTTAACTGCTATATATTTGATTGTGTTAAATTCTTCTTGGTAATCATGTGTGTTTAGGGGTATAGAAGTGAGTCTATGGAGCATGTAGTTGAATGCTGCATGTTTGTGTTGAGTTGGGTGGTTGGATGAGTTATGTATGACCATGTCTGATGTGGTGGGTTTCCTGTATATTTTGTATGTGTGCGTGTTGTTTATTATGGTGATTGTGAGGTCTAAGAAGTTTATGCTATTATTTAGTTCTATTTCAAGTGTGAATTTTAATTTATGGTGTATAGTGTTAATATATTTGTAGAAATTTTCTATTTGTCTTTTGTTGCCATTGTATAGGAGTATAATGTCATCAACATACCTGTGCCAATATATTATTTTATCAGTATATTTGTTATTGTGCAATATGTGTTTTTGTTCTATGGTGTGTACAAATATTTCGGCTAGTATACCTGATATAGGGGAGCCCATGGGTAGTCCATCTGTTTGTGTGTAAAACATGTTATTGTGTGTGAAATAATTTTGATCTGTTATAATTTTAGTTAGATGTATGATCTCTTTTATGTGTGTTTCAGGTATGTTGTTTAATTTTAGTAATTGTTCTGATGTAATTATAGTTTCTTTTATGGGAACATTGGTGTATAGGTTAGTTATGTCAAATGAAGCTAGTGTGGAGTTATGTGGTATGTGGATATGTTGAGTTTTATTCCCTAGATCTAAATTATTTATGACAGTGGTGTTGTTAGTTAAATTTATGCTATTTATGATTAATTTATCTAAGTGTCTAGCTATTTTGTGTGCAGGTGCTTGAGTGTTGTTTATAAGTGGCCTGATGGGAATATTTGGTTTATGTAATTTCGGTAGTGCATTTAGTGTAGGGGCTTTTGGTTTAATTGTTTAAAATATTTGATGTTGTCAGGTGATACTGTGTTTTGTGTTATTTAAGGATTTGTTTATTTGTTTGTGATAATTAGGGGTGGGATCTTTATTTAATTTAGTGATATTGTTTTCATTAAAAAATGTTTCGATTTTGTTATTTAAAGCTTGTTTTTCTATTATGACATTAATATTGCCTTTGTCTGCTTTGAGTATGGTTAGGTTGTGCTCTTGTAATTTACGTTTTATGTTTTTTAATAATTGGAACTCATTACTGTGTTGTTTATGTTCATATTGCTGTGTGTGTTGTAATTTGCGTTTGATATCGTGGCGTATGGTGTCTTGGTCTATGTTATGCGTGTGTTGTATGGCTGTTTCAGCATCAAGGACTATGTCACGTGTATGTCTTTTAATACTGTTGTTATTAGTTGGAATGATGCTTAAATTGTGTTTTAGACCTTTATCTAATAGGGTTATTTCTGCATTAGTGAAATGGGTCAATGTTGTATTTACAGTACGTGCGTGAAACTTATGTGTCGGTGTAAGGATGGTTTCATTTCTGCGTGTTAATAGGTTATTAATTTTCCTGTTATGTCTTTCCTGTGTTCTTAATTGGATTTTCTCTATGATATTTCGTGTATATTGTATTATGTGATCCAATTCAATGTGGTGTAATATTTGTGTGAGTTTTACATGTAGGTTGTATGCTATTTTGTTTAGTGTATCTTTTTTGTGGTATAAATCTTTGACGATGTTATTAAGGTGTATTATTTCTGCTTTACGTTTGGTTTGTATTGCGGCGTGTGTGTTATTGTTTTTGGAACGAAGTTCCTTAACGCGGCTTGCGGTAGGAGTTGACTGGTAGAAATCGTCACGTAACGAAAAAGCGTTATGCCCCCTCCATGCGACTTTCTCTCTCTCTCTCTCTCTCTCTCTCTCTCTCTCTCTCTCTCTCTCTCTCTCTCTCTCTCTCTCTCTCTCTCTCTCTTTCTATTATATACGAGTGTGTGTGTGCGTGCGAGTATCGAGATTCGAGCAGACAACCATCGTGCGCGGCCGGTTGTATAACGTCAATACTGAACGCGTGGAAATTTCGTTAAAACTTATTCGTTATTTGTTTTTGTTTTAAATCATACGTGAGTTATATTGTCTTATTATTACAATTTTGCAATGAAGATTCGAGAAATGGAAACTGCAGCGAGTATGTGTAATACAAACTTAGAAAAGTAAGTTACTAAAATTGTATAACTCGATACAAGTATTTACTGTTTACATACGTTTAATGTGATTCAAGTGTTTACTATTTACTATTTACATACATTTCAGAGAGACAATAGTAAAATCATATGCTCAGCGTCAAAAAGAGTATCGAAAGAGAAAAAAAAATCGAAAAACAACATCAGAGTGCGAAAAAAATACCAAAAACAAACGCTCAACGCCAACAACAATTCCGGCAGAATCAAAAAAAGATACAACAAAGTGAAACGTTGAATCTTGCCAGGTATGATATATCTTTCGCATGAGAATAAGCAACAATTATATTTGCTTTTCTATTTCTGTTTTATCTAATAACAATATAAAAATTATATTAATTTTTAATTTCGTATTTTTCAGAAAAAAAATTAATGCTGAACGCGCTAAAAGGTATAGAGATAAATTAAAATCAAAAAAGCAACATGCTGAACTTGACTCTTTACTATAACCTCAATACTGAACGCGTGGAAATTTCGTTAAAACTTATTCGTTATTTGTTTTTGTTTTAAATCATACGTGAGTTATATTGTCTCATTATTGCAATTTTGCAATGGAGATTCGAGAAATGGAAACTGCAGCGAGTATGTGTAATACAAACTTAGAAAAGTAAGTTACTAAAATTGTATAACTTGATACAAGTATTTACTGTTTACATACGTTTAGTGTGATTCAAGTGTTTACTATTTACATACATTTCAGAGAGACAATAGTGAAATCATATGCTCAGCATCAAAAAGAGTATCGAAAGAGAAAAAAAATCGAAAAACAACTTCAGAGTGCGAAAAAAATACCAAAAACAAACGCTCAACGCCAACAACAATTCCGGCAGAATCAAAAAAGATACAACAAAGTGAAAAGTTGAATCTTGCCAGGTATGATATATCTTTCGCATGAGAATAAGCAACAATTATATTTGCTTTTCTATTTCTGTTTTAACTAATAACAATATAAAAATTATATTAATTTTTAATTTCGTATTTTTCAGAAAAAAAATTAATGCTGAACACGCTAAAAGGTATAGAGATAAATTAAAATCAAAAAACCAACGTGCTGAACTTGACTCTTTACTATCATCGAAAGAAGATTCATTACCGACCGACCTTATTACTCGAAAATAAGAAAGAAACTGATCATCGTCATGATACAAACTGTGAAGAATTAATCTTTAGTCAGTTTCAAATGCAGACAAATCAAATTCAACCATCAATGAATAATGAAGCTCAGCAAGTAATAAGTCCAAGTTTTCAATCATTTCAAACCCCATACGAGGAACATGATGAATGTTCAATGCCAAACGCCTTGTTGCATCATGAAACAAACATTGCTGGCGACGGTAACTGCCTATTTTCATCTCTCATAAGAATTTTACATCTTCAAATATCTGCATCAGTTCTTCGACAGAAACTTTATGATTCACCCTACTTGAATGCTTGTCAAAATCCAACTAGTGCAAGAAGAATACTTAGTAGTGAGTTTGAATATGGAGATATAGATTGTTTATTCATATTTTCCAGAACATACAATCAAAACATATGCGTGCACTTTCATTATTTTTTCAATAATAATGCAAAAAGAGAAGTTGTTCGTTTCTGTTATTTTAAAGTAAATGATTCAATAAATTTTTTACATCTTCATCTCCGTGATACACATTTTACACCGTACATCGTAGTTCAAGAAATAGTTCCAGACAACAGAATAGACTTTCAGCAAAATGAAGATTGTCTTTCTCATAAATCATCTGATGAAATTCACTTTGAACAAAGTACTCCGGTTCATTTTGAAAATGATGTAATTGATATGGAAATTGAAAGATCGAATGTTACGAATTCAACTTACACGGATTATTATAAACACAGTCATGCTCATCTAGAATTCTATCATCAATTTCAAAATAATACATTTGGTCATACTTGTGCAGTTTGCGATAGGCTATGGTGGAAAAGCGATTTAAAAAAAGCTTCTAACGTAGACAAAAACCTTCTACAAACAATAATATCGAATTATGAATCCAGTTCGAGTATTGACGTTTGTTCTACGTGTAAAGTATCTTTAGATAAAAAGAAAATTCCAATACTGTCGACTTATAATGGTTTCAAATATCCAACGATTCCATCTTACTTGCCAACATTAAATCTTATCGAGCAACGGCTCATTTCACCGAGAATTCCTTTTATGCAAATAAGAAGACTTAGGCATGTTCATGGTCAGTATGGTATTTATGGTCAAATTATCAATGTTCCAGTGGAAGTCAATACCATGGTAAAAAAATTGCCTAGAAATATTGAAGATGACCATTGCTTTTATGTGCACATTAAAAAAAAATTAATTCATAAGACTAGTTATGTTCATGGCCTCATTAACAAGAACAATATTAAAGAATGGTTGAAATACTTAGTTCAAACGCCGCTTTATATTCACCACAAAATAGAAATTGATGATGCATTTTTAAATCGTGATCAAGTAGCTCCGCAGTTGGTAATTGATGATATTAGTGAACATGTGCCTATTGAAGATAACCTAACTGCTCAACAACAAACTCTTTTGTGGAATGAAGATAAGACTTTGCATATAGCACTTGGCGAACAGAGCTCTCCTCTTAGTATTTTATTCGATGAATATGCCGAAGAGCTTTCATTTCCAACAATATACGGTGGTCAGTATAGAAATTACAGAGAAGAAATTACTGTTACTCCATTTATGCAAGCTACCAGTGAACTGCAACGTACTGATCGACGCGGTGCTGACCCACAACATCTTTTATATTTGGCTGCAAAAATTATGAGAGTAAGGGTTAGTCAAAGCGTCACTATTGCTTTCAAACATTTTGGTTATAACACTACAATAACTAAAGAGCAGATACAGTCTGAAAATTATATTAATCACTGTTTAGAAACTAATCTTGCTTTTCTTCGGTGTATACCGAATTCCGCTTGGTATTGGGCTGATCGTAAAAAAGATCTTTTTGCAATGATTAGGCAATTAGGAGCACCAACTGCTTTTATGACGCTCAGTGCAAATGAAACTGGTTGGATAAATTTAGTAAAATTATTGTATAAATTAAAAAATAATGAGATGGACGTATCTGATGAGTTTATATCAAACATAAATTACGTTCACAAAGCCAAACTAGTTAATGAAGATTCAGTTACTTGTGCTATTTACTTTAATAAACTAGTTAATTGTTTGTTGAAAAATTTGCAATATAAGAAAAAAAGTCCATTTGGAAAATATCGAGTGATTCATTACTTCAAGAGAATAGAATTTCAACATCGTGGCAGCCCTCATGCTCATATTCTTTTATGGTTGGATAATGCACCAAAAAATTTATTAAGTAACAACAAAGACGTCATTCAAATGATCGACGAGTTAGTTTCCGTATCTGAGGCAGATGCATCTGGAAATATTAAACTGCAAACTCATAAGCACACTTTCACCTGCTATAAAAAAATGGATCCTAATAAAAAAGATAACTGTCGATTTGGTGCACCTTTCTTGCCATCTTGATACACAATAACATTGTTACCTATGAAAGATACTGATTCTGATTTTTCAGAACAAAATTTAAAAGAATATAAAAAACATTATCAATTGATTAGAACAAACTTGGAAAACTTTGAGTATACAGATTTTCATCATTTTTATACTCACAATAATATTGCTTCAGATGAACATTATTATAATATTATTCGTGTTGGAATCAACCGCCCAAAGTTATTCTATCGCAGAAAACCTTCAGAAAAATGGCATTATTCATTTAATCCATTTGTATTATATCATTTGAAGTCAAACATGGATTTTCAAATCATTCAAGATGAGTATTCTTGTGCTGCTTACGTTGTTGAATATGTTAACACACACAATAGAGGAATTAGCAATTTACAACGACAAATTATTCAGATAATGGACGAAAATCCAGAATTTGATATTGTTGATATTACAAAAAAAATGAGTATTGATGTTCTTCATTCTGTAGAAATGTCGGCGCAAGAAGCTGCATGGTTTTCGTTACGAGAACCTATGGCCAAATCATCAACAGCTACCTGTAGCGGGTCAATTTTTGGGTATTTTTTATTTTTTAACCGTTTGGGGCCTATATATATATTTTTTTTCTCTTATTTCCTTTTCGGGCGGGCTTGTATGAAATAATGTATTATTGTGCAACGTATTTGTCAGTATAACAGACCAGTGTTGAGAAACAGTTGGAAACAAAGCGAAACGCAATCAGTGTCGAGTAATGCGGCAAAGGAATTTGCACCTCCACAAAATTCGCAGAAATCTGTACTGGTGTGGCAGTGCACACACGTCACTACTCGCGCATGAGCGCCTACCCAAGCGATGTTGAAAAACCAAGATGGCTAGAGAGAATAATATTCATCGCCTTCTCCAAAACTTTGCGGAAGTGCTGTTTTAAGTCCCACCCACTTTTATGACATTAGCCAGTGCCTGGTTGAAATCGTCTGCTATCGTCATTCCAACAACTACATGACTAGCATGAGTCGAAACTGTGACGACTACATACAAGGCATTGATGTCCGTCGTCTTGACTAAAATGCTCCTGGAGTGGGGAACTGAGAGACGCAGGCAGTCTTTGGTCGACTCTCGCCTATGCAGGCCGCCCGTCAACCGGGCTCAGAAATAAAACTTTTCTAAACTGACATCCAGTGCAATAGTAGAAAAATTTGGTGTGACTGCGGTCCAGTAAAAAGAATAAAGAACGTAACTGTGCAATTTTCGGACAATAATAAGAAGTTTTACCGGAACAATGAGTGCGTGTGAGAAGACCGCGTGGCTGACGGGGGGAAATATCATTTAAAAAATGTTTAAGGGGAAATAAATTGTGTGTGTGTGTTTGAGTGGGTGTTTAAATATGCAGGCTGGGCTCTGTCTATATGTGTATATGAATATAAGGTAAGCTAGTAGAATAAGATAGTATATGTAACGAATCACCAGACAAAGAAAAATTATGAAGATATTTTAAATACAAAAACATGGTAAAAATTTGTTGAAATTTGAATGATTTAAAAAATAAAATTAAAAGTTAAATTCTCTTCCAAAATGAGTTGTGTCAGTGCTTTGCATAACCCATGGACCATGTTTGTATCTAGGTACATGTGATCGAATCCTGTGACCCTGTAAGAGCTATCGTAACGGTAAGTAACAAATAATCTGAAATTTAATAATAATAATAAATGTGATCGATCGGTACGTCACAATTGGCGCCACGGAACAGGCACGAATTGAATTAATTATAATTAATTAATTGAATTCCGCATCGACATGGATACAAACATGTTCTGGGTTAGCTTAGTAACCTAACAGTATATTACAAAATTTAAATAATTACTGTATTTATTTAATTAATTATTCTATTTAAGCAATTTATATAATTTAATTTATATCAATAATACAAAATGTCAAATGACGTATTTATGTAATATTATCGTATATAATTACGCTAAATAAGGTTATGTTTAGGTAGAGCGAGCGGGTGTTTACTTTTACGTATTAATAACTGTTTTCTGTATGGGGTATTTTGATTTAAGGGGACGTTATATAAAGGGTATGATATAAATAAATTTTGAAAATGACCGATGTACAAGATAAGAATAGACCTAACGCTAGCGTAGGGGTGGAAGAAAAAAGGTGTCGATAGACGACCTGTTTAATCTAATGAAAACCATGTCTGAAAATATAAATAGCAATTATAAAGAGCAACAAATTGATTCAAATGTCAAATACAATAAAATGAATGACAAGTTTCACGAGTTGAAAAATGAAATACAAGAAATGAGTAAATGTGTAGAAAGTACTAACGAAATAATAAGATCTAATTTGAATAAGTTAGAACAGAGTGTTGAGCGAATGGGAGTACGTGTGATGAGGACAGAGAAAAATAATACAAATGAAACTTGTAATGACAAATACAAAAATGTAGTACCAGATAAAGAGTTAACAAATAATAACAATGTTGAAAATAATGAATGTAATATTGAGAATAATAATGTGTTTGAGAAATTGGTATCAGAAAGTGATACGGTAAAAATAAATAATGAGAGTACTAATGAAAGTGTAGAATGCAGTGATTATGAGATGTTAATGTGTGTCAGTGAGTTAGAGAGAGAGAGAAAAAATAATGTTGTAGTAGAGTGGGGACAGAGGGGAAATTTTCCTTTTATTATCTATGATGATTTAATGTGGTCACAAGTGTTTTTGAAGGGCAAGGGTCCCGTGTTAGTAGAAGATTTGAGTTTATTTTATTTGTATAAGTTTATACCCTCTGTCTGGAGTAATATTGAAGATATGAGATGGTGTTATGATGAGAGAGATTTAAATAGAGAATTGTGTGTTGAGAGAGAGATAGAAGTATATAATTTAAAGAGAGATTATGATGAGTTGAAAGAAATATTAGAAGTGTATTTAAACAAGAATGATTTAATTGATAATACAAAAGTAACTAACCCGATATTGGAAATATTTACTGACGGAGATTTAACAGAAATACTTAACGTAGACTTGGTGAATGATTATTATGGTATAACGGATAAATTGAAATTGTTTGGTTATGACACACAAGACAACAATATGTATGTCAATATAATTGAACAGTGCTATACAAAACCAAGATTAATCTTTGACGATGGAGGCTAAACTATAAACAATCAATGGACAATTTTATATATATTGTTTTATGGTTTTGTGACCTCGCAACCTTTGAACATTGAAGTGTGATATGACTAAATAAATAAGGATGCAGATTTGTAAATAAATGTTTAATAAGTTTATTTGTGTGTATTGTAGAATGTTAAGTAAATAATGTGTGTGTAGATGATTGTTGTAATACTAATATTAATATTTGCAATTTAAACAAATAACCGAATTAATTTTGAAAACTAATTGGCTAATTGTAAATGTTTAATTAATTTAATTAAAATGTTTTAAATATTTTGATTAATTCAAAGATTATATAATTGAATTTTCTGATGAATTTAAATGGTTTAACGAGAAGTGAAGTTGGTAATTAAATGATAAATTGTTGATTTGAAATAACTTTTTGTTAAATGTTTCAGAGGTTACTTGGAGTAGTGGTGTATGGTGTATATAGTTGTGTAGGTCAGTATATGAATTATGGACTGTAAGTATAAAATTTTTATGATACAAGTCAAAGATAATAAAATATACACAAATGTTTAAATCAATGGAACGAATTTTAACTTCAATAATGAAAATAACTTGAGATATTGATTTAAAGGGTAATAATAACTGAGATATGATGAAAAGTAAATATTAATAATGAATTTGAAAAATTTTAAGTAATCTAATTGTAGAAAGTTATGAAGGATGATTAATGATTGATAATGGATGAAGATGTCACATTATAATGTTGTATATAAAAATTCTATTAATTAGCTAGTAAGTGGCTATTAAGGGGGTGGCCTGTGCTCTCTTAGATAGCGAAATGGGTTGGGGGTAGCAGTGAGTGTTACCTCCATCGGAGGCCGAACTGGCGATACATGTGCGGCACACCTTATCCGTGTAAAGAAAAAATTTTACACACAATACTAAATAACGTGTCGCACATAATGAGATTGAGGTGAAACAGGCAGTGAAATAAAAGTTTAGATTTCCCCGACTTTTCGGGCGGTTACTGTCTTACCAGCACTAACCGTGGTTTTGGCTAGCGGCCAGCTATGGTCATATCAAGTCCCTTGACCATAGCTGACTTGAAATTGGTACATATTAGAAATTCAATTGGGGGAGACAATTAGAGGAAATCTCCCGGAAACTATGGAACAGCGGCTGCCACTCTGTTCGAGGAGGAACAGCAGAGTAGGTGGCAGATCCGTTTTAAGGGTGCATGATTATAGAACAAGAACATGTTGATGTTCACTAACTTTAAAACTTAACAGCGGAAGCAGAGACACGGAGAGGCAAAACCTGCTCCAAAATATACAGTCTCTGTGGAAGCGAATGGGCGCCACAGTCCAACATAATCTGAAATAGTGTGTGTGGCTGGGAGGTGACGCAAAGGAGTCACGAATTTAAAGTTTAGGACATAAAAGTTTTTGCTTATTCAAAGTTTAATTCAAATAAAACTGCTTGTGCTCTGTTCAGGTAATTAGCTGCTCAGATATTTAAAAATAAGGTGTTCATTAGGCGTTTTTAAATGTAGTGTTTACTTGTTGTATGTTAGATATAGGTATTGTAAAAAATAGTTAATTTCATGATGTGTGTATGTTTTTTCCTAAGCCAATAATTAAATCGTCTGGCAGGCTAACATAAATAACCAGAATCAGAGAAATGGGAAACAATGAGGTGAGAAGGGAGAATAAATAAAAATAAATATGTATATTCCATGTAATTTGTTCAATTTTAAGATGTATTTTCATTGTGTTAGGAGGATCAGCTGATCAGCAATAACGTCACTGGTATATTGGTTTGTAAATGTTACAAGTAATTAATGTTTAATGTACTACAGATATTTTGAAGTAAAGATAAAAAGAATATGAGAAATAAAATAACAATGATTTATGCAAATTAATAAAAGATAACTCATGGGTGATAAATGTTTTATGGGACACGTAGACCTGTCCAAATTGAATTAAAGGTTGAATGTGAATGATAGAGATGAATATGATGTAATGTTGTTTTTGAGTTGATGTAATGTAACAGAGTTGGTGAAGTATTAATGTTGACACAGTTGTAATGGAGACTTTATGTAGATTTTGAGTGACATATTGTTGTTTTTATAGTTAATGAGGTTATTTTGTGTATTTGTAGTAAGGTAATGAGATTGAGAATTTTGGGGATGGCAATTTTGTATTAGAGGGTAGTGTAAGGTAGGAGTCCGCAACAAGGGTTGGGACGGGATAGGAATAGATTTTAGTGGGGAAGGGGCCGCCTTAGGTAAAATCCGGGCCGCCAAATAAGGGAATTGAGTTTTTTGGGGGCGGGGAAACACGTATCCTATGTACAAAGGGTTAGAGAGTATTTTATATGTAGAGAAGGCGGCGAATTGTGTTAAATGGTAAGTTGTGGCTTAGAGTGTTTTGGGATAGATATTTTGATAGAGATGGGTGTCATGGGAGTTGAAGTTGATGAATATTGGAGTCAAAGAGAAAGTTTATATATGCATACAGATATAATACAGAAAAATGAGAATAAATAATTTACATCACCCACAGTAAAGTATAGCGAGATTGTTAAATGAAGAGTAAGATTGTTAAGCAAAAAGAGAGATTCATGATAAAGAATATACAATTGTTTATTTTTTTCAACCAGTGACAGAAGTTTGATAAAATTTGAAAATAATGTAAAGTCAAGAATTGTTTGTTTTAAATAATTTAAATGTCAAATTGATTATTATATTAATATCTTGTTGGTTTTAAATATTTTGTTAGTATGTTTGTATTTCAAGGTGGAATATTACAGATGTTCAATGTGTTTTCAGAACTTATATATAACATATGTAGGTCAAGGATCTTGGACTTGACCTAGTTACGATCAGCTGATGAGGTCATACACCTACTAAGCTTGTATAGTAGGAAGCTAATTTTAATTTGTTTGTTTAATTAAGTCAAACCAATATTTGAATAATTTTAATAAATATGTTGTTTAATAAATAAATTTAATAAATAAATTTAATAAAATTTTTTAATGAATAAATTTAAATTTTTTGAAAATTTTAATTTTTTTTGAAAAAAAAAACTTGATTTTTCGCCTGCCAGCGAATGAATATTTTAGATAATGATTATTTTATTATGTGTGCATTAACCATGTTTATTTTATTGTATTGCATTGTATTGGTAGACTATAAGTGGTTCTCATGTTAGAGTAAGGATGTGTTTAGATTAGTAGAAATGTCTAGGTTAAGTCATGTGAAACAAAATTTTAGAAAACAAGGAAGAGAATTTTTTGATAAAATATTTTTTTTTGAATTTTGAATTTTTTTAAATTTTTAATAAATTTTAAGAGAAATTTTTTATTTTTTAGTGTGTTATGGCAATATGTAACGTGAGTGTGTGTGAGCCCAGTATCTGCTAAACACAGCCCAGCTTGCAAAAAGGGGAAACATATCGGTAAAGGATCTGGAATAATCTGAGCCAGGGATTGAGGATTTTTGGGGGTAGCATGTTAAAAGGCGAGGTGCGCCGTGGTGCGAGTCTGTTCGATTTCTCGGTGTTGGGATCTCTTGCGGAGAAGTCCAGTGATCTCGTTCAGATGAGTCCATGGTCGCTGAGCCAGGGGGGTCGTGTACCCATGAGATTAAGAACCAGGGGGTTGTTGGCACCAGTTCCTCTCCGGTCCTCTTCGGGGTTTGTCGATGAGATTTCTTCTGTTATGAACAGCAGAATTCTCATCGAGGGGGTATTGTAGCGGGTCAATTTTTGGGTATTTTTTATTTTTTAACCGTTTGGGGCCTATATATATATTTTTTTTCTCTTATTTCCTTTTCGGGCGGGCTTGTATGAAATAATGTATTATTGTGCAACGTATTTGTCAGTATAACAGACCAGTGTTGAGAAACAGTTGGAAACAAAGCGAAACGCAATCAGTGTCGAGTAATGCGGCAAAGGAATTTGCACCTCCACAAAATTCGCAGAAATCTGTACTGGTGTGGCAGTGCACACACGTCACTACTCGCGCATGAGCGCCTACCCAAGCGATGTTGAAAAACCAAGATGGCTAGAGAGAATAATATTCATCGCCTTCTCCAAAACTTTGCGGAAGTGCTGTTTTAAGTCCCACCCACTTTTATGACATTAGCCAGTGCCTGGTTGAAATCGTCTGCTATCGTCATTCCAACAACTACATGACTAGCATGAGTCGAAACTGTGACGACTACATACAAGGCATTGATGTCCGTCGTCTTGACTAAAATGCTCCTGGAGTGGGGAACTGAGAGACGCAGGCAGTCTTTGGTCGACTCTCGCCTATGCAGGCCGCCCGTCAACCGGGCTCAGAAATAAAACTTTTCTAAACTGACATCCAGTGCAATAGTAGAAAAATTTGGTGTGACTGCGGTCCAGTAAAAAGAATAAAGAACGTAACTGTGCAATTTTCGGACAATAATAAGAAGTTTTACCGGAACAATGAGTGCGTGTGAGAAGACCGCGTGGCTGACGGGGGGAAATATCATTTAAAAAATGTTTAAGGGGAAATAAATTGTGTGTGTGTGTTTGAGTGGGTGTTTAAATATGCAGGCTGGGCTCTGTCTATATGTGTATATGAATATAAGGTAAGCTAGTAGAATAAGATAGTATATGTAACGAATCACCAGACAAAGAAAAATTATGAAGATATTTTAAATACAAAAACATGGTAAAAATTTGTTGAAATTTGAATGATTTAAAAATAAAATTAAAAGTTAAATTCTCTTCCAAAATGAGTTGTGTCAGTGCTTTGCATAACCCATGGACCATGTTTGTATCTAGGTACATGTGATCGAATCCTGTGACCCTGTAAGAGCTATCGTAACGGTAAGTAACAAATAATCTGAAATTTAATAATAATAATAAATGTGATCGATCGGTACGTCACAATATATATTTATATACCAACCATATATCCCTCAGAACGCCAAAGAATAAGGAAAAGTTTAAAAGAATTAAATGAACTGGGTGATGATTGTACAGACATATGGAAAGAAACTTGGTTTGATAAGTATGAAAAAAGACCCGAGGAATTAAATAATGTTACGCTAGCACAGTTCGTTGCAAAATATATCAATAATAAAGGAGTATATACTGAAAGAGACACTCCAAAAATTATAAGATACCGTAATTACGATATTGCTGATAACTTTAATGATTATAGACGAGAGATGGTTTTATTTTTATTCCTTTTAGAAGTCAAGATAATGATATTCTAGCTGATAATAAATTCATAGAAATATATGAAAATAACAAAGATTTAATTGTAGAACGCAGAAAAGAATTCGAATTAAATTTAGACATACAAAAAACGCTAGAAATTTGCCGACAATTATGTAGAGATAATGATGAAAACGAAGATGAGGAATTAGAAGGCCATGCCTTTTAATGTAATTTTTGAAAATGATCCTTACGAGATGTTAGAGCGTGACCCACATTCCGTTGTTAATGCTGATATACAAAATGCAACTCTCAGCAAACTTGGTGCTATTGCAAAAAAAAAAGAGAATTTGATGGACAGGCATCAATTCTACGAGTTCATGAGAATGGCTAACGAAAAACAAAAAGAATTATTGATGCATATTATTTATCATTTACAAACTCCAGATCTAGCACCTTTTCAATTTTTTTTCACTGGTCCAGCAGGCGCTGGTAAAACTTTCGTCATTAAACTCATAATGGAAATTTATAATAGATTTACTGATACAGACGGCTATTGCAATGCTTATATAACTTGCGCCTCCACTGGTAAAGCTGCTGTGGCAATTGATGGTACAACAATTCATACTGCACTTAGAATTTCAATTTCAAACTATTGCCTGTGTCATTTGAAATCGCACATTTGTATAGATCTCTTTTTAGATATGTAAAAGTATTAATCATCGATGAAATAAGTATGATCAGTGCAGAGCTTTTAGTGAAAATTGACTTGCGTTTAAAACAAATAACCAATAATCGTAAGGATGAATTTGGTGGTATAGATATTATTTTTATTGGAGATTTACGGCAGCTACCACCGGTACGAGCAACACCAATATATAGGCCTATTAGAACACACATGGTTGGACCCCATCTTTGGCGGAAACTTAAATTTTATCAACTCAACCAAGTCATGAGACAGGCTAATGTTGCATTTTCTAATTTACTAACTAAAGTAGGCAATGGTGAACCATTAGAACAACATGAAATTGAGTTGATAGAATCAAGGTTTTTTACAAAAGCCGATACTCAAAGATTGTGCCCTAATGGGATTCGCCTATTTTTCAAAAATGAGCATGTAAACGCCTACAACAATCACGTTCTACAACAATTTGAAGACAAAATTGTCTCTACAGCTACTGATTCAATTACAGGATCTAAAAATCATGAACAAGATGCTAATTTTAGAGTAAAGTTACATAAAAAGTCAGTTATCGATACTGGTGGTTTACCATACGAAATTATTTTTGTAAAAGGCATGTTTTATCTAATTACAACAAATATTGATGTATCAGATGGGTTATGTAATGGTTCAACTGGAAAATTAGTGCATTTAGATCTTGATACAAACAACATTGTAGTTAGAGTTTGGTTGGAGTTTTGTGGTTCAACAAAGATTGGTCAGAAGAAAAGGAAAAAAGCTGCTCAATTAGCTGTACAAAGTGGAGTTATTATATTATATCTTGCTGTGCCTATTGAACTACGATCTGCGAACACTCCATTGACATCAGATAAGAAAATTATTGTTACTCGAAAGCATTTTCCTTTAATTGCAGCTTGCGCTATGATCATACATAAATCGCAGGGTGGAACTTTTAGTGAAATTGTTTACGAGTACAGCAAAGATCATTCGCAAGAACTTGTTTACGTTGCATTATCTCGTGTAATAAATATCGAAAATTTGTATATTGTAACACCTCAAGATGATCCAACGAAATTTAAGTTTTATCATAATCGAAAGCAAGCTAGATCAACAGAGAAATTGCTGCAAGAATTTCAAAGATTATCTTTAATCACATTGCAGACCAGAACGCAAATTATCTTGGATATGATTTGTAAAAAAAGAGGTCTTTCATTATTCATTTTTAACTGCCAAAGTTTAAAAAATCATACCTTAGATTTCATGGATCCAGTTACTCAAAATTCTAATCTACTATTACTTTCTGAAACGTGGATGAGAAATGAAGAAGAAATTGTTCATCCTAATTTCAATTGCATTTCTCATTATAAACGAGACAATGTTCGTGCAGGTGGAGTCGCAATATACCATAACTCTGAAGATACCGTCCACATTTGTACAGAAAATATGAGAATGATTTTGTCAAACATTAGTGATTTGAGTACTAGGCATTCATCAGTTGGTGACATTTGTTCAGTTGTTTGCAAAATAGGAAACGATGTTGAAGTAGTTATTGTAGCTATTTATATATCCACAAATCAAAAGATTGAGGCTATTACATTATTTATTC
This sequence comes from Magicicada septendecula, assembly GCA_034769895.1. Taxonomy (NCBI): domain Eukaryota; kingdom Metazoa; phylum Arthropoda; class Insecta; order Hemiptera; family Cicadidae; genus Magicicada; species Magicicada septendecula. The sequence goes on along the minus strand of CM068367.1, from coordinate 421,882,991 downwards.
ATCGATCGTTGTTAGAATATACTGAGGGAGGTTCTAAATTACTTAAACAAAATTTTCATAAACTTCCACTCATATTGGCTGAAGACTTCAACGTTAACTTCAATAATAAAGAAAAATTTGAAGAACTCACATCCTTTTTATCAGATACATTTGATTTGAGTATTAATAATGATCCAGCTCAGTTCACAACAAAATACTGTACTACAGTTGATGCTGTTTTTTCGAGATACTTAGACAAAATTGAATCTCAAACATATGTATCTTATTATAGTTACCATAAGCCAATAATTACCATGATACAATATGATGATAAGATTTAAAAAATGTTTTTTTATTTAGTATTTTTTTTATATAATTTATAATTCACTATTTTATACTTAATTTTTAATAAATGAATATTTTTCCTAAAATATTAAATGAAACTTTTTGATTTGATTCCTTACTTTACATTATTTGCATTGAAAAAATGATAGAAAATAAAAAATAAAAGAGAGAGAGAGAGAGAGAGAGAGAGAGAGAGAGAGAGAGAGAGAGAGAGAGAGAGAGAGAGAGAGAGAGAAAGTCGCATGGAGGGGGCATAACGCTTTTTCCTTACGTGATGAAAATATACAAATATAAACAATCTAAATCTCCATATCGAATTACATTCGGAGTTGAAGAAAAAGCGTAAGGAACTTCGTTCCTGACGGGGGTCCCCCGACCGCTGAGATGTATTTTTTTATTATGATTTGTGCATGTGTGGGTATAATGTTGTGTTTGCGGCATGTTTTGTTGTATGCGATGTTTAAGGATGTTTTCGTTATCTGAATTCTGACGTTTCTGTATTTGTGGATATAATACGCTGTGCTGGCGGTATTATAAATATCTTGTTGATTCATCCTCTTCGTTCACTTTTACTAATATTATTATATATAAAAAACTTTCAAAAATGAACTTACTTTTGGTATCACTTTCACAAACGTTTCAAGGTGTTGTGCCTCTTCCTCAGTGTGAGTAAATACTGAATGTCATTGTTACAGAATAACGATTATGGACTATAGGTGTGTGTGGTGGGAATTCATGGTGGGAGGGAATTGGCGCTGAGGTTCAAATTTTGTGTTTGGATCAATGTATCAAATAGTGTATGTGATCTGTAATGTAATTGTTCATTTAATATGTTGTTTGGTTGTAATGCGTGATATCTGTATATTTCAAATTGTTCAGCTGTGTTTAATTTTCTACTTTTTGGTAAGTAGTGTAATATTTCCATGTTGTGTTCTATGTTTGTATAACTATGTTTTCATTTTGTAAATGTGTGGCAAATGTGGAATGTATGTAATTTGTGGTGAGGGCTTTTACATGTTCTGAAAATCTGGAATAAAAAGATCTTCCCGTCTGGCCGATGTAGAATTGGTTACAATCATTACAATTTAATTTATAAACTCCTGTTTTTATTAATATTTATATGTTTCATAATGGTGTTGTTGGTTCTGTAGGCTATTTTATAATTGTGTTTTCTAAATGTGTTAGCAATTTTGTGTGTATTGGAGTTGTAGTATGTAAGTGTTATGTACTTACTGGGTTGTGTGTTGTTATTCTGATGTGTTTTATTTTTTGTGCTTAGGATGCGTTTGTGTATTTTATTTACCAAATCGGGGTTGTATCCATTTTTAACTGCTATATATTTGATTGTGTTAAATTCTTCTTGGTAATCATGTGTGTCTATGGAGCATGTAGTTGAATGCTGCATGTTTGTGTTGGGGTATAGGTTAGTTATGTCAAATGAAGCTTTAGTGAACCAAAGTAAGCTTTAAGCGGTTTGATCATTTTTATTTTGTTTAATGTTAGAAGTAATGTTAAATATAAAATTGCAATATAAAAGTATTTAATTTAATCTTTAACTAAACAAAAATTAACAAACGAAATATTATACAGTAGTCCAATATTACAATTTCTATCAATTATAAATTAATGTTTCACTATTTATAGCCAGTTTCATTTATGAAGAATTCGCAAATATTTATGCTTGCTTAATACCAAATTATCTGTATTTATTAAGTTCATGATATAACAATAGAGTAATTATTTATCATGTTTTTCGAGTAAATTATTATGATATTAAATCCATACCAAAATATTAAGTAAGATCTCATATTACCAGAGTTGGACTTAACTAGAATTTGAGTAACACGGTTTATGTCATTTCACAAAATAATAGATTTTTTACGCGATTGTGAACAGATTAGTGTGCACTATGATTAAGGTAATGTACAGTATAATACGTACATGTTATTGCAACCATACATTAAATAATCGTATTCACTACGATATAAGCTATGCGACTTCACTACAAAAGCATCTCTGGATGTCTTACTGTAATTAAAAGTACATTAAGAGATATCATATCATGTTTTAAAAGTAAACTGTTTTGTCTTGAAAAGCCATATTAAATGACCTTGCGCGTGAATGTGTTTGTATGTGAATCATTGTTTCGTGTTTATCAACTTGTAGAAGTCATATGGTCAGAGTTTGGCAACGTTGTTTCCCTTTCAGTACAAACGTCAGTACCAAAGAAGTTTTAATAATAGTATAATTATTCACAGTAAGTATGAATTTGAAAGAAAATTATGGGGTTAGGAAAAATAACTTGTTTCACAATATGGAATACCAGCAAGGTCTACCAACATGCCAGATATGACAGACAATACTCTGTATGAGATGATATTAAATGAATCCTCAAGTGGTGTTTGATAAAAAATAACACTGTTTGTATACAGTAACTCAGGCAAAGATATGATTCAAGTAGAATGTAGTAACATTAAAGTAGTAAGATATACATAATTACAAGTAGTATGCGACAAAAGGTTGCTGTTTTTGGTGCAGTGTAAAAGAAAGTATCAGTATTTGTGAAAGTGATGGGGTACTGAGTTTGTCAGCATACACTGGTTACACACATTTTGAAAATAGACACTGGCTGTCACAAAAGGTAACTTATGGTGAACATACATGTAATAGATATCTTTTCATATACAGTAGGTATGTATACAAAATTATTTACTACAATGTATCTTGTTGCTGATACAATACAAAATTACTTTTCTGTAGAATAAACTATATAATTATTTTTCCTATTATCCTTAACTTTTCTGTAAAATGACATTATACTATTTAAAAAACTGACAAACATGAGAAAGATGTGTAAGTAATTTGTATATTATGAAACATCTGGTTTTTAGAACTTGAAGATAACATTTTTATTGACATTTACTTTCAGTAAGAAAACTAAAAACACAGTACTGTACACGTTTCTTGTAAGTTGTGCTAGCAAAAACTGTTGTTTAGGTTCAATACCAGTAAACACATGTGCACTCCAGCAATTTTCTCTCTCTCTCTCTCACACACACATGCGCGCGCGCACACACACACACAATATCCATATACATAACCTACTGTCGATTTACCGATATATAATTACCAGACTTTCTGTATGATATTTACCAGCTAGTTGTATGATACTTCACCCTTGAAGTGGTGAACATCGATTTTGAGATGCAGTTGCATAACACTAAAGTGCCAATGTCTCAAAATCGGATTTGTTACCCCATCTCAGTATTTTGTTGTTTTTGTTTGTTTAAAGGTGACTAGAATTGTTCATATACTGTACAATACTTTTTAGAAATGTTGGTATATAACACAATAATTTTTTTTCTGTTATTTTTCCTTGAAAATTATTCCAAACATTGTTGTCACCTAACAAGTTTTGTTGGTTATGTTGTACCTATCTACTATAACTACGCTGACCATATTTCCTCAGTTGCAATCCGGGACATATGACGCGGGGGGGGGGGGTATACAAAATTTCAAAAAATTTTATAACAACACATTTCATAAAAACTTACAATTTTTAACGTATTGAATATTGAATAGGATTGATAATAATAACTAGTTAAAGACACTCAAATGTAATAATAAAGATTAGTTATTTATTAAAGTTCGTTCCAATGTAGCGTAAACACGGTTTGGTCAGCATTTATAATAAGTTTTGTCAGTTCATGAAGCTGGTTGACGGTTTACTCTAATCGTATTTCTCCGTTGAAGATAACTTGTTTGTAAGTGTTTTGTTCTTCTTTATTTTTTCATACATTTCAATGCATGTCTCTGAGTAGTTCATTTGAATGATCAAGAGAAATTTGACACATTCGATAGTCATCGATGCTTTCTCTGTCAGCCATAAATTATTAATTATAGAGAACGCTCTTTCTACTGAGGCATTGGTTCCTGGAAGAGCTAGTACAAACTCACACATCTTTTTTAAGTTCGGAATGGTTATCTCTTTATTCCGTAGGTCCTTGAAAACAGATAACCACCTCTCTTCTGTTATTAACTTCCATTCAGCCCATTCTGCTAAACGATCATCTGTAAGATAAGAGTTCACTACACATAACTCATTGAACATGTCGTCAAGTGATGCAGATGATGGTATGACATTTCTAAACAATGACCAACTTTCCTATAAGTCTTCCCACTTAGGCTGTTCTTTAAGACTAGCCCACGACAACTGTTGAAGACTATCTAGGTTAGTTTTCCACAGATCTAAGTAAGCAATGCAGTTATCGTAAAAAATGCATGCTGTTTGTTTAAAGAGTTCCAAGCCATGTTCTGTCTGAGGAATCTCTTTCTGAAGCTCTTTAACTTTGAGCGGAAGAAAACATTTACTTTTCCTCTCTTGTAAGTTTTTGTACAGACGAAAATACTCACTTGCAGCTTCTGCTGCAGACACTTTGTCACCTTCAATTTTTTTCACAGTTTCATGAAAGGCAGCTGCAACATTGTGTAAGAACCACAACCATAGTTCTCCATTGGTGTCTTCAAAAAAGGTTTTAAGTACTGCAGGGGGATTTTCTAGTGAACCAAAGTAAGCTTTAAGCGGTTTGATCATTTGTAGTACCCGTTCTAGGGCAGGCAAAAGTCGAAGCCACCGAGTGTTCAAATAAGAAAGAATCTTTTTATATTCTACACCAACAAACTTATAATTTATATAATTATATACAAATACTTATAATTTTGAGATTCTAAAATTGAATGTTTATAAAGCACATAAATACACAATGTTATTGCGTGACTGACAGACAGCTACTGGCGCCAACCTGTTAGTATGTGTAGTGAGGGAAAGCACTAGCGTCTCCATCTAGCAGACGCCAGTGTTGCCAGATATTGGGATACCGATATCTTACCATATTTTTGCTTTAAAACGATAAAATATTTTAAAGTCTAAATCCGGGACTTTTTAACGATATTCCGGGACACCGGGACATAGGGCCGAAATCCGGGACTGTCCCGGAAAAACCGGGACGTCTGGTCACCGTAACTATAACGTGTGTTTGTTTACATTGTTTTAAGTGTTTTTACTGTGTTTGTTTTAATATTTTAAAGTAACTATTTTACTGTATATTTAAACAAAGTGTAAAATTTCTGGAAAAACTAAAATCTGAACACGCCATTGCTGATTGCAATGGCATTTTTGGTTGTTTTCCTGTGTAGTTGGCTTGTCTAGAGTCCTTTGTCAATTGTTTTTTACTGTGTTTGTTAAAATATTTTACAGCAAACATATTGTGTAAAAGAAAGTAAAAATTAAGTAACAAGAACACATCGTGTAAGACATATGAACTTGTAAGTTATGGGACTGTGTTTTCGATTATTTACAGTCAGGGGTGCCCACAGGGGGGGGGTCATAGCGCAAGTTGTGCATTGAGAATTTTTGGGGGGGGATTTTTTCAAGAATAACATTTTAAATCCAACACTGATGGAAATTTTTGCCATGTTTGTGCAACAAACTAAGCTATTAGTAAAAAACTAAAGCAGTTGGATATCTTTATGATTGTTTTAATGAACTGGCAGCATAAATGTCTCTACCAGTACAACTAGTAGTAAATTTTGTTTTGGAATTTGGAAAACTGACCCTGGCAGCCTGCAGCAACATCCTGTCAATGAGTCAGAGGGTACGTGAATAATAAATCGTGAATGTAAAAATGTGTGCGTGTGCTAAGCTTGTACATCGGCGGGCAAGGTGTGATGGTACAATCCTGGTACAATCTTGTATTAACAAAAACATGGTATAAAAAACCATAAATATTCTATTCCTTCATTTTTTAACAATTTGGTCATAATTAATAAAACATTTAATAATCCCTGTAAAGTTTCGGTGAGTGGACTATACAAAGGTTTTGTGAACGCAGAAGAGAATTGCCAGGATTCTAACTGTTTCATAGCAAAAAACATGAAAACCAGCAAAAAACCGTATGTCGCATACTGAGATAAGGCGACGATCCCTGATGACGCCAGCGACGAGGAATGTGTTGTTGAAACTGTAAACAGACAAACAATAACTTGATGACGTAGTTTGCGCCCCACCTACGTAATATGGGACAAAGGATCTGTGTCATTTCATAAAAACGCGTGGACGCAGCCGGCCGGCAAAACCATTCACCAAGTGTGAAGTTTAACTTTTACACCACTAAAAGTGGTTAATTAACTGAATAAAATATCTAAAATGTTGGGGCGGTAAAGTACTTGGACAGGTGTCACCGGCCGATGGGTCGTTAATCACGTAGTGCGTATAGAATCTGTCCGAGGCGTTTTCTGGGCAGACACGACGGTGTGGGCTTTTAGAACGAAGTAAAAAATACTGATTGTGCACGAAGAATACGACACTAGAAGTGCGGTGAGGCTTATCCAACAATTTGGTGAGAACGTTCCAACATCATTTCTATTTTTCACATAATTCAAAATAATGACCAAGGCGAAAGTCACTTACTATTAAAATGAAACTAAGTCTTTAAAATTTCAAAAAATGAGCTCATTAAAGAAATCAATTGTACCAGGGTGTGAGAGAGAGTGTGAGAGAGAGAGAGAGTGTTTTAATTTCTCTAAGTGCTGGGTTGTGCGAAGTATTAAAATATGTTCAATAATCCTTTATATATTAAATATATCATTTGAAATATATTAAATAATCTATTATATAATGTAACATAATTGCATAAGTTATGAATCATATGTGTATTTTGGAGGGTAAAATTGTTTTGCAAACGTCCGTGGCGTAATATGTGGGGTCGAGTCATTTTTTCAATATGTATTGAGATTCAAGTTTAAAAATAAAAGTAACTTATATATGTTAATCTGAGTACAATTATTTCAGGTAGTATGTTTCACAAATCGGGTTCGTGTTGCCCGAATCCTGGCCCGAAAAGTAAATTTTGTGATGTTGTCCAATCTTACAACATGGCGTCCGGTTTTAAAAGTGATATTCATTTACTAGTACATACAAATGTACAATTTTTATTGTAACTAATAAAACGATAAAAAGCCATTAGTTACAAATGGCGCGTGCCGAACATGGACTCGACATAAAACCTAATTTTATGTGGAGTATACTTCCCCGAATGTGAAATAGCTACCTGGGGTAATAGTGCTAAAGTACGTAACACGTGCGCAAGGTAAGGTTAAATTTTTTAGGTTATAAACATATATGTTTTAGCAACATCAAATTGCAAACATGAGTACCAATGATAATATTACAATAGAAATCAGTACAGCTGATGTAAATTTGACTAGTGAGATGGATATTCAACCAACTCAAACTAGTCAGACTGACGAGGCAAATACGCCTGTATCTGTAGAGACAACGAAAGTTGATACATCCATTTCAACTATGTCAGAAAGTAAATTAGATGGTACCGCTGCTTTGATGCAACTGTTATTAAACAAATTTGATGAACAGAGTGTAAAATTTGATGAACAGAGTGTAAAATTTGATGAAAAATTTACAAATTTGAATGACAAATTTGATAAACAAAGTGAAAAATTTGATAGTTTTGATATCAAGTTGAATGAATTAAAGAATGAAATTAAAATCGGTAATGATAATCTCATTAAGCAGTGTGACAAGGTCATTAAAAAATTGGACGAGAATTTAAGTCAACTAGAAAAACAGAAGGTGAGTGGTAGTGAAAACAGTACGAAAAATGAAGTACTGACTAATAACGTAAGTAACAGTGATAATCTGCATAATGAATTTACGGATAGTAAGAATATTACAGGTAGTAAGAATATGATATTAGAAAATGATAATGAAAGTATTATGAGTGATAATGAAGTGTTTGAGTGTATTGAGTCAGAGAGAGAGTTTGGAGAAAGTATTTTTGTACAAGGGGTGCAGGGGGTAGAATTTTCTTTTGATGTTGTGTTAGGGGGTGAAGAAAAGTCTTCACTATTTTTTATAAGGACAAGAGTTCCTTCAATTTATATTTGGGAGACGATAGGTCTACAAATAAAGTTTCTTGGTGTTTTTGTGTACCTCATAAGTGGTGCAATAATTTTGAGTTAGGGACCCCTGCATATTTGGAGAGAGATAGTGTAATTTGGTGTTATGGAGAGAAATATATTAAGAGAGAAAGTGTAGAGAGGTATTGTGAGAGAAAGAAAGTAATAAAATTTTTTAAAGTTAATCGAAAGTACAGAGAATTGGTAGGAAGGTTAGGCATAGATACGGTGGATGAAAATAATGAATACTCACCTTGTAGTAACAATGATATTGAGATAACAATAAATGATGAGAATAATGGTATCAAGTACTTACCTGTGGTAGAAAATTATGATGATAATTACAAGATGAATAACCAGATTATAACATATGATATTACTGAGATAGACAGAACACTACTCGATCGTGACTTGATATATTTGTTTGATAATTGTTTGATATATGAATATGAATATAATGTTTCTAATCATAAATTTTTTTCATTAGAAAATAAATTAAATAGACCTAAGATAAGAATGTTATTCAACGATGGAGGATAGACTGTTGTATTGTGTAATGAACATTAAATATATGTGAAAAGTGGTATTGAATTGGACTGCTATGGACTGAGTTTGATTAATAACAAAATAATGTGTTTGGAGTGTATATTTTTCATTGTATTAAATGTATTTATATATCAATGTATTTATGTATTTTTGATGTTGTATTACAGGTATATTTTGTGTACACCAGTTATTATGTATTTCAATAATTAACATGTTTTGTTTAATTAAACGAGTTTAAACAAATGAATAATATTTAAAGGTCAATTACTGAATTAAAATAGTACAAAAGAAAGTTGTACTAATTTGTAACAGAAGTAAATTATTAATTGTAATAGAAAGTTTTTAATGAAGTTAACTTATTAATTAATTTGTAATGAAGGTAATTCCCAATGAATAATTAAATAAATGATTAAGGAAGACCATATATTTGCAGATTGAGATGTACTGTTATGAGTAGGTGAGAGAAAAATTTTATAAGACAATTGTCAATGATTACAGTAAAATGTTGAAACAGGAATAGTGCCTGGGTATAGATAAAGGCAGGTGAGTTATGTAATTAATGTAAAGGGAGTTAGATAGTTAAGAATTTTGTAGAAAATGATACAAAGAGAATTATTAGATATTTAGGGACACAGTAGTTAGTGATTATTTGTAGAGGTGAGTAAAGAAATTGGTATAAACATATATTTGTTGTTGATGATATTTTGTAGTGGGGGTGAGGTGATAAGGAGTAGCCAACGTATAGCGTTGTGGCAGGTAATAGCATAGTTTAAGGGAGTGTTTGCCGAATTTTTTGGAAGGGCAAAATATTATGAATGTATATAGCCAGTTAGGGAACACCCATCTCTGTACAAAGACGAGCGGTGCTATAGGATTTATCGTCGGAATGAAATTAGTAAAGGTGTTTATAATTGAGATATTGTGTAGCGGGTCAATTTTTGGGTATTTTTATTTTTTCTGTATGGGATATGTACATTTTTATTTATTTCGTTTTTGTGCGGGTTTTTCTAAAGAAATTATTGTGCAACGTTATGTCCATTAATACAGAACTCATGGCCAGTAGAACAGTTTGAAACAAAGCAGTAAGACGCAGTTGTTATTGTGTAACGCGGCGAGCGAAGAATTTACCCCCTTCAGAATTCTCAGAAATCCGTACTTGTGTAGCAGCACACAGACGCAACTGTACAATCATAAGCGAGTGACGCATCCAGCCACAAAACCGGATGTCTTGGAGCGAGTAAAATTCAGCAATGTGCTTTTGAGCGGTAGGAAGTCATGGCTAAGTCCTGCCTTTTTATGACGTCAGCCAATGCCTAGCTGAGATCATATACCATGTTAACCCAAAAAACTACATGGACTAAGCTACAGTGACGGAAGATACGATCATGAGGCAGTGAAGTTTCCGCTCTGCCTGAGTGTTTTGGAGGGAGGCATGTTGGTAACGCTCTGCCCAGTCGACTAACAACCTACGCCGCGCGTGGCTGCTATCAGTTTTGTGCCCGGGCAAAATTTCATATTTTTTCATAAGTCGGCCGACAAAATAATTATGTGAGTCTCCAAAACACAGATTACAGTGCATCTAGTGACGATGAATAATTATTGAACTTGATTAAATGCTACCAGCTTATAAAAATCCGGAGTATGAAAGACTGTGGTAAACGCAACACGTGGTCGGGTAGTACGACGCCACATACGTAATGTTACCTAATAAAGACTTGTCGTTTATTTTACATAAAAATGGGTTTTTGTATTAATACGGGGTGTTAAGAATGTGAGTAGTGAATGAGCAGGCTGGGCTATTTTAAAGTACGTAAGTAGTAGAAGTTAAGCATAGTACGTAAGCTGTAGGAGTTACACAATTTCTAAAACATGTAAACCTATAAATATGAAATTGGAAATTTTATAAATGGAAAACTGATAGATTCAATATTTCTGATTAATAAACAAAAATGATTTCTCTTCCAAAAAATTGAGAGTTAGTTTCTTTCAAAACCTTAGTTCGTTTTATGTGCTGTCAGAGTTCGTCGAACGAAATGGGTTTACCTCCACTACACGATCCGGCCAGATTATAGACAAAAGGTAAGTGGGAGATTGAATTTGAATAAAATATAAATATTACTCAAGACGAAGAGTTACAATTGGTGCCGTGACCAGGATGTAATATAACAAAAAGGTTATTGCACCGGCCTACATTAGACAGTACATTGAACGGAGTACGGTTGCGAAAGCAAAATTGTAGCGATGTAAACTTACGTAATTATGATAAAAGGGTGATTTTATGTATGTTGTAATATCAGTTTTGAAAAAAGACTAATCATTGGTAGTTGTTACGTAAGACAAAATAGATTAAATAAAAATGTCTGTGAACACAGAGAAAAATATAATAATAGATTCAATTATGAGTGAAAGTGACCTTGAGTCGCAATCGTTGGATGAAAGTGGTATGCTGAGGGGAGAGCTGGGCGAGGTTACAGAAACAGCTGTCGGCGGAAATATAATCGTTCATTCAACTCCGATTGTGGCTCAAGCACAACTAAGCGAAACAGATGTTGACTCTGGGGTTCAGTTGACCCCAGTTTCAACTAAAAAAAATAAACAATCAGAGGAAACAGATATAATGAGTGTTATGCTCAGTCAATTCGAGAGAATGAATAGTAATTTTGAGACCAAATTTAATGTAATGAATAGCGACATAAATAGTCGTTTTGATGATAATGATATAATTTTAAATAAGATGAAAAGTGATTTTAACAATAAATTAGACCAATTAACTAATGATTTTAATGAATAGAAAATAAAATGCGAACAGCAAAATATTCAAAACGAGATCAATTTTAAAGAAATTAAAGACCAGAATATGCAGTTACAGCAAAATATAAATGTAAAATTTAATGAGTTGATAAATAATATACAAGACAAGAATGTATGTCTTGAAAATGCCGATGAAATGACAAGAAATAGTCTGAATAAAGTAGAATCAAGTACGAGTAATACAAACGAAAGTTGTAATGACAATGTTGTATTAGGTAATGAATTAATAAATAATAATGATGTTGATAATAATGAGAATAATAATGTAGTCGAAAAGTTGGTATCTGAGAGTACTAATGAAGTTGTAGAATGTGATTATGAGATGTTAATGTGTGTTAATGAGTTGGAGAGAGAGTTATATTATAGATATGAAACAGAGGGTAAATTGTTTACGAGGTAGAATGGGGGGTGAAGTAAGACCTTCACGTATATATTGTGTAGACAAGTGTGCTACAAATAATTGTTTTTTGAAGTTTTTTGTTTTTCCTGGAGAAGTCAGGAAAGATTTAATTGAATTTATACCCTCTGTCTGTAATACTTTTGAGAGTGTGATTTGGGGTTATGAAGAGAGAGATGTAAACAGAGAATTGTGTGTTAATAAAGTCACAGAATTATATAACTTAAATAAAAAGTATGATGAATGGAAGGAAAGTTTAGAAATATATGTGAATGATAACGACTACAATGATTTAATAAAAATGATTAACCCAATAGTTAATGCATTTAATGATGGAGATTTGACAAAAATACCTAACGTAGACTGGTTTAACGAGTATTTGAATAAGTTGATTGAAGTTAGCTTTTCTGGTTACAACACACAAAACAGTCATTTGTGTGGTGATAAAATTGAACGATGTTATGTAGAACCAAGGTTGATTTGGAACGATGGAGGTTAAACTATTAAAACAATAAAAGACAGTATAAATATTTTGTTTTAATGGTTCTGACATGGCAAATCTGGACAAATGAAGTGCGGAAAAACTGAACAATAAATAAGAGTTTGTAAATAAAATATAGTGAATTTATATGTGTGTATGTAAGATGATTGTTGTGATAATAATAATATCAATATTTTGCAATTTAAATAAATACCAGAATTAATTTTGAAAACAGTAATTGACTAATGGTGATTGTTTCGATAACTATATAATTTATATTGTCAGTCATTAATTAAATTAAACCAATTTGATAGGATTAAATATTTTGATTGCTTATTTAAATGTTAATTAATTAATTTTTTTATGAATTCAATTTATTTTACGAGATGGAAATTTGGTAATGAATGATAAATTGTTGGATTTAAACTAATATTTTGTGTTAAATGTTACAGGGATGAGGTGATAGTGTTGTGGGTGTATATCATGTTAAATGGATTGTAAGTAGAAAAAATTTTATAATCATGTATAATAAAAATGTTTACAGGTGTGATTGAGGTGTTAATGCAATAATGAGATTTTAATGCAATCATTGTGTTTAATAAATATGATAATTAAAAAATTCTAATAATAAATGAAAAACGATATATAACAATTATTAATAATAAATTTTGAAAATTTTAAGAAAGTCAACTGGTAAAAAGTTGTGAATCGGGTTAGATGATTATTGATGCAAATATTATATGATAATGTATACAAAAATTTTAATTAATTTTCAATTGTTAATTAATTAATTAGCTATTAAGTGGCTATTGTGGGGGTGGCCTGTGCTCTCGCAAGTAGCGAAATGGGTTGGGGGTAACAGTGAGTGTTACCTCCATCGGAGGCCAAAATGGCGATAAATGTGCGGCACACCTTATCCGTGTAAAGTAAAAATTTTACACACATTACTAAATGACCGTGTCGCACATAATGGTATTGATGTATAACAGGCAGTGAAATGAAAGTTTAGATTTCCTCGACTTTTCGGGCGGTTACTGTCTTACCAGCACTAACCGTGGTTTTGGCTAGCGGCCAGCTATGGTCATACCAAGTCCCTTGACCATAGCTGACTTGAAATTGGTATATATTAGAAATTCATTGGGGGGAGACAATTAGAGGAAATCTCCCGGAACTATGGAACAGCGGCTGCCACTCTGCCCGCCGTGGGGTAGCAAGACAGGTGGTAGAACCGTTTTAAGGGTGTATCATTTTATAACAAGAACATGATGATGTTCACTATGTTTAAAACTTAATAGCGGAAGCAGAGACACGGAGAGGTAAAACCCTGCTCCAAAATATACAGTCTCTGTGGAAGCGAATGGGCGCCACAGTCCACCATAATCTGAAATAGTGTGTGTGGCTGGGAGGTGACTCAAACGAGTCACGAACTTAAATTTTATAACATAAAGAAATTTTTTGCTCATTCAAAGTTTGATCCAATAAAAAATGTTTGCACTCTGCTCAAATAACCAGATGCTCATATTTTCAATATAAGGTGTTCATACTATGATTTTAAAGGTATCATTTTATTGTTGTGTGTTAGATATAGTTGTTGATAAAATGTGTTTTCATTATGTATGTATATTTTAAACTAAGTCAGAAAGTAAACGTCTGGCAGGCGGTCCAATATGAACTATCAGAATCAGAGAAAAAGGGAAACCAGTAGGTGAGAAATAATGATAAATAAATAAATATATATATATATATACTATAAGTTGTTCAATTTTGAGATGCATTTTCATTGTGTTAGTAGGATATCAGCTGATCAGCAATAACATGTCACTGGTATATAATTTAGAAATGTTTTAAGTAATTGATGTTCAATGTAATGTTTGATGTATTACAGGTGTTTTGAAGTAATGAAAAAAGAATTTGATAAAATGAGAAATAAAATAACAATAATTTATGCAAGTTAACAAAAGATAGTCTTTGGGTGATGAATATTTCATGGGACACATATATCTGTCCAAGTTAAAATCAAAGTTGAATTTGAAATAGTGGAGATGAAAATAATGTAATATTGTTTTGAAATGATGTAGTTTTGTGAAGTATTAATGTTGACACAGTGGTAATGGAGACTTTATGTAGATTTTGAGTGATATATATTGTTGTTTATAATTAATGAGGCTATTTTGTTGTATTTGTAGTGAGGCAATGAGATTGAGATTTTTGGAGATGGCAATTTTGTATTAGGGGGTAGTGTCATGTAGGAGTTCACAACAAAATATGTTGGGACGGGAATTGGTATCGATTTTAGTAAGGAGGGGCCGCCTTAGGTAGAATCCGGGCCGCCAGATAAGGGAATTGAGTTTTTTTGGGGGTGGGGAAACACACATCCTATGTACAAAGGGTTAGAGAATATGTTATATACATATATAGAGAGAAGGTGGCGTTTTGAGTTAAATGATAGGTTGGGTTTAGTGTGTTTTGGGGTAGATATTCTGATAGAGAGGGGTGTCATGATAATTGAAGTTGATTAATATTAGAGCCATAGGGAGAAAGATTATACATGTATACAGGTCTAATACAGTAAATGAGAATAAATAATTTACATCACCCACAGTAGATTAGAATCAGATTATTAAATAAAGAGAGAGATTAATAAAGAATATAAAATTTTTCATTTTTTCAACCAGTGACAGAATTTTGGTAGAATGTTCAAATAATGTCAAGTTAAGAATTGTTTATTTTAAATTATGCAAATGTCAATTTGATTATTATTTATAATACTATTTTGTTTATGGTAAATATTTTATTTTATTATGATTTTGTGTTTCAAATCAGATTGTTACAGATATTGTAGGTATTTTCGGATGGGAGGTACATAACGTATGTAGGTCAAGGGTTTTGGACTTGACCTAGTTTCGATCAGCTGATGAGGTCATACACCTACTAAGCTTGTATAGTAGGAAGTCAATTTTAATTTGTTTGTTTAATTAATTCAAACCAATATTTAAATAATTCTGCATATGAAGAAAACATTTAAATAAATTTAAATTTTTTTTGAATTTTCAAATTTTTGGAAATTTTATTTTTTTGAAAAAAAAAAAAAAAACTTGATTTTTCGCCTGCCAGCATTTGAATATTTTTGAGTAATGATTATTTTATTATGTGTGTACGTAACCTGTTTGTTGGCATTGACTGATTATATTGCATTGTACTGTTAGACTATAAGTGATTATTTGTTAGATTAAGGATATCTTTTGATTAGTAGGAATGTCTAAGTTAAGTCATTTGAAATAAGAAAAACAGAAAAACGAGGAAGAGAATTTTTTTGATAAAATAATATTTTGAATTTTTAAATTTTTTATAAATTTTAAAAGAAATTTTTTTATTTTACTATGTGTATGTCAACATGAAAGGTGAGTGTGTGTGTGAGCCCAGTATCTGCTAAAAACAGCCCAGCTTGCATAAAAGGGGAACCATATCGGTGGAGGATCTGGCATGATTTAAGCCAGGGATTGAGGATATTTGGGGGGTAGCATGTTAGAAGGCGAGGTGGACTGTGGTACGAGTCTGCTCGATTTCTCGGTGTTGGGATCTCTTACGGAGAAGTCCAGTGATCTCGTTCAGATGAGTCCATGGTCGCTGAGCCAGGGGGGTCGTGTACCCATGAGATTAAGAACCAGGGGGTTGTTGGCACCAGTTCCTCACCGATCCTCTTCGGGGTTTGTCGATGAGATTTCTTCTGTCGTGAACAGCAGAATTCTCATCGAGGGGGTATTGTAGCGGGTCAATTTTTGGGTATTTTTATTTTTTCTGTATGGGATATGTACATTTTTATTTATTTCGTTTTTGTGCGGGTTTTTCTAAAGAAATTATTGTGCAACGTTATGTCCATTAATACAGAACTCATGGCCAGTAGAACAGTTTGAAACAAAGCAGTAAGACGCAGTTGTTATTGTGTAACGCGGCGAGCGAAGAATTTACCCCCTTCAGAATTCTCAGAAATCCGTACTTGTGTAGCAGCACACAGACGCAACTGTACAATCATAAGCGAGTGACGCATCCAGCCACAAAACCGGATGTCTTGGAGCGAGTAAAATTCAGCAATGTGCTTTTGAGCGGTAGGAAGTCATGGCTAAGTCCTGCCTTTTTATGACGTCAGCCAATGCCTAGCTGAGATCATATACCATGTTAACCCAAAAAACTACATGGACTAAGCTACAGTGACGGAAGATATGATCATGAGGCAGTGAAGTTTCCGCTCTGCCTGAGTGTTTTGGAGGGAGGCATGTTGGTAACGCTCTGCCCAGTCGACTAACAACCTACGCCGCGCGTGGCTGCTATCAGTTTTGTGCCCGGGCAAAATTTCATATTTTTTCATAAGTCGGCCGACAAAATAATTATGTGAGTCTCCAAAACACAGATTACAGTGCATCTAGTGACGATGAATAATTATTGAACTTGATTAAATGCTACCAGCTTATAAAAATCCGGAGTATGAAAGACTGTGGTAAACGCAACACGTGGTCGGGTAGTACGACGCCACATACGTAATGTTACCTAATAAAGACTTGTTGTTTATTTTACATAAAAATGGGTTTTTGTATTAATACGGGGTGTTAAGAATGTGAGTAGTGAATGAGCAGGCTGGGCTATTTTAAAGTACGTAAGTAGTAGAAGTTAAGCATAGTACGTAAGCTGTAGGAGTTACACAATTTCTAAAACATGTAAACCTATAAATATGAAATTGGAAATTTTATAAATGGAAAACTGATAGATTCAATATTTCTGATTAATAAACAAAAATGATTTCTCTTCCAAAAAATTGAGAGTTAGTTTCTTTCAAAACCTTAGTTCGTTTTATGTGCTGTCAGAGTTCGTCGAACGAAATGGGTTTACCTCCACTACACGATCTGGCCAGATTATAGACAAAAGGTAAGTGGGAGATTGAATTTGAATAAAATATAAATATTACTCAAGACGAAGAGTTACAATTGGTGTCATGATAGTTAAAAGTTAGTTGTTGGTTAGAAGAAGGTGAGTAAGATTATAATAAGTAAAAGTATAGTGAATACAGGAGTCACCCAGACTAAACAATGATTAGAAGGTGAAAGGTTAGGTAGTCAGGTAGGTAGAAAATATTCAGAGTAGAAAGGTAATAGGAAATGAATAATGAAGTAATAATAATAATATGAATATTAATAATAAATGTGAAATAAATATTAATATTTAAATAAATAATTGATGTCTAATTAATCAATTAATTGAAATTGTAATTTTTAAATGATTTAAATGCAACTTTAAATAGATAGAATGTGCAAATCTTAATCAAGATTAAGTATGAATTTAAAATGTATTAAATGTATTAATGTTAATTATCAATGTTGATTAAATGTATCAATGTATTATCATGTATATGTTATGAAATTTTAACATAATTTATGGAAATAGTGTGTGTGGAGGAGAAAGAGGGGTAAATGTTGTTAACAGCACCAATTTATTACCTGTTAATAATAATAATGATAATTTTAATAATAATAATAATAATTTTAATTTAACAATTCAATAAGATTTATTAATTATTTTTTGTATATAGTTTGTTTTCTCCATGTTTGAATATTTGGGAGATTTCTATGGGAAGTTCCATATTTTCAGTTATAATTGAATTCTTTTATATCAATATGTGTTTCTTTTATAATTATAATAATTATAAAACAGAGTTAATTATTATCGATGGGAATCGAAACAATTTTATAATTCAGGGTAGTCCATAATGAGAATGGAAATTCTAGATAATTCTTGTGAGTTACATTTTTGGTAATTATATTCTAGTAATACAAGCAAACCCAGTGCTTATTAGCACAAACCAGCACCTAGCTAAGGGGAACCAGATCAGTTAAGGATAGAGTAATTTACCAAGCCACTATTTTGATATTTTTCATTTATTGATTCAGTGTTTGGTGATATGACGGCGGTCCTGAGCTGGCCAGCGCGTCAGAACAGGGGCGTTACGCGCCTAAGTGGCCTTATGGTGTTGGGATCTCGAAGGAGAAGTCCAGTAAGGTCATGCAGGTACTGTCATCATCATCAGACCACGGGTGAGTTGTTGATTTTCTTTTATATAAATTGTAAGGGGGTTGTGGCGACATATCCTGGCTGATCCCTTTAGGAAGTATGAATGGGTCAATGAAAGTTTTTATGCTTCGGCACAAAATCTTTCATTGAGGGGGTTTTGTGATGGTACAATCCTGGTACAATCTTGTATTAACAAAAACATGGTATAAAAAACCATAAATATTGTATTCCTTCATTTTTTAACAATTTGGTCATAATTAATAAAACATTTAATAATCCCTGCAAAGTTTCGGTGAGTGGACTATACACAGGTTTTGTGAACGCAGAAGAGAATTGCCAGGATTCTAACTGTTTCATAGCAAAAAACATGAAAACCAGCAAAAAAACCGTATGTCGCATACTGAGATAAGGCGACGATCCCTGATGACGCCAGCGACGAGGAATGTGTTGTTGAAACTGTAAACAGACAAACAATAACTTGATGACGTAGTTTGCGCTCCACCTACGTAATATGGGACAAAGGATCTGTGTCATTTCATCAAAACGCATGGACGCAGCCGGCCGGCAAAACCATTCACCAAGTGTGAAGTTTAACTTTTACACCACTAAAAGTGGTTAATTAACTGAATAAAATATCTAAAATGTTGGGGTGGTAAAGTACTTGGACAGGTGTCACCGGCCGATGGGTCGTTAATCACGTAGTGCGTATAGAATCTGTCCGAGGCGTTTTCGTGGGCAGACACGACGGTGTGGGCTTTTAGAACGAAGTAAAAAATACCGATTGTGCACGAAGAATATGACCCTAGAAGTGCGGTGAGGCTTATCCAACAATTTGGTGAGAACGTTCCAACATCATTTCTATTTTTCACATAATTCAAAATAATGACCAAGGCGAAAGTCACTTACTATTAAAATGAAACTAAGTCTTTAAAATTTCAAAAAATGAGCTCATTAAAGAAATCAATTGTACCAGGGTGTGAGAGAGAGAGAGTGTTTTAATTTCTCTAAGTGCTGGGTTGTGCGAAGTATTAAAATATGTTCAATAATCCTTTATATATTAAATATATCATTTGAAATATATTAAATAAGCTATTATATAATGTAACATAATTGCATAAGTTATATATCATATGTGTATTTTGGAGGGTAAAATTGTATTGTAAACGTCCGTGGCGTAATATGTGGGGTCGAGTCATTTTTTCAATGTGTATTGAGATTCAAGTTTAAAAATAAAAGTAACTTATATATGTTAATCTGAGTACAATTATTTCAGGTAGTATGTTTCACAAATCGGGTTCGTGTTGCCCGAATCCTGGCCCGAAAAGTAAATTTGTGTGATGTTGTCCAATCTTACAACATGGCGTCCGGTTTTAAAAGTGATATTCATTTACTAGTACATACAAATGTACAATTTTTATTGTAACTAATAAAACGATAAAAAGCCATTAGTTACAAAGGGAGGGGACTTTTCTATTGGGGGGAGTGCTGATACTTTTGGGGGGGATTTGCGCATTGGCCCTTGGGGGGAATGGACACCCCTGCGTCAGTTATAATAAAAATTTGCAAATTTGTCTGAATTTCAATACTTTTTTGCAGTTTTTTGTTTTGATCTAACATGTTAGATTTCAGAAAACGTTTTTATATAATGAAAAACATCGGTGATGTCCACTATTTTTTTTTCTAATGGTTTTCAATTATAATTATACATTTTCCTTCCACAAAAAAGTTTATTTGATAAGTCATTAAATTTTACAACATCCAGTATGTGCTTATTTTAT
Organism: Magicicada septendecula; assembly: GCA_034769895.1. NCBI lineage: Eukaryota > Metazoa > Arthropoda > Insecta > Hemiptera > Cicadidae > Magicicada > Magicicada septendecula. The sequence goes on along the minus strand of CM068367.1, from coordinate 421,862,620 downwards.
CCACTTTATTATATTCTCCTGAATATATTAAATTTGCTATATTAAATGACATATTCCAACTACAAATTAAAATTTCAGGAACTTTTTACTTTCAGCATGAAATCTCCCTTGCTGCTACAGAAATTATAGTTGCTTCTTTGAGGGTTAAAAACGCCACTTTTAACTTGGCCAAAAATGTTTAGTTTTTTTACCATTCTCAAGCTAAGGTTCAGCATATAGTTATCCTTTAAAACACTACTGTTATTAAGAACAATAATACATGGTCATTTCATCACATTAGGAAGTACATGGAGTTTATTGTTAAGATAACATGGCTGGGGAAACAGAAACGCTTTTGTCACTGGAATATGGTTGAAGATTGATTTTTAAATTTCTGTAACTTTACAGTATGTGTTACAAAGTAAATAAACTTTACTTTGATAAACAACCCTTTTGATAAATTTTATGAAAAGGGTGGTAGTGACAAATTTCACTTATATAAAGAGAAGTAAAATGGTGTGTGAGGGAGGGTTGAGGGCAGTCTCACTACTCTATATGGACTCACTGTTCTGCCAGATAATGTAGGTTTACACAAACCTTAATCAATCCCTACAGTATGTTTAAGCAAGTTAGCCATTCCACTCTTACACACTAAATTACACTGTTAATTTTAATATTTAAGCGGGGCAGATACAAATATATACATGACAGCGGGGGCACGCGCGTGCGTGCACACACACACACACACACACACACACACACACACACACACACACACACGGCTATTCCATACATACTGGTATGTATGTATGAAAAGACATGTTTTCACATACCCGTGAAAATCCGATTTTCCGATCTAACGACGAGCTGTGAAGCTTTAAAGCGCTAATCGGAATAATTTTTCTATAGTGGTGTGCAACAGTGATAATTCTGTTTGATATATTTTATATTATCATTAGTACATGGATTTTTACATGAAGGTTTGTATGACATTTGTTTAGTGAGTTTCTGTTTTATTTTATTTTCTAATTTATTAATAGTTTTTATTTTGTATCATTGTCTACTGCTATTTGTTTGATAATATTTTTTCTTTGTTTCTTTCTTGTTCATTTAATGCGATTCTATACATGCTGTTATAACATCACAGAACAATCTACGTGTTTATCGAATGTTCCAGAGTGATCCGGAATGTAACGTGTGTGGCTTACGTGCTTCTTGACGCATTTTCTAGACTGTGCCAGACTTCGCTCGGGCGCTCGGACTGTGTCACGGCCGCAAGTAATTACGTCGTAACTATACTGGTGCTATCGCGCATTATGAAATAATCTAGTAATTTGGGGCGGTATAAATACCAGTACTCAATGACATTCAGTTCAGTAACGTGAGCGATTTTGGATAGTGCGGTTTGAGAGTTATAGTAGCGATATTACTTTGCGCGTTCAAGTGATTATTAGTTAAGAGTGGTGTTTTATAATCAGATGGTATAATTGTAATACAATTGTGTTTAATTTTAGTGGACATTTTATTGCATGTGAACAATTTTCATTTGATTTGTTGTAGAGACTGTGTTGTTAATTACGAACTGTTTAACTGTAAAAATTAAAGGTGTGATTAGTGACTTAATCGGTGTCTTGTATTTTTGTTTCCACTGTACCTATGACAATCGAGTAGACCGTTGTAACAATATGGTATATTAATGAATTGAATGCTGCCACTTTTGAGTACTCAATATACAGAAAACCATCTCAAACTAATTTAATAATTTTAAATAAGTCTAATCATCCTTCCCAATATAAAATGGCATATAATGAGGTAACAGTACCTACCTAAATAAATGAGGGGAACAAAAGAACACAAAATTAGATGTAGTCTTAGACAAAAATATTTATACAATAAATGTGGACTAAACTGATCATTGTACCATATTATCCATTTAAAACACATTTTACAAAAGTTTAGTAACTTTCTGAATTTTAATGTACATGCAGGTACATTTCATAAAGAGACAGCAGGTAAATAAAAAGAGAAAATGCTATATCAGGAAAATATAAAATTAGCTTATGTGAGTCACTTCCAACTGTACAGAGATTACTAAGTGCAAACTACATCATACAGTTTCACTATCAGACTTTACATAAGGCACTTTATAAAACTTTGCCCAACTAAAAAGCACAAATTCGAGTTTGCAAGTGTGCTAGAAGAAAACATGTATAATAAAAAAGACTGGGAACAAGGTAATTGTTGGTGATGTTGACTGTAGTGTGCTGTGATGAATTTCATAATGTTTCCAGTTCTGCCTACAGGTATTAAAATTTTTTTTAAAAATTGACTTCTATTTGAAATAGTTGAATCTATTCTGAACAATTTGAATGGTACTTTTATCAGACACCGTTGTCATTATTTAGTCAAGAAAAGTTCAAATTTTAATTTGTGTGTGGGGGGGGGGGTTAATATTCAACAACACAGAAAATATATAAAATCAACCAGTTTGCAAGTATTAATAGTTCATTACTCGGCCCTTAAGTATTAAAAGGAAAAGTTTGTGTACACTCAACTTACAGACACCGCACTTAATAATCTAATAAAAGTGACTTACGTTGACTACCACAGTCATTCACTGCAGATTTATTTTTACTAATTCAATCAGACATACAAATGAACAATTTAATTCCTCTACTAAAATATCGGTATGGAGAACCATACATGACTTCCATGTTCTAAGATTTATATTTAAAATCATATTCGAAATGAAATATTTCCATAGAAACTACGTCTTTCTACTTATTGCTTCAGCATTAACCACAGTACTGTGGTCACACAGTATACCACCTCACGTTTTCGCACTCGATTTTCACTGATGATGGCAGTCGATGCCACTGCCAAAAAGTCTGGTTTTGCAGAAAACATAGGACTACGGCTAATCAGCCCGGGAAGCAATTTTAATAAAAAACTACGTCTTTGATGCCGATAACGTAGTACACATATAAAAAATTCTCCCCTCCACCTTGAACTATAAATTTTAATAATAGAAAATTACCCCCACCCCGTTCACCTAACCTCTTCATTTATAGATATTTCATCTATGTTTCTACAGTGGATTATTATGAGCTTCTTATCGGGATACTGTATTTATAAAAATTAAGTACTTTACTCTTGTTAAATCATAAAATGTTTCGTGTAATTACCCCTTTCTCTTAACCGATCTTCTCCAAAATCAATAGACCTTCAGTCCTCTACAATTCAGGGATGCATGCAAAAAAAATATTTGATTGTGTTTGAATGTGCGGCAGTTATCGTTCGTCATGGAAACATTTCTCTTGTTACAACATAAAATGTTGCAGGAAAACTACCCCTTTCCCTTAACCGATCTTGACGAAAAATTGCGTTCTCTACAATTCAGGAACTTATGCAAACAATTATTTGATTCTCTTTGAATTTACGGCAGTTATCTTTAGTCAAAAAAAAATTACCCTTCTTAAAACATAAAATGTTGCTGGTAAACTACACCTTTCCCTTAACGATCTTCAACAAAATCAACAGACCTTGAGTTCTCTTTAATTCAAAAAGGTATGCAAAAACGTAGTCGATTCTGTTTGAATTTGCGGCTGTTATCGTTCGTCATATAAAAAATTACCCTTGTTAAAACATAAAATGTTGCAGGTAAACTACCCCTTTCCCTTAACCAATCTTCACCAACACCAATAGGTCTTGAGAACTCTACAATACAGGGCTATATGCAAAATATTATTTGATTCTGTTTGAATTTGCGGCTGTTATCGTTTGCCATGAAAAAAAAAATCGGTATAGAGAACCATACATGACTTCCATATTCTAAGATTTATATTTAAAATCATTTTCAGCCAAACAGCCAGGCTGTGTCTTACCTGCCTTTTTATTGCTGTATTAAATGAAAAATATTATATTCCATTAAAATGAAAAAATTATAATTTTATTGCCTGGCAACAAAATTATTTTATTTTTAACAATTACCATTGTTTCAAAAAGTTTAAATAAATTTTCAAGTACTTTACTCTTGTTAACACGTAAAAGGTTGCAGGTAAACTACCCCTTCCCCTTAACCGATCTTCACCAAAATCTAAAGTCATTGAGACCTCTACAATTCATGGACGTATGCAAAAAATTATTTGATTCTGTTTGAATTTGCGGCTGTTATCGTTTGCCATAGAAAATACGCTTGATAAAAAAACGTAGCAGGTAAACTACCCCTTCCCCTTAACCGATCTTCACCAAAAACAATAGGTCTTGAGTACTCTACAAATCAGGGCTGTATGCAAAACATTATTTGATTCTGTTTGAATTTGCGGCTGTTATCGTTTGCCATAGAAAATACCCTTGTTAAAAAAACGTTGCAGGTAAACTACCCCTTTCCCTCAACCGATCTTCACCAAAAACAACAGGTCTTGAGAACTCTACAATTTAGGGCTGTATGCAAATAATCATTTGATTCTGTTTGAATTTGCGGCTGTTATCGTTTGCCATAGGAAATACCCTTGTTAAAACATAAAACGTTACAGGTAAACTACCCCTTTCACTTAACCGATCTTCACCAAAATCAACAGATCTTGAGAACTCTACAATTCAGGGCTGTATGCGAAATATTATTTGATTCTGTTTGAATTTGCGGCTGTTATCGTTTGCCAAACAAACAAAATTACCCTTGCTAAAAAAAAACCGTTGCAGGTAAACTACCCCTTTCCCTCAACCGATCTTCACCAAAAACAATAGGTCGCGAGTACTCTGCAAATCAGGGCTGTATGCAAAAAATTATTTGATTCTGTTTGAATTTGCGGCAGTTATCGTTTGCCATAGAAAAAAAATCTACAGACAGACACACACACACACAGACACTTTTCGGAAAACGACTTTTTTTCATGTTTTGAGTGTAGTAGAATCAGAATCTGCAATAATCTCGAACACGATTTTTTTTGCCATCACCATACTTCCATTCCTCAAGGAATATGGAAGTAATTACCCCCGATAAAAAAACGTTGCAGGTAAACTACCTCTTCCCCTTAACCGATCTTCACCAAAAACAATAGGTCTTCAGTACTCTACAATTCAGGGATGTATGCAAAAAATTATTTGATTCTGTTTGAATTTGCGGCTCTTATCGTTTGCCATAAGAAATACCCTTGTTAAAATATAAAACGTTGCAGGTAAACTACCCCTTTCCCTTAACCGATCTTCAACAAAATCAACAGACCTTGAGTTCTGTATAATTCAAAAAGTTATGCAAAAGAGTAGTTGATTCTGTTTGAATTTACGACAGTTATCGTTCGTCATAGAAAAAATTACCCTTGTTAAAACATAAAATGTTGCAGGTAAACTACCCTATTCCCTTAACCGATCTTCACCAAAACCAAAAGGTCTTGAGAACTCTACAATTCAGGGCTGTATGCAAAACATTATTTGATTCTGTTTGAATTTGCGGCTGTTATCGTTTGCCATAGAAAATACTCTTGTTAAAACATAAAACGTAGCAGGTAAACTACCCCTTTCCCTTAACCGATCTTCACCAAAAACAATAGGTCTTGAGTACTCTACAAATCAGGACTGTATGCAAAAACTTATTTGATTCTGTTTGAATTTGCGGCTGTTATCGTTCGTCATAGAAAAAATTACCCTTGTTAAAACATAAAATGTTGCAGGTAAACTACCCCTTTCCCTTAACCGATCTTCACCAAAAACAACAGGTCTTGAGAACTCTACAATTCAGGGCTGTATGCAAAACAGTATTTGATTATGTTTGAATTTGCGGCTGTTATCGTTTGCCATAGAAAAAAAAACCACACACACACACACACACACACACTTTTCGAAAAATGACTTTTTTTCATGTTTTGAGTGTTGTACAATCAGAATCTGCAATAATCTCGAACACTTTTTTTTTTGGCATCACCATACAGTAGAACCTCGTTAACCCGGATCAACTGCGGCCGGGGCCGATCCGAGTTAACAAAAATCGGGGTTATCCAGAGAATGAGGGAAAACGATAAAAAAGAACATGTACTTACCAAAAATATCTTTAATGGAGTTTAAACATTATTATCGGCACACTTTCACCTAAAAACCCATAATATGTATTTACACTGTACACAATATAGGTACAAACTAGTCGGTAGTAAAAAAGGCAGTGAGCTTTTGCTGCCTCAGTTTTGTGTATCGCTTACGAGCAGCGCGATCTCGCATCCGCTTTAGCATTAGAAGCTCGTTTGGCTTGACTCTCGAAATAAACCATCAATTTATCTATGTTTGCTACTGCTTCTGCGTGGGTCATAACCACAGCTGGTTCATCAACACTGTCTGAATCCTCTTCATTTTCATTTTCTGTACCACTGCATGATGCAATAATTTCTTCCTCTGTGATCGCTTTATAACCTCCGTCATTGTCAATTTGCAACCAATTGTCAATGTCTTCTTCATCAACATCGGAACAGCCATCGATATTTTTAAAAATGTCTATAAAATCTTCTTCCACACTTGTTTTTTCTTCTTCTTCAATTGTATTGTTTTCTGGCAAGTCACACACACCAGGCCACAACTTTTTCCATGACTTTATCAAAGTTTCTCTTCCAACCTGGTCCCAAGCTTCCGCAATCATATAAATAACAGTCTTTACGTTAAAAGATTTCAGCACCTCTACCACACTATGCTCTCCTTTGTCCTCTACCAGTTGACTTAGCATTTGCCTTTTGTACAGTTTTTTTTATTTCTTCTAGAACTCCTTGGTTCATCGGTTGAACGAGAGAAGTTACATTAGGTGGTAAAAACTTCACTGAAATGTCATCTTTGACTAGTTCATTGACAGACGGATGCGAAGGGGCATTGTCAATCAGCAAAACCGCCTTGTTGGGAAGGCCACAGTTCTTCAAATATTTTTTTACTGACGGCACAAAATTCTCGAAAAACCATTGTTTGAAAATGTCACTAACCATCCAAGCACTTTTTTGTGAGCTGTAAACGACAGGCAATGAGCCTTGTTTCACATTTTTCAATGCACGGGGGTTTTTAGACTTCCCTATTATAAGGAGAGGAATTTTGTGCTTTCCTGACGCGTTACTGCAAGCCATTATGGTGAGGCGGTCTTTCCCTTTTTTATACCCTTTCGCTGAATCTCCTAATTTTGAGGCTAGCGTATTACTCGGCAACATCCGGTAAAATAAACCGGATTCATCGGCATTGTAAACTTGATCTGCAGTCAGTTCTTACTTTTTAATAAAGTCTTCAAACTCTTTTTTAAATTTTTCTGCCGCTTCAACATCACCTGACAAGCTTTCTCCAGTGATTGTAAATTGACGCACTCCATGCCATTTTTTCCATCTGTCCAACCACCCCTGGCTAGCTGTAAAACTCGGGTCTCCATGGGGCAACTGTTTGTTCAAACTAAATGCTTTCTGTTGGATGATGGGTCCAGAAATCGGCAAACCACGTTCTCTTTCAGCACAAAACCAGACAAACAATGCTTCATCCAGAGTTTCTAGTTTAGCAGTTTTTGCTTTACACCGATTATCCAAACTGTCCTTAGAAATCATTTTGAAACAAAAGACTTCAATGTGTTTTCTGTTCTTTTTCCAATCAGATACGGTCGATGTTCCTACTCCAAACTCAGCAGCAATGTTCTTTAACGATTCTCCCTTATCAATTCTTGTCAATGCTTCCACCCTTTTTTTCATAGTCACAACAATGTTTTTACGTTTCGACGCCATCGCGAACAACGCGCTAACGAAACAGCACAACGATACTGTTCCTCGACAGTGACACTAGGGACAACACGCGAACACTACCGAGATTGCAGCGCAACTGAGGAATGTTGTTTCTAGGTCAATGTCAAGTGCGAGGCGTGGGGAGGGGAAGGAGAGTGTTGGCAGGTGGGGTGAGTGCAATGAACTCACCCGCTGGCAAGTGAATTCGAGTAATGTACCTACTGAGAATAGGGATTTATCGTCTGTAAAACAAGTCTTCATTTACTACGCTAAACAACATAATTTTTTTTTCCAAAACTGGTCCGGGTTAACAAGGTTCTACTGTACTTCCATTTCCTTAAGGAACATGGAAGTAAAAAATTAACCTTCATAAAAAACGTGTTATCGTTTGCCATAAAAAATACCTTTTTTAAAACATAAAATGTTGCAGGTAAACTACCCCTTTCCCTTAACCGATCTTAACCAAAAACATCAGGTCTTGAGAACTCTACAATTTAGGGCTGTATGCAAATAATCATTTTATTCTGTTGGAATTTGCGGCTGTTATCGTTTGCCATAAAAAAATTTATAGACACACACACAGACACTTTTCGAAAAATGACTTTTTTTTCATGTTTTGAGTGTAGTACAATCAGAATTTGCAATAATCTCGAACACGATTTTTTTTGCCATCACCATACTTCCATTTCCTTATGGAACATGGAAGTAAAATATTGGTATGGAGAACCATATATGACTTCCATGTTCTAAGATTTATATTTAAAATCATAATCGAAATGAAATATTTCCATAGAAACTACGTCTTTCTACTTATTGCTTCAGCATTAACCACAGTACTGTGGTCACTAACGTATACCACCTCACGTTTTCGCACTCGATTTTCACTGATGATGGCAGTCGATCCCACTGCAGAAACGTCTGTTTTTTCAGAAAACATTGTACTATGGCTAAACAGCCCGGGAAGGAATTTTAACAAAGAACTAGTTCTTTGTTGCCGATAACGTAGTACACATAAAAAATTCTCCCCTCCCCCTTCAACTATAATTTTCATTTATAGAAAATTACCCCCACCCCCTTCACCTAACCTCTTCATTTATAGATATTTCATCTACGTTTCTACAGTGGATTATTATGAGCTTCTTATCAAGATACTTTATTTATAAAAATTAAGTACTTTACTCTTGTTAAAACATAAAACGTTGCAGGTAAACTACCCCTTTCTCTAAACCGATCTTCACCAAAATCAATAGACCTTCAGTCCTCTACAAATGCATGGATGCATGCAAAAAAATATTTGATTCTGTTTCAATTTGCAGCAGTTATCGTTCGGCATGAAAACATTTCTCTTGTTACAACATAACATGTTTCAGGTAAACTACCCCTTTCCCTTTACCGATCTTCACCAAAATCAACAGGCCTTGAGTTCTCTACAATTTAGGAACTTACGCAAAAAATTGTTTGATTTTCTTTGAATTTACGGCAGTTATCGTTTGTCATAGAAAAAATTACCCTTGTTAAAACATAAAAAGTTGCAGGTAAACTACTCCTTTCTCTAAACCGATCTTCACCAAAATCAATAGACCTTCAGTACTGTACAATTCAGGGCTGTATGCAAAACATTATTTGATTCTGTTTGAACGTGCGGCTCTTATCGTTTTCCATAGTAAATACCCTTGTTAAAATATAAAACGTTGCAGGTAAACTACCCCTTTCCCTTAATCGATCTTCTGCAAAATCAACAGACCTTGAGTTCTGTATAACTCAAAAAGGTATGCAAAAGAGTAGTTGATTCGGTTTGAATTTACGGCAGTTATTGTTCGTCATAGAAACAATTACCCTTGTTAAAACATAAAATGTTGCAGGTAAACACTACCCTATTCCCTTAAACGATCTACACCAAAACCAGCAGGTCTTGAGAATTCTACAATTCAGGGCTGCATGCAAAACATTATTTGATTCTGTTTGAATTTGCGGCTGTTATCGTTTGCCATAGAAAAAAATTACACTTGATAAGAAAAACGTTGCAGGTAAACTACCCCTTCCCGTTAACCGATCTTCACCAAAAACAATATGTCTTGAGTACTCTACAAATCAGAGGTGTATGCAAAAAATTATTTGATTTTGTTTGATTTTGCAACTCTTATCGTTTGCCATAGAAAATACCCTTTTAAAACATAAAACGTTGCCGGTAAACTACCCCTTTCCCTTAACCGATCTTCACCAAAAACAATAGGTCCTGAGAACTCTACAATTCAGGGCTGTATGCAAACAATTATTTGATTCTGTTTAAATTTGCGGCTTTTATCGTTTGCCATAGAAAATACCTTGTTTAAACAAAAAACGTTGCAGGTAAACTACCCCTTTGCCTTAACTGACCTTCACCAAAAACAACAGGTCTTGAGAGCTCTACAATTCAGGGCTGTATGCAAAACAGTATTTGATTCTGTTTGAATTTGCGGCTGTTATCGTTTTCCATAGAAAATAATTACCCTTGATTAAAAAAAAACGTTGCAGGTAAACTACCCCTTTGCCTTAACTGATCTTCACCAAAAACAACAGGTCTTGAGAGCTCTACAATTCAGGGCTGTATGCAAAACAGTATTTGATTCTGTTTGAATTTGTGGCTGTTATCTTTTTCCATAGAAAATAATTACCCTTGATTAAAAAAAAACGTTGCAGGTAAACTACCCCTTTCCCTTAACCGATCTTCACCAAAAACAATAGGTCTTGAGTACTCTGCAAATCAGGGCTGTATGCAAAAAATTATTTGATTCTGTTTGAAATTGCGACTGTTATCGTTTGCCATAGGAAAAAAATCTACAGACACACAGACACTTTTCGAAAAATGCCTTTTACTTCCATATTCCTTAAGGATTGGAAGTATGGTGATGGCAAAAAAAATTGTGTTCGAGATTGCAGATTCTGATTCTACTACACTCAAAACATGAAAAAAAGTCGTTTTCCGAAAAGTGTCTGTGTGTGTGTCTGTCTGTCTGTCTGTCTGTGTGTCTGTAGATTTTTTTTTTCTATGGCAAACGATAACTGCCGCAAATTCAAACAGATTCAAATAATTTTTTGCATACAGCCCTGATTTGTAGAGTACTCACGACCTATTGTTTTGGTGAAGATCGGTTGAGGGAAAGGGGTAGTTTACCTGCAACGGTTTTTTTTTATCAAGGGAAATTTTTTTATTTTGGCAAACGATAACAGCCGCAAATTCAAACAGAATTAAATAATGTTTCGTATACAGCCCTGAATTGTAGAGTTCTCAAGACCTATTGTTTTTGGTGAAGATCGGTTAAGGGAAAGGGGTAGTTTACCTGTAACGTTTTATGTTTTAACAAGGGTATTTCCTATGGCAAACGATAACAGCCGCAAATTCAAACAGAATCAAAAGATTATTTGCATACAGCCCTAAATTGTAGAGTTCTCAAGACCTATTGTTTTTGGTGAAGATCGGTTGAGGGAAAGGGGTAGTTTACCTGCAACATTTTTTTAACAAGGGTATTTTCTATGGCAAACGATAACAGCCACAAATTCAAACAGAATCAAATAATGTTTTGCATACAGCCCTGATTTTTAGAGTACTCAAGACCTATTGTTTTTGGTGAAGATCGGTTAAGGGGAAGGGGTAGTTTACCTGCAACGTTTTTTTATCAAGCGTATTTACTATGGGAAACGATAACAGCCGCAAATTCAAACAGAATCAAATAATTTTTTGCATACGTCCCTGAATTATAGAGGTCTCAAGGACTTTCGATTTTGGTGAAGATCGGTTAAGGGGAAGGGGTAGTTTACCTGCAACCTTTTACGTTTTAACACGAGTAAAGTACTTAAAAATTTATTTAAACTTTTTGAAACAATGGTAATGGTTAAAAATAAAATAATTTTGTTGCCAGGGAATAAAATTATAATTTTTTCATTTTAATGTAATATAATATTTTTCATTTAATACAGCAATAAAAAGGCAGGTAAGACACACACACACACACACACACACACACACACACACACACACACACACACACACACACACACACACACACACACACACACACACACACTTCACGTTATTTCTGGCCTCACTCATGTTTATTTTCTTACATTTGCACGCTTTTTAAATGGAAAGTGCCGAAACCCACACCAACATAACGCGTGCAAGCCGAAAAAATGGACATCAATTTGCTTACTGGCGAAGCTAGTAGTTAATGAATGGGTAGGCAAAAATCTTAACTTAAATTTTTTTTAAGGAATCACTAAAAGGACGGTGGTTCAAATCGGATGCTGAGGTAGAGTTTGCTGTAACCGAATGGTTCCACAAACAGCCGTAGGAATTTTACTAGCAGGGAATCTACAGGTTAGCGCAACAGTGGAACTCATGTCTTAATATTATTGGAGACTTCTTTTAAAATCGTTGAATAAAAAATGCTTTACGGCTCTATACGTGTTTCTATTGAATAATCCTTGTATTAGTCATACACAATAATACAACTGATTGAACATCAAATTTTTAAACTTGATTAGTTTCTATATATATGTTTAATGTTACAAATAATTCAAATAACAATCCTGATCATCTGTTAGTTCAGCGGAATAACAGTGACACTTTCTATTAATGAAAATTATAGTTGAAGGGGGAGGGGAGAATTTTTTATATGTGTACAACGTTATCGGGAACAAAGAAGTAGTTCTTTGTTAAAATTCCTTCCCGGGCTGTTTAGCCGTAGTCCAATGTTTTCTGCGAAACCAGACTTTTCGGCAGTGGCATCGACTGCCATCACCAGTGAAAATTGAGTGCGAAAACGTGAGGTGGTATACGTTAGTGACCACAGTACTGTGGTTAATGCTGAAGCAATAAGTAGAAAGACGTATTTTCTATGGAAATATTTCATTTCGAATATGATTTTAAATATAAATCTTAGAACATGGAAGTCATGTATGGTTCTCCATACCGATATTTTACTTCCATGTTCCACTCAAAACATGAAAAAATATCGGTATGGAGAACCATACATGACTTCCATATTCTAAGATTTATATTTAAAATCATTTTCGAAATGAAATATTACCATAGAAACTACTTCTTTCTACTTACTGCTTCAGCCTTAACTAACGTATACCACCTCATGTTATCGCACTCGATTTTCACTGATGATGGAAGTCGATGGCATTGCCGAAATGTCTGGTTTTGTAGAAAACATTGGACTACGGCCAAATATCCCGGGAAGGAATTTTAACAAAAACTACTTCTTTGTTGCCGATAACGTTGTACACATATATATCAGTGGCGAAGTTACATGGAGGCAATTGAGGCAATGCCTACCCTAAAAAATTCTGTAGAATAAAAATTATAAATACGTATGAACTACATAACGTAAAGATTATACATTGTTACTGCGACTGTCAAATTTATTAAACCGAAACATGCTTTATTGAGCGACCGCTAGATGGTGACAGGTGAGATTCGGCATAGTTCGTTTAAAGCGAATGAGGCAACCTGAACTTGCCTCAGCGTTTTTTGTATACATCGTATGTAAGCAATGTAGTGGTGTGATAGGGAAGTGTAGGGAGGGGGGATTGTCCCGCGCTGTACACATAGAGCGTTGAGGCATGCCTCACTTCTGTAGTCCAAACAGTTAAGTTAAAGCGCCTGTGTTGTTTCTAAGTGTTTATTTTATGCGGTTATTAAAAGTGTCACTGTTATTCCGCTGAACTAACAGATGATCAAGATTGTTATTTGAATTATTTGTAACATTAAACATATATATAGAAACTAATGAAGTTTAAAAATTTGAAGTTCAATCAGTTGTATTATTGTGTATGACTAATACAAGGATTATTCAATAGACACACGTATAGAGCTGTAAAGCATTTTTTATTCAACGATTTTAAAAGAAGTCTCCAATAACATTAAGACATGAGTTCCACTGTTCCGCTAACCTGTATATTCCCTGCTAGTAAAATTCTTACGGCTGTTTGTGGAACCATTCGGTTACAGCAAACTCTACCTCAGCGTCCGATTTGACCCACCGTCCTTTTGGTGATTCCTTAAAAAAAATTTAAGATAAGATTTTTGCCTACCCATTCATTGACTACTAGCTTCGCCAGTAAGCAAATTGATGTCCATTTTTTCGGCTTGCACGCGTTATGTTGGTGTGGGTTTCGGCACTTTCCATTTAAAAAGCGTGCAAACGTAAGAAAATAAACATGAGTGAGGCCAGAAATAACGTGAATTGTGTGTGTGTGTGTTTGTGTCTTACCTGCCTTTTTATTGCCGTATTAAATGAAAAATATTATATTACATTAAAATGAAAAAATTTTAATTTTATTGCCTGGCAACAAAATTATTTTATTTTTAACAATTACCATTGTTTCAAAAAGTTTAAATAAATTTTCAAGTACTTTACTCTTGTTAAAACGTAAAAGGTTGCAGGTAAACTACCCCTTCCCCTTAACCGATCTTCACCAAAATCGAAAGTACTTGAGACCTCTACAATTCAGGGACGTATGCAAAAAATAATTTGATTCTGTTTGAATTTGCGGATGTTATCGTTTGCCATAGAAAATACCCTTGTTAAAAAAACGTTGTAGGTAAACTACCCCTTTCCCTTAACCGATCTTCACCAAAAACAACAGGTCTTGAGAACTCTACAATTTAGGGCTGTATGCAAATAATCTTTTGATTCTGTTTGAATTTGCGGCTGTTATCGTTTGCCATAGGAAATACCCTTGTTAAAACATAAAACGTTACAGGTAAACTACCCCTTTCCCTTAACCGATCTTCACCAAAAACAATAGGTCTTGAGAACTCTACAATTCAGGGCTGTATGCGAAACATTATTTGATTCTGTTTGAATTTGCGGCTGTTATCGTTCACCAAAAAAAAAAATTTCCCTTGATAAAAAAAAACCGTTGCAGGTAAACTACTCCTTTCCCTCAACCGATCTTCACCAAAAACAATAGATCGTGAGTACTCTACAAATCAGGGCTGTATGCAAAAAATTATTTGATTCTGTTTGAATTTGCGGCAGTTATCGTTTGCCATAGAAAAAAAATCTACAGACACACACACAGACAGACAGACACACACACAGACACTTTTCGGAAAACGACTTTTTTTCATGTTTTGAGTGTAGTAGAATCAGAATCTGCAATAATCTCGAACACAATTTTTTTTGCCATCACCATACTTCCATTCCTTAAGGAATATGGAAGTAATAATGTAATCTAAAAATTTTTCTTCTTGTTCTTTTTCTTCTGCCTGCATTGGTATATTAAATTTTGTTTAGTTTGTAAATATTAAATACCATTACTGTCTTCCACAACTGGAAACATCCCTTTTAACATGGTCTTTCTACTTCTAAAACAAAGTTTCTAAAGAATTTCATACAATATCATTAAAGGGTTTCAAGATTACTTGAGTAAAATACAGTATTTAAAAAAATTTACTTAAACAAATTCATATTCGATACTTGTTAACTACTAATATTTTTTTAATTAATATGTAACTGCATCAATAGAATATACAGCAAAGTACAGTCTATAAAACAAGGAAAGTTCAATCTATGGCCTAAGGTTCTCACAACAACCAAATACAATACTCCCACTCCTCGTGATTACAATATAGACACCTCTTCCTCATCCTTGTTTCTAGACATCTCTGCAATGCCAGTTAATATTCTATTTATATTGCTCAAATTTGCAACTGCCCCCATTCTTCACATTTCCGTTACTTATTATGGGGAGGCTTATTAACTGATAATGATGATGAAGATTATTATTATTACTATTATTTTGTTTATTATAACCTTCAATCTCATTTGTCATATTTTTAAAAAGTTATTCTTCTCATTTATGTAAGTGATTCACACAGTCAAATGAGTTATTGTAGAGCTGCCACTGAATCGTATAATTACCTCTTCAAAAAGAATATAATTTGAATTTAACTGAAATACTTTTTTAACTAAAATTTTAAAAATCTCAAAAATTAATACACTTGTATTAGTTTGTTAATATATTGTTATGATCATAACAATAAATAATAATAATTAGAATTATTATTATAAATACTTCATGGTAACAACATAATTTCACAGAACATGTGAAGAATGATTATTGACAATCACTCTCCAATTTTCACAAAAAATCATGCATATGCAATTTATACCATGCTAAATATACAACCAAGAAGCAAAAACGCAGATACCAAACAGTGGTTTATTTCAAGTCCCATAAACATATTGAACATTTTAATAAAATCAGCCCTTGATATAAATAATGGTTTAAACTGAAGACTTCATGAAAAATTGCTGTTTATACATGCAAGTACCCATGCACTTCTTCACACATTTGTCTATATGTTGTTCTATTACTTACAGACAGATTACACAAGCTATAGAACATAGGTACATGATACATTTCTTACAAGTTTAATACTGCTTTCTTAAATACTATTATATGATACATTAGAACTTGGAAATATCAATAAAATTATTATATTTACTCATATTAATATTATTTTGAAAATATTAGCCATGACACTGTACTGAGGGTCTGGATAGTAACTGTATACTCATTCTCAGCAAACTAACATTTATAATTAACAACCTTATACAGACATCATTCATTACAACCAAATACTTTCAATATCACATTATTTAATGTCCAAGTAACTTCAAAGACATTCACTCAGGCGTGAATACTTTAATTTTTAAATATAAATATCTAAATTTGCTTTGTTAAATTTGAATTGTGATTTGTTAATTATAACAATTCGCAAACTAACTCGTTTCTAGATTTTATTATATATATGATTTCTTTATCATGAAAACAACCGTATCAAGTGGATTTACACCTACTGAAAAAGAATGCCACAATACTTTCAAGATCATAATCATAAAATCTTTGATTAGAAAGACATTTTACCAAAAGTGTAATATTTTAAATTTTGTCCTCTTGTAAGAATAAGGAAAAATCACCTCCTCTCCCACAACAAATCACTTTCTTATAGGCAAATAACACTGTTCCCCACGAGACAGCAATGTATATATATTTGAAATGGAAAAAAAAAACTTTTAATTGCATACTATATATAAAGATCTACTGTGGTAACACAATTTCAAACACCTAAATAATTTAAAATATTTCAGATTTAATACTGAAATCTCCTTGTTCTTTTGGAGATATTTAACTAATATGTTTGTTGGCATGTACATTGTAGACAACAAACAATATTAAAAAAAAAAATTAAAATACTTGTTCTCATTTTCAACTGACAATTTGTAATTTAACGAAACATTTCCGTTACATTAAAATTGTTACTTTCTGCTGCTTGGTTTACAAAATATGTAATGTAATTTGGGAAACCTCCCTCGCCTCTCTACCTCTGTAGATGTGAAGGATGCTAACTTTATTTAAGATAACTAAACTAAAATCTGGTTACGATAGAACGAATGGCTATGGACCAAATTCTTCATAGTATTAATGAGTTATCAAGACGTGTAGAATTATGAAATTCAATGTGAATTCAGCTGAGTATTAATTAATGCCCTGAGGTGGTATAAATTCACTGAATGTGAAGGAAGCCCTTTACAAATACACTATGTGATAAATTTTTATACATTATTTTAAGTAACTGTAAAACACTAAATAAATTTGCAATGCAAGAAGTAATATTTATTTTAAAACATGGCCATTTTTAGTAAACGTATTATTTAATGCCCCCTCGTGAGTA
This sequence comes from Magicicada septendecula, assembly GCA_034769895.1. NCBI lineage: Eukaryota > Metazoa > Arthropoda > Insecta > Hemiptera > Cicadidae > Magicicada > Magicicada septendecula. The sequence goes on along the minus strand of CM068367.1, from coordinate 421,845,184 downwards.
TTCACCTAGACGTGGTGAGGGGGCTTAAGGTTAGCTTAAGCATCTTTAAGCAAACTAAGAGATACAGAAGCTGCAATTCTGCCAAATATGCAGTCCTCCAACAATACCAACATAAACAGTTCTTTTAAGAATGCCAAACAATTGACATCTGTCAGACATCACCCTGACAAGACTATGCTTAAACATATGGACCAATGGCAAATATCCTGTACAACACACAAGGAAAGCCTTCAATCTAGACAATAGTTTTATAATGAGAGAAAGAGAATCAAGCCTTTTACAAGAATTACTGTACAAAGCTCCAATAGACAAGAAGTAGATAAACTGTTTGGCAAACTCAAGGAGACATGTAGGCAACTTAGACTACACATATCTAAAGGCACAACATACAAAGAAAAACTTAACAGAAGTACCAAAAAGAAAGCCATTGTTGAGGATAAGGGATGTGGACAATGGGAGCAATAACAATAACATCCCAGTTACACGTCTAAATATCCTTCAGTGGAACTCAATATCACTCCAGAATAAATTAGATAATCTAAAACAAATAATTCATGCTGACCAAATTGACATAGCATGCATCCAAGAGACATGGTTATCCTCTGAAACAAATCAGCTTCCAACCATGAAAGGTTTCAATATTTATTCCAATCCGAGATACAAAAAAAGAGGTGGGGGAGTTGCAACTATTATACAGAAGTCTATACCAGTTATATCAATAGAATATTCAGACAGAGGAAGCATAGAATGCATAAAAACCAAAATCACCTTTCAAAAAACAGACTTATCAATCATAAATGTCTACATACCACCAGACACAATCATTGCTAACAATGACTTAGATATAATACGTCCAATAGATAAATACACAATCATTGTAGGAGATACCAACGCAAAGCACAGTACATGGAATACCACCAAAAACAACAATCGAGGCACAATTATTCATGAATGGATACTAAACAACAACACTGTTCTTCTCAACTCCAAACAGCCAACATTTCAATCATCAGCAACTGGAATTGGAAGTACCATTGATCTCACACTAGTTACTGGCAAACTATTTAGTAAAGTAGTAAGTTGGACAATTGGGAGAGATTTAGCCAGCGATCACCTACCAATTATCACATCAATAACATTTGACAAGACTGTCACACCTAGTGCACATCCACAAACAAAATGGAAAATAAAGGATGCAAATTGGAACCTTTACAGAGAAATGCTTAAAGAACAAACAACTGCAATCAAATTAGTGGACTTTGAAACAACTACAAAATTGATTCATATTGGAGCAGAATCCAGCATCCCTAAAAGGAAACAAAACAAGAAATCCAAAGTTGAACATATGGTGGAACAGCACAACAGCCTACCTTACTAAAACAAGACAATAGCCAAGAAGTAAAATGGCAACGCTCTAACACTATGCAAAATAAAATTCGCTATAACCAGGCAACTGAAATGGCTAAAAAAGGAACACTCGAAGAAAAAAAAAAAATCATGGAAGATCTTTGTGGAAGAAACCAAGTATAACACCCCACAGCCACAGTATGGAAAAAATTCACGCCCACTGAGGCCAAATCGTATGAATCAATCCAATACATACGAGATGATTGCAACAACACTGTAACAGACCCAGCTGACATTGCCTACTTATTCAATAAAACATATGCAAAAAAAATCTGGACGAACAATCCCATGGCCAAAAACTATGACAAAGGAAGAACAATTCTTGTCATGCAACTTTGAACGCCTCTGTTATATTAAAGGCGATCTAGATAATGAAATCACCCAGACAGAAATAGAGCTGGCTATTTAAACTTTACAAGATTCCACACTGGGAGAAGATCAAATACATGATGAAACAACTGACATGACTCTATAGTTACTACTTCCATATTTCAAAGCTCAAGCTGTCAGTATCATTTTAGTTAGTTGAAGCTGTTTCACATATTGCTTTTAAGCAGGTATACAGTTACTCTTCCAATGCATAAACACACATGCATGCACGCGCACATCTTCACACGCACACACAATGTAAATGTAAATCAAGACAACACAGCTACAGCCCATAAAGCTGGGAAAGAGCAACCGAAAAGTAATATTATACATAACCTTTGTGGGTCTGTCGTCAGCTTTGCTTGAGTCTGCTTCATATTCACCTTCGGTTGAACTGACAGAACTGTTAGATGAATTTCCACTCCCTTGTCGTCCCAACTGTGATGTTAGGTTAGGTTAGGTTAGAGTGTTAGTGATCCAATACAAAGCATTCAATCCAACATACATTGATAATCTTAAAAATATTACTTTTTCTCCAGTTCATAATTACAACTAAGTAATTAACTTTAGAACCTAATACTAACAGGAATTAGAGTGATATATCTTCTTTCTTATTTGTGTTGCACATATACATGTTTTGCCAACTTCATGTTTCCAAACATTCTCTTTGTGTTTACAGGTAATTTAATACTGAAATTGTAATGAACCCCTCAAACACAAAATACTTTTGTAACACAAATAACATCTGTAATTAATTTATACCACCACTCTGTGTACAACACATGTGCATTACAAAAATCAAAACATAATGTTTTCTAGATGTTAATTTGATATTTGTAGTAGATACTTGTTATTATTTTGTGCGCTAGTAAAACATGCATTCTAACTATTCTGTATACTGCTCTACAGTGTAATTTGTATTTCCTTTACTATACAAAATAACATTAACACTGAATTTATAGTAACCAATCAAACAATTATTGTACCTAAGAGTTTTTTAAAAACTAATATTAACATTTTACAATTATTCCTACAACCAATTATTTTTACAGATTATGTAAACTAATAATTTAAGTTTCAGAAAGTAAGGACTGAGGAGAAAATATAAAAAATATAACAAAACATTTTAATGCTTTATTTCTATGATGCGATCCAAATATATGTTATATATATTGATAAATAAACTGAACTAGTTTTATCAGCAACTAGTAATTCTCATCAACATGAACTTCTCAGCATCATCTTCAACAATACTACCACAACACTAATACATATATATGTATGCTAATTAAATAATTATAACATCTGCTTGGAACTGTGAATTGTATCCTAAGGAGAGTCCAATATAACTGGAGTTAGAGGGGAGGACTAACTAGGATGCACACATACACAAAGTCCAATCTCCAAAGATTCAAACAACTCTGAAAGTTGGAAAAATTGTTATCAACTACAGAATAGCCATCAGTTTTGGCTTAGTATAATAAATTACTTATCTGTGTCTTCCTATTACAGAATTATAATATACACTCCAATCTACTGGGCAATCATAAATCAGAGGCCAAATGTGTTACAGTCAAAGTGAATCAAAATAAAATTGTAACACTGAATAAAAGAGTCACTACCAATCTTTGAAATGAAAAAGAAAATTATTTAGTATTACACATAGTTTTTAAAACTGTACAAAAAACCACACATACATAGAAGATTATTGTCTTTACTTAGGGTAAATTACTTTCCTGTAATCAAGTACCTGGTGTCAGACAAAATTCTACGTTTTCATTTACTGACCACATTTTCATGACTTAAACCCTCCAAAATCATTTGTTTAAATATGGTTAGCAAGTTAGTGAGTAGTTGACAAGTACCAAACCTGCCAAGTGTGCAAGCAGCAGAGAATATTATTTTGTTATGACCATGAAAATAAAAACTTCATCCAAATAAAAAACAAATTCCAAGATTAGTCCTCACACTTTAAAAGATTGGATCCACACTGTTAATGAAAACTGCACCTCCTATACAGGACATGATGAAATAGTAAAGCTTACCAATCTGTTTGAAATACTTGTGGAAACAGGAAGTAACTTCTGTATGGTACAAGTTTCCTAGTATGAAGACTGCTATTTGTGTGGTGCCTCACAGACAGAACCATCACAAGAGTACAACTTGACATCCCATTTCGACCTACCTAATTAGCTCTGTTGTGCTGTTTATCTGTTACATTAACGATCCAATCATCGTGAAAACACACACTTCTAAGTTCATGCTAAATTTCACATCTCGAGGCAACATCAAGACAGGATGGAGTGGTGTGCAATGTTTATATGGATGTTACTGCTGTAATTTATTATGGCTACATTTCACTGAGAAGTAACTAAATTTTCAGATTAACCACCTACCCATATATCATACAAACTAGGAGTATTGTTAAGTTGTCTGTAGAGACATATTATTTTTCATGGAAATATTGAATGAAAATTCTTTATTTTACTTGTGCCAGAGATCCTCACACTGCAGTACAAGTAATCGTTGCAATATTTTATTTAACTCTCACCTAAGTTTTTAACATGGATAATTAATTCAACACATACTTTTAATGCAGTATTGACACCCATATTTATGTTAAGATTTTCTGTTTACACAATATCAAAAAGATGCAATAAAAGCATTTTACCATGCTTCACCTCCTTCTCAATTACATTCCACTTTACCATTTAGTACACTAATATTATTACAATTTACTGTACCATATACCACATGTGGACCATATGTTACACCCAAAATGTTATGGATTCACCATACGAATAAATTCTACCACAAATTAATTTCAGCACCCTGTAACAATCTCACGTTACAGAATTCATGCAAGTGTTATCACAAAATCCAAATCTGAAAAACTCACCCTATCTTTTGGTTTCTTCACCTTGCTCTTTGCAGGAGATAGTTTTCCTAATTTATCATTTTCCATATCAGGTATATGATCAAGTGGGTGTGTTATTGTATGTCGCTTATTGGCATCATTGGTGTAATCATCTGTCATATGACGTGGTCCTCCTAATGCTGTCATACATAATTAGCATTATATTCTCAAATGGCGAATGATATATCTGATTATATATATATATATATATATATTCACACACACACACACACACACACACACGTACGCATGCACGCTCTATAGACAGTATAAAAAATGTAACCTCTGACACTTACCACAAAATCAATTCCTGCATCAACAGACTAAATGTTTGAAATTACAGAGACAGGAGTATACATTCAGTCCCTTATGGTACAAAAATTGGTTCTCTGAGATGGCATCACCCAACATAATTTTATACTAGAAGTAATTCTATGATAATTATAACTGCAAGAAATTTGGGGATGTAACATATGGGTACAAGATAATACACATATAGTGATCCAAGAAGTAAAATTGAATACACAGATCCCTGGAGTTCACAATGATGTACAACTGTACACTAAAAATATAGGTGAGCTTAACTAGGCCATGTAAGATGGGCACCTAGAATAAATAAGCATGACACACAAGTTAAATTTACTAGCTAAAGAAGAGAAAATATTCTGCAACACAAAGGAAATAAACAGTATCACATTGCTGGATGCCTACATGATTCTTGGCATACCAGGGCACACGAGGCTGTTTCAGTCTCATCCTTCTGTGACTGGAGATCATTCTGTGTGGCACGTTGTGTAATGTTCACAATTCTTCAAGATTGTCCGTGCCACTTCCAGACGTTCACTCGACTGCTCTACTAGTACATATTGTGTTGTGGTCTCCAAGTTGCATATAACTAATTATAGTTAATATTACCTCGTGTATCCGGGTACACTAGTGCTCCTCCTTGCAACTTCATTGTTTTTAACGACTACGCGTTTCGGGACTCATGGTCCCATCATCAGGTTGGTAAAAACGGAAATCACTCACATGGAGTACGTCAACTTAATAAAATACAAATAAAAACTTTCACTCGCACATCGTTCCAGAACATAAAGTCATAGTACCGCGTGCATACAATCACACCACTACACGATGCGCATCGTATCGGACTGCGCGAGCGACTAACCGTTACGTGCGGTCTGATACGATGCGCATCGTGTAGTGGTGTGATTGTATGCACGCGGTACTATGACTTTATGTTCTGGAATGATGTTCGAGTGAAAGTTTTTATTTGTATTTTATTAAGTTGATGTACTCCATATGAGTGATTTTCGTTTTTACCAACCTGATGATGGGACCATGAGTCCCGAAACGCGTAGTTGTTAAAAACAACGAAGTTGCAAGGAGGAGCACCAGTGTACCCGGATACACGAGGTAATATTAACTATAATTTGCTCTACTAGCATCGAGGCCCGCTAACTCACGACAATTCAATGCGGTGGAAATATAAATTCTGGATTTTGAAGTGGCTCAGTCACGCAGTGAGGTGATCTGAATGGCCAAGAAGTAAGATTATCTATATTAGAGAAATCTATTTAAAAAGTAGAAGAAATTACATCAAACAAAATATCTGAAGTTCAAGATGCTATGTCAAAAAAATAGCTGCAGTAGAAGAGACCACTGACAATATTAGAAAAAATATTAGAAGTGAAGTCGTGCAGTTAACGAAAATGCAGCCATGAAAGCACATAGCTGAGGAGTCAGTGCCAATGGTAAAGACAGAAAATAAGACAATGGAGAGTCACATTGCTTACAGTTACAGCAGTTCATGTCCCGGAAGGTAAACCAACATAGTTACAATTGACACGGGCACAACAGTGTCCACAGTGTGCCCTGACTTAGTCAGGCCCTGCCGGCCTCAGTTTAGCTCTTGTAACATACAGACTGTGACTGGACGCCCCGTCAAAATGTTAGGAAAGGTAGACATATGCCTGGGACTCCTCGAGTTTAGCCACCAAATGCTTGTTGCAGACATTGTTGTTGAAGTGATTCCTGGCAATGACATTATGAATGTATACAAGTTTGTTGTGGGCTTAAGAGAGAATATACTGAGGGTTTGCAAAGTTAAGGTGGCTAAAATGACAGGGTCAACCAACCATCAGATTATCAAGTGACAGCAGTCAAAGAAGAAGTCAAGACGTGTGGAGGAGAGGAACCCTTGTTGCATGTGGAAAAGGAAGAACAAGTACACGAAGTACCAATCTGAATGACAGAATTTACTGGAAAACCTATTATGTATATCAGAGGAAAGCACTTTGTTTGTTCCCGAGTTTAAAGGAAGTGCCCGGGTAAGAAGTTACTGAAGAGGACATCACATGAGAGGTTGTTGACAAGAACTAAACTGACTGGGAAGGTCCTTACACTATGAAAAAGAGAATCAGTGATGTTCAGTATTCTGGAACATCAATGAGATATAAATTCTGGATTTTGAAGCGGATCAGTTCAGTTTCACCTGGCGATATTACTAGTGTGGATCAAGTGATTGTTGCAGATTAGTGAAAAGTGATTATTGTGTTAATTAGTGGAAAACTTCAGAAGCTGACTTTTATTGCTGGGCGTTTGAGGTGACTTCCATAATTTGAGGTAGCAGAGAACAAGTCTAGAAAAGATCAGTGCGTGTAAATTATATACTGGAATAAATATTCTGTGAGTAGTCAGAGTAGTTACAGTATGGATGGTACGCATTCTTGTTATTAAAACATCCATTGTAGCTATTTGTGAACCTGTACCCATGCAAAACATTCTTACAGTGTGGTCCATCTAGATTATTTTAGCTGTAACTTGCACTTATTTACTGTGCAATATATATTAAAACATTAAAAATTAAATGCTTTTAAATTCTACCTGTAGAATTTAATGAGGATATCCTGAAATCTTATACTGACCAACAATATGTATTTCACTGATTGCACTAGACATTTTGAATATTTCAATTATTCTAACAATCTGATTTTATATCTTATTTTTATATATTCTAAATGGTTTCTGTATATTTATAATCCTATCACTCACTAAAACAATTTGTTCAACACTTACTATCCATACTTCTCGAAGTTAGTCTTCTACCACTCAAACTACGTTCAAACTGTGGTGCAGGTCGTTCTATAGGCGTTCGACGAGTCTCGTAATGCGTTCGACCAGAATAACGGAATTTAGAACCCAAACGAGGAAACAATCCAGCTTTCTGTGTTGCGTCTGGAGTCATTAATCTAAAGTGTAGAGAAAATATTATTTAACAAATTACCCTATATATTAAAAAGACATGTTGATTACATAAATCAACCTCGCTCCTCGCTCGTAGTGGAGAATATCTACTACTTTCAGTGTTAGCATAGCGTGTTGATTAACAAACTTAATCGAAATAAATAAAATAAAATACTGCCAGGAACTTACCTGCGATCTTTTCACTTACTTATCTTTTTAAATTTTAATCAGAAGCCCAGAGTCGCCACGATGTTTTAGGCTATACATCGAAACCTTAACACTCGACCTTAATAAAAAATGGGACAATTTTGCAATCTGATTACCTCCCAATAAAATTTCAGAAGAAACCCGGAAATGTTAGACGAATCCTTAAGCACAGAATACTAGGAAGTGGTAATGACGAAATAACTAAACTAACACATTTTATATGGTGACATAAATAGGTTTACTGTTCTTCTTCAACAATTAAGCCGAAAAAACATAGAAATAAATTTTAAAAAAAATCTCTTATATTATATAAAACAGCCCAGCCTGCTCGCACGCACATTCATACCATTATAAAACCCCTTTAAAAAATGTAATTATTTGTTATGGATTACCCCACCGGCGTCCCTTTTCTTATGGCCACATGCTCTTAAAGTCCGAAAGAGTTTATTTACACTTCCACCTTTCCGTCCACTTCACCAACTCACTCATCTGGTTTTATTCACTTTTATTGTCGGACAACACTTCTACGTAATAACTTTAAATTTAGTTGGGGCCCACAAACCTTAGCGAGCGTCGAGCCAACGCCGCGTCGGTAAGTAGACTGATGTCACATGCGGGCGGATGTCACTGCCTTTCCGGCTACCAAATTTCGTCGCTGTTCATAGCCTTCGTCACTGCTCATTCAACACGTGTTATTTACGTGTGTTGGACGTCGACGAAATCACACTGCCACTGGTTACGTCACTAAATAGGCGTATTCTTGTCAAGACTTCCGTCAGCATGGGACCACGTGCTAACGAAATTAGTTACCTTCAGGCCATATTGGTTTCGTGTCTCAGCGTCGTTTGTGCGCCCCGCTGGTGGTCGTGCGTTTGTGTGAGCCACACAGCACCGAAATTCTGGGAATTAAATTGCGTTGTCGCATTCATGCCGCATTCCATTGTACCGACTTCTTACCCCACTTCACCTCACAGTTCCTTTGTTTGACGATACATGGGACTGGCCACACAGGTGGAAAATAAATTTATATTAATAAAATAAAGAAAGCCCTCTCCCTTTTAGCCCCGTTACAATACCCTCCCAATGAGAGATCTTCTGCCAAAACAGAAGAAATCTCATTGCTAAACCCCTAAGAGGATCGGTGAGGATATGGTGCCAACAACCCCCCATTAGTCCTTAACGTACCATGGGTAAGCTACCCCCCTAGCTCGGCAACCATGGCTGCACCTGAACGAGATTACTGGACTTCTCTATTCGAGATCCTAAAAAATCGAACAGACACGCACCACAGCGCACCTAACCTTCTAACATACCACCCCCCAAAATCCAAACCCTTGGTCTTATACCATGCCAGATCCTCAACCGATATGTTCCCCCTTATCATGCACACTGGGCTGCCTTTAGCAAGTACTGAGCGCGTACACTTATTCATTAATACATCCTTTTATTTAAAATTCAGAAAATATTTATTTTTTAAATTCAAAAATTTTTTTAAGTTTAAAATCAAATTGTTATATTTCCATTACTCTATCAAAAAATCAAAAATAAAAATCTTTTGCATGAATCCATCAACTCTATTAATTCTCTTCAATACTAATAACAATCCTAAAGAAAAACAAATTGAACACCATTAAAACATGAATTCACTTACTCTAACATTTGTTTACACATATATTCTAAACAATAGAATTCAATAAACACTAGTAACACACATAAACAATAATATACCTGAAACTCAAACATCATCTATATGGCAGGCGGAACAAATCAAAATGTTTTTTTCCCCAAAAAAATTTAAATTTATCAAAATATACTTTTCTCAATATTCAGAAACATTTAAAATCCTTTAATTCAATTAAACAACCAAATCGCATCAATCAATTGCTAGAAACTGGTCTTGTCTATAACATCAACCATCAGCTGATCTCTCTGGGTCAAGTCAATGACCTTGACCTACATATGTTACACAAAGCTACATCATAAAATACATGAAACATCTTTAACATTCTTTACCTTCAATCATAATACAACATAATAAAATAAGACATACAAAATTAACATGGTTATTTTCATCTTACTATAAACAATAAAATTTACATTTAAATTGACCAAAATTACACATTTTATAGCTTTAATTATTTTCAACTTCTATTAAAATTTGTCACTTTTTTCAATTATTTTCTACATTTTGACTATGACTTTCTTTCTTTAACATTTTCATTCTCAATTAGTTTGGGTAACTCAATTATTTATAATAAGTCACTTTATCCACTTGGCATTGGTATATATAATCTTACCCCCCTTCTGACTCTAATACTCACTAACAGCTTTAACTAATATGACACCCCTCTATCAAAACATCTACCAACCATTCTCTACTCCTAACTTACTATTCAACTCATTTCGCATCATTCTACCCTTATAAAAAAAAAACTCTCTACCCCTTTGTCCTCAGGATGTGTGTTCCCTTCCCATTGCTCACTCCCTTATGTTGGTTCCTGGACTCCCCCTAGGTAACCCTTTCCGGCGCTAATCGGTTCCCCTCCCGCCACAATGCTTTTCGTTGAGGACTCCTTATCACACCACCCCCCTTACAAAATTACCCATCAACTAATTACTCTCCCCTTATATCACTTTCATTTACAAAATATCTCCATTTATTTATTACCTCAATATATATCACTCATTACTCTACATATTTTCCCCATAGCTACTATGTCACTATTACATCTCAAATTCTACATTACTTTTATTCATAACAATCTTACTTTGTTCAACTCCCCTTTTAAACTTAACTTGGACTGATCTAAATGTCCTAACGAAATAACAATCACGCAAATTCTATCTTTTACAAACCATTTAAAATTCTTAACTATCTCAAATTACCTTCATCATATAAATTAAAATCTTTTAAACCACATTGAAAACCTATTAATTATATTCAAACATTTAATTACATTGAAACTTTGGCAAATCATTCATAAGTGCCATACTACATATATAACATCAGCAATCAGCTGATATTCTTAGTCAGGTGAATGACCTTACTACAGATATATTTCGAAATTATATCAAGTTTTACTTTACATAAATTGCATTATAAAATTTATACTTACAGTATATCACTCATACACTGTCATAAACACACAAATATAAACACCAAACACCAATAACTCCATGTACCTTCTGAAACATTTTAACAATCATGTTATTCCACAAATTAAATACAATTTAACATTTATTTATTTATTCATTATTATCACAATTAAATCTCATAAAATAATTTAAGTTCATTAGAAAAATTCCTTTATACATTTTAAATCAATCAAAAATATTTAAACATCTCAACTTCATTAAAATACAACATCAACACAATTACAATTCATTAATTACCACCTCACTATTTCTTTTGTCTGATAAAAAATTATTATTATTAAAATCAATTTCTACTACCAACACATTGTTTACATTACATACTTGTTACAATACAAACACAATTAATTTCACTAAAATTTATTTACAAATCTTCATCATTAATTGTTCAATTTACCAAATTTCATTTCCTAATTCAGCAGGGTCATAACCATAAACCAAAATGTTTAGAATGTCCATACCCTGATTTTTTAATTCAACCTCCATCATCGTGTAATAGTCTTAATTTTTTATAACACCTCTCATTCTTACTCACACTCAATTTATTATTATTATTATTATAATAACCCATTACCTCTATGTCATTCATTGTACCATTATACTTTATAGGATTATTCCCTTTTATTATTTCATAAACCTCGTCAATATTAGTTATTTTTGTCCAGTCTCCATCAGTAGTATTGGTTAACATCAGGTAAGTTATTTTATCATTTATAACAGTTTTATCAAAATATTCATCTCTCTCTATTTCATAATGCCAGTATTTTATATCATTTATCTTCACCACTTCTAACCTCTCTTTTAACTCATTATATTTTCTCTTTAACTGGTATATCATTATCTCCCTATCTGCACACAACTCTCTCTCAAAACATCTTTCATCATCATAACACCTGTCACTACCCCCCTGAACTATCTCATTCCATGCAAAGGGCACAATAAAATACTTATTACCTCTTCTACCAGGTAAATCACAAAAAATACAGGGACCATCTGAAGACACCTCGTCTTCCATACAACTACAGGAGGAAACTCTGTCCTCATTAAACATCTGTGAAACCTCTGTTTCACTATAAACTAGGGGAAAATTTGCCCTTTGCCCTACATACTCACCTAATCTCTCTTGCCACTCTTTCTCTAATTCGTCAACACTAATTACTACTCTGTTACTAACACCAACTAACTTTCTACTCTCATTATCACCACCACTATTATTCAAGATATCTATAATATTTTTATTCAACAATATTTCACTCTGGTTAACGTTGTCATTACTAACATTATTACTCACCTTATAATTATAGTTGTCACTATTATTTCCACTTACCTTGTCAATTAGCACCTTGTTTGCATTTAAACTAACCTCTTTCTGATTATCATTTGTTTTGACCTCACTTACCTCATTTTTTATCTCCACCGCATTTAAACTAGCTTTATTGTTTGTAAAAGTGTCATCATTTTTACCTCCACTGTCATTCCATGTATCACTCTCTATCGCTACATTTTCAATTGTGTCACCGTCATCACTTTTGATCTCGTGACTACCATTTTCTACTATTTTACTTTCACTAACCCCTTCACTTACCTCGTTACTTTGTTTATTAGTGTCATTACTATTTTCATTCAAAAAAGCGTATAATCCCATTTTTTGTTCTCTCATTTGTCTCAGCTCATTATTAAATTTACTCCAATCATCCTCAGTCATTCTGTTCAAAACCCTTTCAAACTCGCGCATGAATTCCGTACTATTCCATGCCTCCCCTAATCCACTCACTTTATTTTCTTGTGCCTCGGCCATGTTCAAAAATTCTTTATAATATACCCTTTATATAACGCCCACTTAAAACGGACTTAAAATCAAAATACCCCACACATAAAACAGTTAGCAATACGTAAAAGTAAACACACCATAGCGCTACCAAAACATAACCTTATTCAACGTAATTATATACGATAATTTTTTACAAATACGCCGTTACCAAATCCTACTTTCTGTGCTTTAAAATAGGTCTACCTCGTATAAAATTATATCAGGATCCTGGCAGCTTGGTCGCCAATTGTTGATTAACAAACTTAATCGAAATAAATAAAATAAAATACTGCCAGGAACTTACCTGCGATCTTTTCATTTACTTACCTTTTTAAATTTTAATCAGAAGCCCAGAGTCGCCACGATGTTTTAGGCTATACATCGAACCTTAACACTCGACCTTAAAAAAAAAATGGGACAATTTTGCAATCTGATTACCTCCCAATAAAATTTCAGAAGAAACCCGGAAACGTTAGACGAATCCTTCAGCACAGAATACTAGGAAGTGGTAATGACGAAATAACTAAACTAACACATTTTATATGGTGACATAAATAGGTTTACTGTTCTTCTTCAACAATTAAGCCGAAAAAACATAGAAATAAATTTTAAAATAGATCTCTTATATTATATAAAACAGCCCAGCCTGCTCGCACGCACATTCATACCATTATAAAACCCCTTTAAAAAATGTAATTATTTGTTATGGATTACCCCACCGGCATCCCTTTTCTTATGGCCACATGCTCTTAAAGTCTGAAAGAGTTTATTTACACTTCCACCTTTCCGTCCACTTCACCGACTCACTCATCTGGTTTTATTCACTTTTATTGTCGGACAACACTTCTACGTAATAACTTTAAATTTAGTTGGGGCCCACGAACCTTAGCGAGCGTCGAGCCGACGCCGCGTCGGTAAGTCGACTGATGTCACATGCGGGCGGATGTCACTGCCTTTCCGGCTACCAAATTTCGTCGCTGTTCATAGCCTTCGTCACTGCTCATTCAACATGTGTTATTTACGTGTGTTGGACGTCGACGAAATCACACTGCCACTGGTTACGTCACTAAATAGGCGTATTCTTGTCAAGACTTCCGTCAGCATAGGACCACGTGCTAACGAAATTAGTTACCTTCGGGCCATATTGGTTTCGTGTCTCAGCGTCGTTTGTGCGCCCCGCTGGTGGTCGTGCGTTTGTGTGAGCCACACAGCACCGAAATTCTGGGAATTAAATTGCGTTGTCGCGTTCATGCCACATTCCATTGTACTGACTTCTTACCCCACTTCACCTCACAGTTCCTTTGTTTGACGATACATGGGACTGGCCACACAGGTGGAAAATAAATTTATATTAATAAAATAAAATAAAGCCCTCTCCCTTTTAGCCCCGTTACAAGTGAACTGTCATATCCCACAAGTGCAAACCTATTGTGTAAGAAACACACTTCACCACATGTGAACAATGGTTTCTAAGTACTTTGTAGTCCCCGACCTCTATGAAAGCACATACTGCTAAAAAGTGGTAGTGTTTACAGGTACAGGAAGAGCATATATTAACCTTGAAATTCATACATGAAACTCACTTTGCAGATTCATTTCTGGTACTATAATACTACATTATGTATGTAAGCCGTCATCTGTTGTTTTGAAAATGTTCTTCTTTTCAACATGGCAGGATAATCTCCACAAATATTGTTAAGTGGTACAATTTTATATAAAATGACAACGAATTAGTTTATAATGTTTACAAATTAGTGTTACACAAAGTTAATAAAATGCATTTATTGTAGCAGTAAGTAAATAGTATGAATATTCTTCTGAAAAATGTTTGTTTTATTTTCTCTATAAAAAAAAAACAAAAGTCCATATCATCCCATAATATAGAACAAATCAAATCAAAATCATTATATCTAACACAAAAAACAAGACGTGGCTATAAAACAAGACTTTTTTGCTTGTAAATCTGGCAACAGCAAGCAACATGGGTCACTGACCTGTACTCTCCCATCCATCTACCATTAATTTTCCAAGGACATGCAACCAATAGTTTGGCAGTAACATATGTTGGAAGCAACCCATATATCCCAACCTCCACCAAAATGTTAGGTATTAATGTGGAGCAACACATCAATATGAATTTCCTCATAAAAGACTTGAAAAATATGCTAAAGAAATTTTCTGCACTCAGTTTTGAGTGTCTATTACAAACTCAGGTTTCCAAATGGCATACAAAATTTTAAGAGGAAAGGGAAGTGATCAAATATGATCCACACCCTGACTATCCCCATGTATCAAAAACAGATGCCAACATTCAAAGAGTCAGTGCAACTGCTCGAAAAAAAAATTGACACTTGAACATTCGAGTGGTTGCTGTGACAATTTTTTTTAATGGCCCAGAAACTAACCAACAATCTATGCACTGGTGAGGTCTCTCTATTTCATTATAGCAGAAACACAGATGAGCAAATCAAATTCAAAGCAATGTTGCACATTTTTCTCTAGTCAAAGGAATTGTTCATGTTAACTGAGTGCACAAAAAGTGTCGAACTGTTACACTTCACAACTCTTCACAAACAAATAAGACAAAGGCCTGAAATGCAGCCTGAGTATTCGAATGGTTGCTGAATTGGCCAGCATTCTTGGATATGAAAATTTTCATGTGAAAAAATGGGTTTGAAGACAGTATCAAAACTTCTCATTTTTAAGCACAAACAAGCTCGAGTCACAACATCTATGGAGACTTCCTCATAAATTTGTACAGAATTGTTTTTAATTACTTTTTTACAAATATGATAACATATGATGAATATGGTTTTTTAATATGATTCAGAAATTAAAGTGACAATCCATGCCTTCGAAGATCCATTCACCAAAACCACAGAAAGCAGGAACGAGAGACCTCAAACAACTTTTTTTAACCAAGGAAGTAGGCTTATTCACATTAATTTGACATATACAGGCCAAATTTTAAGCGAAACTACTATAAAGACATCTTGACAACACTTCATGAAGAGGCGAGAAGAAAAAGACATGAAATGTGAAGAACTCACGAATCTTCACTAAGACAAAACACTGGCACACAATGTTGCCATCAAGATAATTTTGGCAACGTACGGGGATTCCCATACTGAAAATCCATCATATTCACCTGACATAGCCACATGCAATTTTTTTTTCCTAAGATCGAGTCATTATTAAAAGGAACCTGCTTCAAATCTGTATATGCAATGAAGGCAAAAACAATGTATCTCATAAAGAAGCACCAGATTACATGCAGCACTGTTTCCAGCAGTAGAAAATTTATATAGAGTGGTGGTGGGGGGGGGGTCCAAAGATCATATTTCAATCGTGTAATACTGTTGAATAAAAAATAATTTTAAAACATTAGTTCTGTTGTTTTACAGACACACCTTCTCTAAATGACATGAACGTAAAAGGCCTCTTGTATACTTTCACAATTTTGATGAGTTCATACTTTGACAAACATTATGAACTGAACACAAAAGAGTCCTGTCATTCAATAATAAATCATTCATATGAGTCCTACTCGTAATCTGAAGAACTAGAATTGAAATAAAATAGATGTCTTGGATAATAATATGAAAATGTACCCATCACCTGGTTAACCTCTAACTGAAAATTATAGTACACTTTGAAATTGATGTGTTTTGGGGATGATTTAGGTGTAGGTGTGTTTGAGTTACCTGTTGTATATACTACAGTAAATACACATCAATAAAAGCATAGTTATACAATGTATGACATTAAAATATGCATCAGAATAAATTTAAATGTATTACCGGAAAAATGTATGATGTTCCACACAGACCTTCCATAGTTTTTTGGCAGCCCGATGATTACTTAATTTGAAACCAATTGTAGATTCAAACTGTTCAAACTCACCTGGGCGAATTTTCACATAGAAATTGTGTCGTTTATATGAAATCTTCAAAATTTTTGGCCAAGCGAATCTGTTTATTCGTAATCTAAAAGAAATGGAAACATAATACTGATTTATTTAATAAATACACCACTAAATTTATTGAACTGAATGTACTTGAACAAACACTTTGTATTATTTAACTTTTAAGTTATTTAAATTTTAATAAGTTATTGACAATACACTTTTTCCTTAGTTAAAAATGAACATTAAAAACTTGTACCTCACAATATTTCATATAGCAAACCTACACAAAAATCAAAATGGACACACACACGCGCACGCCTAACAATTAGTTTACACAATACTTTCCCTGAAAATTTTAGTAGACACTTCACATTCAAATGAGAATACTATCATACTGCTTCCTTAAATCAAGTCACTAGTTTTCACACTCAGCTATCAACTGCTCTGTTTATTGTTATATCTGCTCTATTACACAAACTAGTGTGGAAGATTTACATTTCCTTTTTAACGGTTGTGCCGCCCCTTGGCAAGACAACACAAAAATCGGGAACTAGTTTAATTCTTTACCAGTAAACTAAACCAGCTGCCGTTGTTAGTAAAACTCTTACTAACAAATTACAAAACAAGTATGATATAGGAAACTGACAAGGTTTGCATAAACTTATTCACTCACTAGGTATTAGCTAAAACATCTCTTTATTGCTATTGAAATATTAATCAAACATTATTCCTGATTTTAAAGAAAGTTATTTTAGTAAATAGCGCTTTTACTGCTTCAAAGATCTTAATTATATTATTCTTGTTATATCAAAATTTATTCATATAACTGTTGCTTTTAATACCACGGATCCGGGTCTCAATTTTCTCAAAATTATTAATTTATCAATATATACATTACGGTTACTATTACTTCTTACAAAATTACAAAATATACAAATCTGATAATTTGTTCATTACATTGCGAAAGTTCTTTAAAGTTCTTTGTTACTTCTTATTAAGGGGAAATTTACAAAAGTTGTGGTTTGATATCACCTGAGGTTGTTGTTGTATTCTTGGGACATCTCCAGTCGTCTTCTACGGGTTGAGTACGTTGTTCTTGGTGTATCTACATCGGGTTGATTTTTAGTTTACTTGAAGCTCTCGAAGATAGGTTGTTTACTTGAAGTTCCAAATGTTGTAATTTCACTTTTCTTAGTGCAGATTCTTGTAGTTCACATTTTCTTTATTTTAATTACAGTTATAGTTCTCACTTTGCAGTACTACAGTCTAGTAGTTAACTATGTTACACTTACATTTGATTTTGTTTTTAAGAGATGTGTTGGCTACCTTTTTCTATTTTATTTATATATTTTCTCACAAACTCTAGACACTACATTATTCACAATAACAAGATTTCACGCTGGATATGCTTCTAGAGAACATACACATACGTATATGTGTACAACACCAAAACTCACGTCTACTCATTGCGACGTTCTACGGCCGAATGCGCGTACGGTTTAGGGGAGAGAGCTCAGTAAGCTAGGGCGTATTTACGCGCTAAGAAAATAGTTCGTACTTTTCCTATTATTATTTATTCATTAATTAGAAGATAAATACTTTGTTTATTTTATTATGACTTAGGGATTTCTTTATTTCTCTAGTCGCATTTTTTAATTATTTAAGTAATTATTATTATTATTTACTACTTAATACTTTTCTTGGCGTGTTGGTACTGGAAGGTTTCAAGTTGATACAGGAATCTGGGTATAGGTAAGGGTGTATGATACTCTTACTTATTAAAATTAAAAAATTTTAATCTGTGCGATTTTTTGATACATTTAAAATCGTCACATCCTCCTGCACTTAACTATGAAAAACGGGGGGTGTAATAATATAATTCTAATAAACAATTATATTTCATACTGAAATTTCTCTCTCTCAGCTTATTTCTATTCATCAATCGATTATCTTATACTTATGTCACATCTAAATTCTACTACATCTACTATATAAAATACACAAAACGTAAATCTACCTTATTTTAATTCTTATATCTACTACAGGTTTTTTCTTGAATTGCTCACTCGTTTTACGGAGTTATACTCATGAGTATTTTACTAATAATAATACCGTATTGTAAGAACAATAGAATTACTTTTAGTTTACAGCGCTAAAGATTATTTTTCTTTCTTTCTTTCTCTTCATCTTCATTATACTTGTCATCAGATTTCTCATGTATAATACCATTCTCGCAGGACATTAGCTAAGGTTGATCAGGCCTCGCTTGTATTCGTACGAGGGGGTTTTGAGTTTATAGTTACCTATAGTATAGGATGTTACACAATCTTATCCTATTTCGGTATAAGTCTATACAACATATTTTATTCTTAATACTTAGATAGTATTCTAGGTTTTCTATCTTTCTCGTAGTCTTCCTTCTGTATCTTGACACGAAAAACATTTTTTTATTTGAGACAAATGACTTCTGCGAACGTAATTTTCTGTATTGGGTTCATACAGAGCTACAGTAACGGGGGTGATGAACTTACGAATTTGATAGGGGCCACACCATCGATAAGATAGTTTCGAAGTGATCCTATCAACTGCTTTACTCATAGGATGAGTTTTATACATGACTAAATCACCTATTTTATACTTTATTAGCTTATTATTATTCTCATGATACTTCCTTGATTTCTGTAAATTAGCTCTCAGATTTGCACGAGCTTCGTTCCATATTTTTCGTATGTTATTCCCATTCACGTCGCGGGGTAATAACTCATTGATTTTCCACTTTGTGGTTAAAGGATGGTTGGGTTTGTACTTGTACAGTAAATCAAATGGTGTTGATTTATGACCTTCATGATACGCTGAATTGAATGCAAATTGTATCCACGAAATATTTTGATCCCAGGTTGTCTGGTCTTTAGCATGATAAGATATTAATGCTGATTTTAAGTTACGCAAGTATCTTTCTGCTATATTTCCTTGCGGTCTGTACTCGGTCACGGTAATATGATTTATACCTAATTTAAAACACATGTCATTAAATTCTTTCGATTTAAACTGGGGTCCATTGTCAGATATTAAGCTTAACGGTGTGCCATAGTTTTTAAATAGTTGTTCTTGTAGAATTTTAATTGTCGTAGATGCTAATGCACGACGCATAGGATACATCCACACGAATTTAGTGAATGAGTCTACACAAATTAACAGCATAGTATTTCCGGATTTAGAGCGGGGATAAGGTCCAGAATAGTCGATATATATTTTCGAGAAGGGAGTGGTAGGTATTTCGGAGATTAGTTTTCTGACTTGACTGGTTCTTGCTGGTTTGCTCAGCGCACAAATTTCGCATTCTTTCACGAACTTTTTTATTTCACTATTCATGTTTTCCCAGTGGTATTTCTTGCGAATACGATGTATCGTTTTCCTAATTCCCATATGAGCTCCAATTGTAGATGAATGGTAGTACTCCATTAACATGGGTTTGATTATTTCCGGGGCGATTATTCTTAGTAATTTTCCGTTTGCCTTCTTAAAACAAAGTACTCTTTTACTCAAGATATATTTATCAGAGTTATTTCCTTTTTCTATTTGTTCGATTATTTTACGCAATTTCGGATCTTGTTGTTGGTGATATGCTATATCCTTAAATGCAAGGGGAAAATTAGTAATTAGTGTATTAACGATATTGGTTTCAATATTGTCTTCTCCAGATCTTGTATTGGGTAGTTGGAACATGCGGGATAGAGTATCGGCCACTACATTTTGAGTTCCACGAATATGTTGCACTTTGAACTTGTAGCAATTTAATCTTAACACCCATCGTCCGATACGACCTAATTGCTTTGGGTGATTTAATAACCATGATAAAGCTTGATTATCGGTTTCTAGTAGAAATTCTTTGTGTTCCAAAAATGGTTTGAATTTATCAAAAGCAAATACTACGGCTAAACATTCAAGTTCATAGGCTGAGAACTTCCTTTCTTGCTCGGTCAGTGTCCGGGATGCATAACTGATCGGGAGTCTAGTATTATTTATTTCCTGGTATATTACGGCTCCTAATGCTACACTTGAACTATCGGTCTGTACGATAAATGGTTTACTGAAATCCGCTAACTGCAATACAGGTGGGGATATAATACTTTCTTTAAGTGTTTCAAACGCTTCTTGATGTAGAGTAGTCCACTCGAATTTCGTTCCTTTCTTTCTTAAGGCATTCAATGGGGCAGCTATATCTGCTAAGTGGGGTATATACTTATGAAAATAATTAATCATACCTAAAAATCTAGCTATACCTTTGACTTCTCTGGGAGGTAAAAATTCTCGGATTGCGCGTGTACGTTCGGGATCGATGGTAACCTTACCTTCGGCTGATACTATGTGACCTAAAAATGAGAATTGTTTCACTGCGAAATTAACTTTACTAGGGTTTACGGTCAGTCCGGCTTTCTTTAACCGGGATAATACTTCACGCAAGTGATCAATATGTTGATCCACTGACTCACTATATACTACTATATCGTCGAGATAATGATATACAAATTTAAATTTAACATCATGGAAAATTTTTTCTAACAGTCGGCTGCATACTGAACTTCCTTGTGATATACCGAATGGTACTCTCGTAAATTGATATAGATTAAATGGGACAGCAAAAGCAGTTAAATGTTTTGATTCCTCAGCTAGTGGAATTTGATGGAATGCTTGGTTAAGATCCATTATGGTGAAGATTTTCGCTTTTGTAAAATAGTGAAACGCACTGTGTATGTCTGGCAGTGGTATCGATTCAAATTCTATACTCTTATTTAGTTGTCTATAATCCACGACTAGTCTATGTTTGTCAGTTCCTTTTGGTACTAGGAATGCAGGCGATGAATATGGAGACGTTGATGGTTCAATGACGTGCTGATCAAGGAGTTTGTTAATGTGGTTTCTCATGATTTCCATCTTGGGCGGAGATAGTTTGTATGGGTGGAGTCGTATTACTTTGTTGTCACTAAGATTTATTTTATATTCAATTAAATGAGTTAATCCTAACTTGGGGGTGAGTACAGCAGAAAAATCTTTTATTAACTTTTGGATTCTTAGTCTCTCATTTCCTTTTAAATGACTTAGACTCGATTCATTAGGCTCTGAATGAATATTTGCGGTTTCACTAACAGCGTCGTTACTTATTTCGGAGTCGAACTGATATTTTTGAGTACGATCAAATCTGAAAAAATATTGTTTTGCATATATATCAAGGATTAAGGCAGTTTTTCTTATAAAATCCGCGCCTAATATTAAGTTCTGTCCTAACTCTTCAGCTACTAGTAGGGGAATGTACCAAGTAAAATTCTGAATTTTTAATTTCACCGTAATACTGTGAGATATCTTTAGGTTTTGTTTATTTGCGGTGGTACACTTTATGTTCACCATTTGGCTACGTTTAATCAGTTTATGATTAGCTAATAAGGTGGCTAACTGTTTACTAATTATACTACGGGTAGATCCGGAATCAATTAAACCAAGGGTTTTCGTTGCTCCAAGGTCTATCTGTACATAGGGTAGTTGGCATATACTTGTTTTACATGCACCAATAGAGTTGCACTTCTCGATAAATTTTGTTAAATAAGGATCTCTGCGTTTATTTTTACTCATCTTTATTTGACGCTTAGTATTGTTGTTACCTTTCCTTCTGATGCTTCGGAAGACGTAGGATTTTCGGTCTTCCAGCTTCACACATTTTTTGATTGGTCGGTTTTCTGTAGATAACACTTTTGTTTACATAACTTGCTAATATGTCCGGCCTTTCCACAGTTATAACATCTTATTTCCTCACTTACTTCGCTCGTAGGTTGTCGGGATTTTGGTTTAGAGTATGAAACATGGGGATAGTTTTGGGTTTTATGTGTACTTACGAATCGCTTATCGCGGTAGTTTCGGGTATCATTTCCAATAGGTCTAGTTTGCAATGAATTTCTTTGTTGACTCTGGGACATAGAAACACTTCTATTCTGGTCAGAATACCAGACGTCGGACGAATGTATACAACATAGTTCTAGTTCCGTAAAAGTTGTAGGTGGCTTCACGAGTGCTAGTCGAGATCGCTCCTCGGGGGATAGTCTTACTATGATATTGTCTACTAACTGTTGTTCGCTCCATTTAACTTGTAACAATAAAGCAGATTCTCTTACTTCAGAAATATAATGAGCTAGTCTCTCGTATGTACCTTGTGCACGAAGTACTAAGTTTCGCTTCAATTCTTCGTAGATACCGGTGGGAATGAAATGTCTTATTAGTGTGGTATGAAGTTCTTCTACCGATTGATTATACCTTAGGGATTCTAACACTCTATCTTTTAATGGAGATCTACACTTAGGTAAAATAACTTGCAAAATCTGGTTATCTCTTAGTTGTTGCAGTTCCTTTAATTCTAAGATATGTTTGATAAAATTAAGGAGCTTTGTAATATTCAGCCCATCAGTGATTTGTATATTGGACAAAATACTTTCTACAGGGTGGGTTATTTTTCCATAGAGCTCGGGAGTTAAATTTATTTGGCTCATCATTCTAGGATTTTCCGCAGGTTGATTAGTCCGCGAATGAGAAGGTAATTCGTAGGTATGGGTCATATTTTCTAGTTCATTAGGGAGTGACGTAACGTTTACTGCTTGAATATTTACTTGACTACCACTTAACCGTTCCTTGAATGGATCTATATTGGATTCCTGCAGAATCTGAATTTTTGCAGTACCGTTTGGTTGTTCTTGAGTCGGCGATTGGGTAGGTGAAATATTTAATTTCGTCATTGCTTCTTCGATTTCGTCTAATCTAAACAATTCGGATCGTCTACGTAATTCGCGTATTATCTCAGGTAATTGTTTTAATGCTTCCTCGGCGAATTTTTTTACATCAGGAGGGATATCTTTATCACCGGGCCAGGTCAACAGATTGGTGATACGACGGTATAGATGCTCAATTCTTTGGGTGGTGCGTAATATTACTGCGGGGGATTTTTCATCACGCAGGGTTTGTGCGTACGAAGTTAGTTCTGTATACTTACGATAACACGTTTCTTTTTCGCTATTGAAATCTAAAACACTCAAACGATTTAATAATGAAGGTTTGTCCGGTTTATTTTCGCGTAACGTCTTGCGAAGTTCCGCGACAGTTACATTAGAGTAGGGGAGACCACGCCATAATGCTTCATATGTTAATTATTCTTTCAACAAGAAATCGGGGTTAAATTGAGTCATTTTTGATAATAACCACTTTAAACACACGACGTATTACGAACGACAAATCTTATGTCACTTACTTTACTTCATTTTCTCAATGTTAAAAAATAGATAACATTAATTCATTTAAACACATACACATATATCTTATTTCATATTAAGCTTTGGGATGTAATCTTATCTTAATTAATCAACATAACTTATTTCACAACAATTAAATTCTCAGTATTGACATATATAATTAATCAAAACAAAACGATAATACTATTTTAGTAGAGAGAAATTTCATATACGGAAAGTTCATTGATTTAACAAACAGCACAAAGAATCAGCTGTTTTGGGGTGTCGTCTAGTTGCGTAGGGTGGTAATTCAGGACAATACAAAACAGGAAAGAGCTTGTCTAATATGGTTTTGTTTCCTTATGGGGAGGAGGGGTTATGAATGAGAAGGGTGTTTACAAAGGGGAGAGTTTGCATTCCTCAACACGTATTTAAAATGAACCGACTGGCTTGGAATTAAATACTCACCAGCTATGACTTGCTTAATACGCCAAAGTCGCGATACTAATATTATTATTATATAACTAAAATTTTACTCATTTTTTTTTTTTTTTTTTTTTCTGAGTGAATAAATTTATGTTTGTCCTTTTTATCGTTAACGACTTATAAACTTACACAACAACAATTACATAATTATGTTGCAATTTTCTGTACGTGACACTCTGTAAACAATATTTTTTTTTACCAAGTAAATTACACAATTTTAAATTCAGCAGAGTGGCGCAATTTTGTGCCGCCCCTTGGCAAGACAACACAAAAATCGGGAACTAGTTTAATTCTTTACCAGTAAACTAAACCAGCTGCCGTTGTTAGTAAAACTCTTACTAACAAATTACAAAACAAGTATGATATAGGAAACTGACAAGGTTTGCATAAACTTATTCACTCACTAGGTATTAGCTAAAACATCTCTTTATTGCTATTGAAATATTAATCAAACATTATTCCTGATTTTAAAGAAAGTTATTTTAGTAAATAGCGCTTTTACTGCTTCAAAGATCTTAATTATATTATTCTTGTTATATCAAAATTTATTCATATAACTGTTGCTTTTAATACCACGGATCCGGGTCTCAATTTTCTCAAAATTATTAATTTATCAATATATACATTACGGTTACTATTACTTCTTACAAAATTACAAAATATACAAATCTGATAATTTGTTCATTACATTGCGAAAGTTCTTTAAAGTTCTTTGTTACTTCTTATTAAGGGGAAATTTACAAAAGTTGTGGTTTGATATCACCTGAGGTTGTTGTTGTATTCTTGGGACATCTCCAGTCGTCTTCTACGGGTTGAGTACGTTGTTCTTGGTGTATCTACATCGGGTTGATTTTTAGTTTACTTGAAGCTCTCGAAGATAGGTTGTTTACTTGAAGTTCCAAATGTTGTAATTTCACTTTTCTTAGTGCAGATTCTTGTAGTTCACATTTTCTTTATTTTAATTACAGTTATAGTTCTCACTTTGCAGTACTACAGTCTAGTAGTTAACTATGTTACACTTACATTTGATTTTGTTTTTAAGAGATGTGTTGGCTACCTTTTTCTATTTTATTTATATATTTTCTCACAAACTCTAGACACTACATTATTCACAATAACAAGATTTCACACTGGATATGCTTCTAGAGAACATACACATACGTATATGTGTACAACACCAAAACTCACGTCTACTCATTGCGACGTTCTACGGCCGAATGCGCGTACGGTTTAGGGGAGAGAGCTCAGTAAGCTAGGGCGTATTTACGCGCTAAGAAAATAGTTCGTACTTTTCCTATTATTATTTATTCATTAATTAGAAGATAAATACATTATGTTTATTTTATTATGACTTAGGGATTTCTTTATTTCTCTAGTCGCATTTTTTAATTATTTAAGTAATTATTATTATTATTTACTACTTAATACTTTTCTTGGCGTGTTGGTACTGGAAGGTTTCAAGTTGATACAGGAATCTGGGTATAGGTAAGGGTGTATGATACTCTTACTTATTAAAATTAAAAAATTTTAATCTGTGCGATTTTTTGATACATTTAAAATCGTCACACGGTCGCTCGCTGATTCTGATGACATTTAACAAATCATGCACTTTATGTAAGCTTCAAATTTACTAAGCACCAAACTCAATGTTTCTACATTGTTCCTGCACTAATTGTTTTTTTTTGAAACATCATGGTAGTAGCCACGAGGAAATGGCTAAGAAAACAGCAAAATGCAGAAGATTTTCCAAATTAAAGCTAACATTTTCTAAAATTCAGTAGAGTGTGTACAATACATGTTTTTTGTTTTTGAGTAACTCTTGATATATTGATTTTCTTGCAGTATTTGTTATATACTATCAATTAATAAATTACATTTTTTAAACCCTACAAATTAATATTTACAAGTCTAATAATCACACACTCTAAATAAGAAACACCAATTTCCAAATGTTGATAACGTTAATTTAATAAAAAGCAAACAAAAAGGTAACAATATACAAACACAACAATAACAATTCACAAATTCAAGTATTTACGATTACAAATTTATTGAAATAAATAACATATCAACATTAAATATTTTCAATATAGCCATCAAAAGAGCTTATTACATAAACAAGCATTACAACAATTAAAAATTGAAACAGAAATACAATCAATTATTCATTATTTATATTTAACCTCTGAAGATGAAGATTAAATCTGAGAAATTTACATCAGGTGTATGTCACACACACACACACACACACACACACACACGCGCGCGCGCGCGCACACAGTGAATACAGTGATGAGAAATTAAAAAATACATTTGCAGAAGTCATTTATTTTTTGATATTATAGTATGGTATTTTATCATATCAAATCATATATCAGTTTATAGTATAATATGATATGTAATCTAAATGTCTCTTCTTATACTTTTATAAGTAAATCTGTTGTTATTCTGAGTAGTTCCTAATGTAATTTTTGATTGTTCAATACTGTACTTGCTACCCTCTTCGAGATGCCTGAGTTATACCTGTACAGTATATTGTGCTACAGTTAAAAAGGTAAATACAATGTAACTGCTATTTCTGTCTAGGATACAATAACAGCTTACTTGATTACATCCTCTTTTTACACAAAATTTAAGCCATAACTTTGATGGTAAATAAATAAAATAATTACAAAAAATCAAAACATTATAATTCAATCAATAAAATAAACTGCAATGAGAAAACTTACAGTAACTAAAAAAAATAACAATGCCAAAAAAGCACCTAATTACATTCAATTTATAAATTCAATCTCTAAGGTCTAGTGGTCCTAGTTGACCTTCTTAATATAGTGTTCTACTGCCAGTGTAATTGACATAATGTGTTCTCTATTACATATATGTCATCCTGAATGATTTTTAACAGTGTAAGATTTATCAGTTGAACCAATCTCTAGTATTTCTCCTGCTATACACGAATAATTTGGAAATATTTTTAAATACTAATTTCTATTAATTCTAATACTTATATATAATATGAATAGTTCTTCAAATATTAAATAATTCTGCAAGTAACATTTTTTATTATTGTATTTTACTTGCAGAAGTCTTTAATATTTGAAGAATTATTCATAATATAGAAAACCTGCAAGAAACATTGAAGAGTTAAATACATAATAAAGAGTATAATAAAACATTTTACACTATTTTTCTTACATGACAGACATATATTTTTCATTATCAATTAATTGATTGGAAAGAGAAGTGATGGGCAATTTTATTCAGATGTCTTTTTCATGAACAACTGTGCTGGTGATTCAAGACCATTTTTGGAGATACTTCCATACTTACTCCAAGTAGAGCAGTATACAAATCTTCATCAGCATGTAAACAATTTCTTAAGTGTTCCATCAAAACACTTATCAGGGAAACATTAGAACAGGGAAACTGTGAATCCAACATTACATGTCCAATATCCCTATATTTACACAATTTAGAAAATTGTTAGAAGTTGAGGGGTGGACCATTATCAAATGTTAATTTCAGCGATATACCATTATGTGTAACTATCAACTTCTGTTCTTTAATGAAGATGACTTAACAAACATACAGCAATAGTTAACACAAACCAATAATGCCCTGAAAAATTCATAAAATCTACCCCTACTTTTTGCCAAATTAGGATTTATACATCAATCAGGATGCAATCGTTTAGGATTATTGTTACAGAACCTAATATACATTTCTTAACTAGAGACCATGTTCTTACTGTTATGATCAATGTTAGACCAAAACACTGGACCACAGGCTAATTTTTGTATACCATAATGACCCTCATAGATTAATATCACATTCTCTTTAATCACTTTCTCTTCACATTATGTAATTTTCTTAGTATAATTTATGACTGACCTTAAAAACTAAAATTTAAAAACAGTAGGTTTTGTCTATACAACTAAAATATGGCTTTCCTAAATAATTTATTTTATTTTTATCATTTGCTACTTATTTTATCAACAACTACATCACTGCAACCTCTAGCTGCAGAATTACAATTAGTTTTTTAGAAATAATACCAACTTTGAAGTTGGTGACTTTTATGACGGTTGAATCCAGAGAAGTCAACACAATTCTTTGTTGAGGTTACCATGAAAATAGGCTGGTTTAAAAGAACTTTATTCCGCTGCTAATCTGTGATTTTTGACACATTTGGACATCATGTGATTTATGTTACCTATATACATCTATAATACATTTTAGGTTAGTTGTCACCAAGTCGCTTATATTAATATAATAGATATTTACCATAAATCCGTCGTGCGACTTCGTTTTTCTCGTCTTATTTTGACGCGTTTCGGCAACGAATTGCCATCTTCAGAATTCTTAATCACTCATAGGAGATCGTTAAAAACTTAAAAACACTAAAATCATTACGGTAAAAGTGCACTTTTACGACATTTGGAAACTCACAGACGCGAACATGAAAGTTTATGTTTCTCGCGAGGACAATATCGATCGACTGCTTTCGCGTGGACAATATCGATCAACTGATTCACTGTTTATATAGCCACTGATAAACCTGTTTTGCTTATTATAGCCCGTATGTACTGTGACATTT
This sequence comes from Magicicada septendecula, assembly GCA_034769895.1. Classification (NCBI taxonomy): domain Eukaryota; kingdom Metazoa; phylum Arthropoda; class Insecta; order Hemiptera; family Cicadidae; genus Magicicada; species Magicicada septendecula. The sequence continues at coordinate 421,815,817 of CM068367.1, read as the reverse complement.
CATTTACCGGCGCCCGTGTGCAAGTATTGCCGTGTCGTACAATATGTTATGTGAAAATGTAAGTTTATCATTCAAGACATAATCACTGTTGATTTTGACGGCTTTATATATTTCGTATTCCTCAAGCGCGTCCATGTATTTTCCTTTCCATGTATTTCAAATAATAAAAAGCTCTTTAATGAAACGGGGGGTATTAAGGAATTGTACAGAGTAAGAGTGTGTGTGTGAGTGTGAAAAATATCCAAGTACTGGTTAGCGAAAAGAAATTAGTAGAAGAAAATTTTACATAATAGGAATAAGAAAAAATAAATAATGATTTAACTTGTAATCTTTTTGAAAGCATGCATAAGATGTGGAAGATAATTTTAATAAACAAATGTAGTAATTGAGAGTCAATATTATTATGCCGTAAAATCCAGCAACCACTTTTACAGGTCACGAGTTCGTACACAGATCCAAGCAAAGGTAAGAACGAAAATATAAAAAGGGGGAATTTGAATTTTTGGGTGGTTTTAATTGTTTTAAATAATTATTAATCAGTATTGATTGTTTCAATGGCGTCCGAACTAGGGATAAATTTATTTGACAATAGTATTGATTGTTTCAATGGCGTCCGAACTAGGGACAAATTTATTTGACAATAGTATTGATTGTCTCAATGGCGCCTCGAACACGGACGGTTTGTATAAATTTATTATATACGAACTGTACCTACTTGTGAATGTAAAAGTGAGAGTGCTGGAGGTTAAGTTGTATTGCGTATAAATTACGTACAAATAAGTGTTATGTTATGCTATAGTTAAGTGAGGGATAAAATAATTTTGTAACGGGGCAATTGAAGAGGAGGGTCTATTGTTTAATTTTATAATAATTTGGGGACAATTTGTTCGGGCACCATTTATGGTCACGAAAACTGGATTTATGTAACACTCTGTATTTAACTCTGTACCAGGCAGAGTCAGGTACGAGACGATGATAATATTGGAATGTGGGTGCGAGCGCGCGTGTGCCGCTGTTTGTACTCTTGAGCCCAAAGTCAATAACGGAAGTAAACTGAAATGTAACTAATTAATCTGTCACGTGATTTTATTGACGAATCACAGAGCGAGTTGCTGAAACTGTAGAGGAAGTGGCCGTTGGAGACGCCGTTGTTAGCGTTAGTTGTCGTCTACCAAAACTATAGCTGGCCGGCTGTACAATAGGCTCGCGAGCTGAAAGACAAAGTATTTAACTGTAGAAATGTGAAGTTAAAACAGTGCAGAATGGAACTTGTGAATAAGTGAACCGAGTTAATCAATTAAACCTTTTTAAAATTAAAACAGTAACATTTTTCGGACGTTTAGTGGTGAAAATGCAGGGTGCAGCACGTGGCCAGCAGTGACGACGCTTCCAACAGTAAATGTATCACATGAAATATATTATGCAAATTTTAAAATAAGTAGCTCTATTTTTTTACAAGGGGGAATAATTTAAATTCTGAATGAATGTGTGTGTGCGTAAATACTGGGTTATTTTTCTTAATTAGTTAATAGATGATTTAAGATTAATATGGAGGTAGAATTGTAAAGGGTTTTTATGTATCAAGGTGGCCGTAATATTGTCAGACGGGATTGACGTCCCAGTATTAATTTGTTCATAAAAAATTGTAGAGAAGGAGGAAGTATGTTGACTGAGCCATAAAAAGATTATGATATAAGAAATAAATAAATCAAGTTGAGTTAGTTAACTGTCAATAAGCGTAGTTATTACAATACATAAACCCAAGTCACGTTTATAGTTCACAGTTTGTGTGACGGACCTTGGCCTATACGGTAAGTTTATTCTGTATTATTAATAATTTAAATGTGATAAAGGTGAGTAACATCATAATTTTAAGTGTGAGTTTTTTTTTGTATATGAAAATTTCATAATTTAAAACATGGAAAATACCGAGAGTAAAATTAAGGAAACTGACGTAACCGTCAGTGATGAATCGGAAAATAAGTCGATGTTTGTAAACAAAGAAAATATGTCGACTGAGTCAGCTGATAGAAGTGTATCAGGAATCCAAACAGATGTAATGCTAGCAAATGAAAGTAATTTTTCCGAATCAAAAATAATGAATGAAGTTGAAATTCATTCAACGCCAATTTCAATTAATCAAAATAAGAAATCTGATGACGATGATATGTTAAAACGTTTGTATAGTATGGTGTGTAGCAGTTTAGAATATCGGTATGGAGAACCATACAGGACTTCCATGTTCTAAGGTTTATATTTAAAATCATATTCGAAATGAAATATTTCCATAGAAACTACTTCTTTCTACTTATTGCTTAAGCCTTAAACCACAGTACTGTGGTCACTAACGTATACCATCTCACGTTTTCGCACTCGATTTTCACTGAGATGGAAGTCGATGACACTGCCGAAAAGTCTGGTTTTGCAGAAAATGTTGGACTACGGCTAAACAGCCCGGGAAGGAATTTTAACAAAGAACTACTTCTTTGTTGCCAATAACGTAGTACACATACAAAATTATCCCCTCCCCCTGCAACTATAATTTTCATTTATAGAAAATTACCCCCACCCCGTTCACATAACCTCTTCATTTATAGATATTTCATCTACATTTCTACAGTGGATTATTATGAGCATCTTATCAGGATACTTTATTTATAAAAATTAAGTACTTTACTCTTGTTAAATCATAAAATGTTTCAGGTAAACTACCCCTTTCTCTTAACCGATCTTCTCCAAAATCAATAGACCTTCAGTCCTCTAAAATTCAGGGATGCATGCAAAAAAATATTTGATTCTGTTTGAATGTGCAGCAGTTATCGTTCGTCATGGAAACATTTCTCTTGTTACAACATAAAATGTTGCAGGTAAACTACCCCTTTCCCTTAACCGATCTTCACCAAAATAAACAAACTTGAGTTCTCTACAACTCAGGAAAGTGTGCAAAAATTTATTCGATTCTCTTTGAATTTTCGGCAGTTATCATTCGTCATAAAAAAATTACCCTTTTTAAAACATAAAACGTTGCTGATAAACTACCCCTTTCCCTTAACCGATCTTCAACAAAATCAAAAGACCTTGAGTTCTCTTTAGTTCAAAAAGGTATGCAAAAACGTAGTTGATTCTGTTTGAATTTACGGCAGTTATCGTTCGTCATATAAAAAATTACCCTTGGTAAACATAAAATGTTGCAGGTAAACTACCCCTTTCCCTTAACCAATCTTCACCAACACCAATAGGTATTGAGAACTCTACAATACAGTGCTGTATACAAAACATTATTTGATTCTGTTTGAATTTGCGGCTGTTATCGTTTGCCATAGAAAAAAATTACCCTTGATAAAAAACTGTTGCAGGTAAACTACCCTTTTCCCTTAACTGATCTTCACCAAAAACAATAGGACTTGAGAACTCTACAATTTAGGGCTGCATGCAAATAATCATTTGATTCTGTTTGAATTTGTGGCTGTTATCGTTTGCCATATAAAATACCATTGTTAAAACATAAAACGTTGCTGGTAAACTACCCCTTTCCCTTAACCGATCAACAAAATCAACAGACTTTGCGTTCTGTATAATTCAAAAAGGTATGCAGGAGAGTAGTTGATTCTGTTTTAATATACGGCAGTTGATCGTTCGTCATAAAAAAAATTACCCTTGTTAAAACAAAATGTTGCAGGTAAACTACCCTATTCCCTTAACCGATCTTCACCAAAATCAAAACGTCGTGAGAACTCTACAATTCAGGGCTGTATGCAAAACATTATTTGATTCTGTTTGAATTTGCGGCTATTATCGTTTACCATAGAAAAAGTAAATACAATTCAGGGCTGTATGCGAAACATTATTTGATTCTGTTTGAATTTGCGGCTGTTATCGTTTGCCAAAAAAAAAAATTTCCCTTGATAAAAAAAACCGTTGCAGGTAAACTACCCCTTCCCCTCAACCGATCTTCACCAAAAACAATAGGTCGCGAGTACTCTACAAATCAGGGCTGTATGCAAAAAATTATTTGATTCTGTTTGAATTTGCGGCTGTTATCGTTTGCCATAGAAAATACGCATGATAAAAAACGTTGCTGGTAAACTACCCCTTCCCCTCAACCGATCTTCACCAAAAACAATAGGTCTTGAGTACTCTACAAATCAGGGCTGTATGCAGAAAATTATTTGATTCTGTTTGAATTTGCGGCTGTTATCGTTTGCCATAGAAAATACCCTTGTTAAAAAAACGTTGTAGGTAAACTACCCCTTTCCCTTAACCGATCTTCACCAAAAACAAAAGGTATTGAGAACTCTACAATTTAGGGCTGTATGCAAATAATCTTTTCATTCTGTTTGAATTTGCGGCTGTTATCGTTTGCCATAGGAAATACCCTTGTTAAAACATAAAACGTTACAGGTAAACTACCCCTTTCCCTTAACCGATCTTCACCAAAAACAATAGGTCTTGAGAACTCTACAATTCAGGGCTGTATGCGAAACATTATTTGATTCTGTTTGAATTTGCGGCTGTTATCGTTTGCCAAACAAACAAAATTTCCCTTGCTAAAAAAAAACCGTTGCAGGTAAACTACCCCTTTCCCTCAACCGATCTTCACCAAAAACAATAGGTCGCGAGAACTCTGCAAAACCGGGCTGTATGCAAAAAATTATTTGATTCTGTTTGAATTTGCGGCAGTTATCGTTTGCCATAGAAAAAAAATCTACAGACAGATAGACACACAGACAGACACACAGACACTTTTCGGAAAACGACTTTTTTTCATGTTTTGAGTGTAGTAGAATCAGAATCTGCAATAATCTCGAACACGATTTTTTTTGCCATCACCATACTTCCATTCCTTAAGGAATATGGAAGTAAAACAAGATAGCAATTTTAGTGAACTAAGAAGGGATATTAACATAAAATTTGATGTACAGAATAATAAATTCGAAAGCAAGTTTGATGAACAGAGTAGAAATTTTGAGGAAGTAAATGTTAAATTTGACGAACTTAAAATTGATATCAATGCTGTAAAGAATACATATGAAAGTAAGTTTAACTAGTTAGATCGAAATATTGAGAAAATGAAAGAGTGGAGAACAGATATAGGTAACGGTTATTATAGGTTTCGTTATATAAATGAAAATAACGAAGTAACAGATGACGATACAAATAATGATAGTAGGGTGAATAAGAAGGTAAGTGACAGTGTTAGCGATATGACGAATAATAACGAGGTAAGTAGTAATAACAGTAGTGAGTTTAATAGCGAAATAAAAAGTGAAAACAGTGATATAATTAAAAATGTGGTGTTAGAGAGTAAAGGGGTGAATAATAATAGTGGCGATGAAGTTTTAGTGGAGATAGAAAGTAGTAATGAGAGAGAGTGTAAAGAGAGGTTAGATTGGCAAATGGCAAATTTTCCCCGTGGTTTAAGTGGAGTAAGGACTCCACTAGTGATTTATGTGAGAGACGAGGTGTCTCTAAGTAGGTCCCTTGTGTATCATGAGTTCCCTGGAAAAGCCAGGAGGTGTTAGAATTATTCACGTTGAGAGAGATAGAGTTGTTTGAGGTTGGTAGAAGGTATAAAGAGTTAAGAGAGAGAGTGAAGAGTGAGAGAGTTGATAATTATATTCAATTCTTACCTTCTTATGAGCATGATGCAGCAATAGATGATGATAATGTTGATAATTATATGGAATACTTACCTGTACATAGACGTGGGATATTAATAGTAGATGAATCTGAAAATGAGGAGAGGATAAAATGCTTAAGGGTGACAGATAATAATAATGACGGTGACAAGACCAGAATTACTGATGTAGACAGGTTATATGATTTGATAATAATGTGGGATAGTCCAGTAGATTATTATATGGGTATAACAGAACAATGTGAAATAGTAAATAGTTATAATAATAATAATAATAATAATAACAAAATGAAAGTAATTAAAAGTGAATTGTGTTATAAAAACATAAGATTGCTGTTTGATGATGGAGGGTAAAGAGTATTGTTAATGAACATTTAATTATGTGCGTGTAGTGGGTTTTAAAATGGACTGAATTATGAAATTATTTGTGGTAAATAATAGCAGATAACAATGTGGATTGTATATACTGTAACGTAACAGAGTTGAGGTTCTCGACATTACATAAAAAACTGTGTAAACATGATTTAAAACAACGCCCAAAGCATGTTATAATTAATTACATTTCAGGCCCATCTCACCTGAAAAATGCAGTAAAGGTACCTAGTAAGGTTACTAAGTAATAAAACATCAAAAGTGTACCTAAATCTAAAATATGTAATGAGTAGTATGAGATGTAAACATAAACATTGTGTCTAGTGGGATGAGTTTAATGTGTAGGAGTTGAGTATAATATACTGTTCAATTAATATTTAATGTGTTATAAAATGTACTTGGTGTTGTACTGTATCATGATATAGTGTTTACAGGATATTTATTTTATGTTTTGTGTGTAGTAAGTGTGGAGCTGTTGCTTTAAGGAAGTACTAAGTTATAGGTACTCATTTTATTCATGTTTTATTCATTGTATTTAAATAATTAAGTACAAGTATATTTATTAGGTATGATATTATGTTAAATGTATTTGCTTTAATTGATTAATGAAGATGTTTAAATTAATATTTGTAAACTTGGCCAGGAAGACAATAAGTGTTAATGAGTTGGCAGGTAGTTCTTATAATTATGTTACAAACTAATGAAGGGTTCAATTATGAACTAAATAATATAATGAATTGAAACCAGGAAATTAAAATTGATATAAGTGGCCATAAGCCAGTGACTATTTGTACAGGAGGTCAGGTAAAGAAAAATTAAATTAAAAACAAAGCAAAGTTATAACATGTGTAATAAAACCAATAGGCCTAAATTTAATATTTGGAAAAGGAAATTAATACCTTTTTAATAAGTCCAGTCAGATGAAATTGTAGTGAAATGTATATGGTTTAGTAAGGCAGATTAAGTGAGAGTTTTATGTGATTTGGTGTAATTCCAAGCATGGAGTATTTTATTAAATAAGAGTAGTAATATTTTCTAATTCTGGCTCTAGGATATCACATATTATCCAATGACAGAAAGTAATGGTTGTTAGGGTAACTGAAATGCAAGAAATTTTGTTGATTTCAACATTCGATTGTTATATGCTATTGGGAACAGTTCAGTAGACAAATTTAAACATAAAATAAAATAAAAATGAATAAACCTGAATAAATCTAATGTCTTAAAGCCAATCCATTAAAACAGAACTGAGTAATAATTACTGAACTAGATTTCAGAAAATATAATTCTATACATCCTCAAAGTTGTGGAATTAATAAATCCTTCTTCAAACTAATTCCATCAAAGGAATGATGATGAACCTGAGTTACAATTAAACCAAGATCCTTCTTGAATGGACAAGAAGTCAAAATTAATGCAATTATAAACCAAACACACATAAAGAACCTTTGGTATTGAAGTAATAAACCTCACTTTCAAGAGATTGAAGAAATTGTAATACTACACCAATTCCACTGGGACCGGCAACCACTAGGATCGCGAAGAAGAACGAAGAACAGAAGAATTCCTGTTACACTCCGGGACATCGCCTTTCAACCTTTATTGATAATCTGGACGCATTTTTTGGTCAAAGTAACCTCATCAGTACACCTTCATGCGGGTTATAAACAGACACGGCTACCTCGAGTATAGTATTGTATGGTAACAAACCAGCTTATATTTAATTTTATACATTAAGAATTAATAACCATTTGTAATACTTAGTAACCTTAATTTTGCATTACCTGGCCTTACTAATCGTTAAAAGAATCACATGTACCCTGGGATAAGAGATAAAACAAAAATTATATTTAAATTGTATTATACAGCACTAGTCCACTAACCAATCGATTCAGCATTGTACAATCGATATTACGATCCGGTAATCTATGAAGACAACTGTTGGAATTTAAAAAATAATATAAGAAAGAATCCTTCTTGTATGTGATGATGTTCTGTGTTATTGTAGAATAGATATTGTATTTTGATTGGGGAGTAATTTACAGAGAAAGAAGGTGATAAAACCATCAAGTGAAGCAAACTAACCTATAAGCACGAGTCAATTACTAATAACAGCGCTCGTTGCAGACAGCTGGTTAATACGGGAGAGTGCAGAACTAATGTATTCTCTGCGCCAACTTTGAGTCAATTTAAATAATACAGACCGAATAGGGTTGGAGAGAATTACCGAATTATTAACTATAATACCCGTAATATAGCGTTATTCTCTGGTGAAACACTTAGTAATTGATTAACACAGGGCTATGTTCAACATACGAGTTGCAGTAACCATATAATAAATGTTTTCTTTTTATAAATTAATATTGATTTGCAGGAGCTCTCCTCTGCAACAACATAATAAACATTTTCCTTATAAACAGATTCGGTAATTCAACGTGGGCTGAATTAACGATAAACCCGTAACTGTATTACACTTGCAAAAAGTAATATTTAACAGTATATTACAAATTGGCGAACTCAACAGTGGGGCTTAACGTTGATACACGGGAGTCACCTATAAGTAACTACACAATAAATTTTTATTTATATATATTACAAATTGGCGCTCAACGAGTGGGCTTTAGTTAAGTAAAAAATTAGGCTATTACTTAACTGGAGCAGGCAACTATTAGAGGCACAGGAATGCATACGAGAGGTGTTTCTACAAGGATGGAGAAGGAGCAAGAAACAGAAGAAGATAGACGGGAAGAAGAAGCAGAGGTAGTTACAGACACCGAAATGGAACAACAAGCAAGCAATAAAGAGGATGCCCAAGGGGACCAACCAAATAAAGCGGAAGCCAGAAGAGAACCAGATTGGCAAGAAATGATGAGGCTAATGATGGAGAAAATGGATAGCATTAAGGAACAGAATAAACAAACTAATGAAAATTTTAGGAAACAAAATGAGAACACTAATGAGAGTATAAGACAAACTAATGAAAAAATAGACAGTATCAACGAAAACTCAAAGAAACAAAACAAAATTTTGAGTGAGAACTTAATCAAACTAATGAATGAGAAGTTTGACAAAAATAAAGAGGAAAATGATGAGAATAACCGGCTGATAAATGAAAGCTTAAACCAAATTAATGAAAGGTTTGACAGGAACGATGAGAGCTTAAAGCAGATTCAGGAAAATAACAGACAAATAGACGGGAAAATTGAAAACAGTAATAAGGAGTTGAGGCAAATTATAAATGAACAAAACCAAGCGTTGAGGGAAGTCATCAATGAAAGGGTTGCAAATGTCAATGAAACAATTAACAAAAGGGTGGATAATTATGAAAAGGAAGTAAGACAGCAATTAACTGAAACTAAGATGGGTCTAGAAAAGACAGATGAAACCATCGTACAACTCGCAGTGGAAGTAGAGGCCAAAATTAATCAAGTGGAAAACAATAACAAAACTAGAATAAAAGAAGTACAATTAGAAACCCAAGAGAAATTGGTCGAAGTACAAATTAACATAGCTGGGAGAATTGAAATAGTTAATAACGAAATAACACAAATAAAACAATAAGGGGACTGTCGAAAATATACAGAATCATGAATTGATTAATATAAAGGAGTCAATAGAAGTTTTACAAAATCGACCAATGTATCTGGCACATCACATAGCCCCTGAGCAAAAAGAAAATATCAATTTCAAAATTTATAGAGGAAACCCCATAGAATTTCTGGAGAGAATAAATGAATGGTTTAGTAGGATTAAGGTGACCCGATGGAACATAATAGTTTGTTGGATGATTGTTTTAAAAGCATAAATGATAATTGGTGGTCAGCGATCCGGAATGAAACGAGTAATTATGAAGGGTTTAAAAAGGTTTTTAGGTCGAAATACTGGTCGGATTCCGTACAGAACATGATTAGGGATAACATTACCAACGGGAGATTCAATATTAATCAAGAGCAGTCCCCAACTACTTACTTTTTGGGAAAGGTGTGTTTGGCGTGTCATTTGGAACCGCGAATACCAGAGGAATGTTTAGTAAATAAATTATCTTACCATTTTGAAGAAGAGATAGTTCGTGCCAGACGCAGTGGACAAGTGAAGACAGTGGGAGCAATGGAAACCTTGTTGGCTAGTTACGAAATGGAAGACTATTATCAAAGGTCTCGACGGCAAAATGAATATTCCAACAATAGGAGGGAGGAGCCAAATCAAGAGTCGTGTCCAGGAATAAATAGATTTAACAACAATAATTATCACCGAAGGGTGAATGACCATTTTATAAATAATCGTTACCGTAATAATCATTACCAAAGCAATCATTATAATAACTATAATAATAACAGATACAGCGCAGGCCGCAGGAATTTTGATAACGGGAGAGACTATTGGGATAATAACCGAGGGAAAGATGATGGAGGAAATCAAAACAGAAATAGGAGCGTCGAGAATGATGGAGGAAGCAGGGAACAAAGGAGAGACATACCCTCGGAAAATCAACCAAGTAATGACCAGGGAACCCATATAGCTCGAGTAAACTATATCATGGCTGATGAGAGGAATAACCAAGAGGATCATCGTGGAAACCGTAAACCTAATCCCAATTCTGGGAATGCTGAGGGAAGGAATAGACGCAACGAAGAGGACATAGAACCGTATGTATATGATCCATACTGCGACGATGCAATTGAAAGATTTACCACTGCATAATTTACGGAATCCACCGGAAAACCATATTGGTAGAGCAGCCCGAACAGAGGCCAATACAAAATAATTAAGATAAATTATGTGGAATCAATTTAAAACCAAAAAATTCAAAAATAAGTAAGAACACCTTACTATATAATTCAGAAGAAATTATTTTAAACTAATAAACATGAAAGAAGAGAAAGAAGGGTTAGAAATGAGTTAAATGAAGGAAGAATATGCCATACAATTTATGATAAGGAGGAGATTCAGAGTTTAATTGCAGAAGTAAATGGGAGTGAATTAAAAATAGTAAAATATGTATGCTAAAGAATAATTAATTGACAGCACGGAACTAAGAAGAATTTAAAATGAATATTGAACAGCTTTAACTAACATACTGGTGAATAATATGATAAACGAAACTACCGATAATATGATAAATGGAACTACAGAACAACGAGATAAATAATTTAAGAAAAGTATTAGGATACCTCAGAAATAATAGTAATCATCCCTTGAGTATGAGTTTGTAGCGAAGGAGCTACCTTATAGATAATAATTATATGTATTGTGTTGTGATCGTGCAACGTTTATTTTTTTTCTGGACAGAGATGAAGTTCCTCTGATCTCAGAAGATATAGTTAGGGAAACGGCAGAGTAATGGAAGCCAATAGTGCCCTTCTGATTCCGTACCAGCTATGATATTAGGGAAAAATGTTAGGGAAATATAGTATTTTAAGGATTATACACCAAGAGAGGTAATTAAAAATAAAATTAATAATAAGAAATGATAGCGTAATAAGCTACAAGAAGTTATGAGTTCCAGAGAAAAGGACAGGTCTACAACTGAGGGAGGTACCAGTAGAGAATTAATGACCAGATACACAAGGAGTGTCAACACAGTTTTCCGGTGCAATTAAAAGTTTGAAGAATAGAAGGAGAAGATAACCTTATCATAGACGAACTATAAGTTTATTTTTACTAAACTTTATTGAGCCAAAATAAACTTCTTTCGAAGGGGGAGTAATATGTAATGTAACAGAGTTGAGGTTCTCGACATTACATAAAAAACTGTGTAAACATGATTTAAAACAATGCCCAAAGCATGTTATAATTAAATACAAGAGGGCCCATCTCACCTGAAAAATGCAGTAAAGGTACCTAGTAAGGTTACTAAGTAATAAAACATCAAAAGTGTACCTAAATCTAAAATATGTAATGAGTAGTATGAGATGTAAACATAAACATTGTGTCTAGTGGGATGAGTTTAATGTGTAGGAGTTGAGTATAATATACTGTTCAATTAATATTTAATGTGTTATAAAATGTACTTGGTGTTGTACTGTATCATGATATAGTGTTTACAGGATATTTATTTTATGTTTTGTGTGTAGTAAGTGTGGAGCTGTTGCTTTAAGGAAGTACTAAGTTATAGGTACTCATTTTATTCATGTTTTATTCATTGTATTTAAATAATTAAGTACAAGTATATTTATTAGGTATGATATTATGTTAAATGTATTTGCTTTAATTGATTAATGAAGATGTTTAAATTAATATTTGTAAACTTGGCCAGGAAGACAATAAGTGTTAATGAGTTGGCAGGTAGTTCTTATAATTATGTTACAAACTAATGAAGGGTTCAATTATGAACTAAATAATATAATGAACTGAAACCAGGAAATTAAAATTGATATAAGTGGCCATAAGCCAGTGACTATTTGTACAGGAGGTCAGGTAAAGAAAAATTAAATTAAAAACAAAGCAAAGTTATAACATGTGTAATAAAACCAATAGGCCTAAATTTAATATTTGGAAAAGGAAATTAATACCTTTTTAATAAGTCCGGTCAGATGAAATTGTAGTGAAATGTATATGGTTTAGTAAGGCAGATTAAGTGAGAGTTTTATGTGATTTGGTGTAATTCCAAGCATGGAGTATTTTATTAAATAAGAGTAGTAATATTTTCTAATTCTGGCTCTAGGATATCACATATTATCCAATGACAGAAAGTAATGGTTGTTAGGGTAACTGAAATGCAAGAAATTTTGTTGATTTCAACATTCGATTGTTATATGCTATTGGGAACAGTTCAGTAGACAAATTTAAACATAAAATAAAATAAAAATGAATAAACCTGAATAAATCTAATGTCTTAAAGCCAATCCATTAAAACAGAACTGAGTAATAATTACTGAACTAGATTTCAGGAAATATAATTCTATACATCCTCAAAGTTGTGGAATTAATAAATCCTTCTTCAAACTAATTCCATCAAAGGAATGATGATGAACCTGAGTTACAATTAAACCAAGATCCTTCTTGAATGGACAAGAAGTCAAAATTAATGCAATTATAAACCAAACACACATAAAGAACCTTTGGTATTGAAGTAATAAACCTCACTTTCAAGAGATTGAAGAAATTGTAATACTACACCAATTCCACTGGGACCGGCAACCACTAGGATCGCGAAGAAGAACGAAGAACAGAAGAATTCCTGTTACACTCCGGGACATCGCCTTTCAACCTTTATTGATAATCTGGACGCATTTTTTGGTCAAAGTAACCTCATCAGTACACCTTCATGCGGGTTATAAACAGACACGGCTACCTCGAGTATAGTATTGTATGGTAACAAACCAGCTTATATTTAATTTTATACATTAAGAATTAATAACCATTTGTAATACTTAGTAACCTTAATTTTGCATTACCTGGCCTTACTAATCGTTAAAAGAATCACATGTACCCTGGGATAAGAGATAAAACAAAAATTATATTTAAATTGTATTATACAGCACTAGTCCACTAACCAATCGATTCAGCATTGTACAATCGATATTACGATCCGGTAATCTATGAAGACAACTGTTGGAATTTAAAAAATAATATAAGAAAGAATCCTTCTTGTATGTGATTATGTTCTGTGTTATTGTAGAATAGATATTGTATTTTGATTGGGGAGTAATTTACAGAGAAAGAAGGTGATAAAACCATCAAGTGAAGCAAACTAACCTATAAGCACGAGTCAATTACTAATAACAGCGCTCGTTGCAGACAGCTGGTTAATACGGGAGAGTGCAGAACTAATGTATTCTCTGCGCCAACTTTGAGTCAATTTAAATAATACAGACCGAATAGGGTTGGAGAGAATTACCGAATTATTAACTATAATACCCGTAATATAGCGTTATTCTCTGGTGAAACACTTAGTAATTGATTAACACAGGGCTATGTTCAACATACGAGTTGCAGTAACCATATAATAAATGTTTTCTTTTTATAAATTAATATTGATTTGCAGGAGCTCTCCTCTGCAACAACATAATAAACATTTTCCTTATAAACAGATTCGGTAATTCAACGTGGGCTGAATTAACGATAAACCCGTAACTGTATTACACTCGCAAAAAGTAATATTTGTTGTAATATTACAAATTGACGCATACCAACGTGGAGCTTAATTAAACCCCAAAACCCCAAACAATTTGTCTTAATATTACAAATTGGCATTCAACGTGGGGCTGAATTAATGATAAACCCGCAACCGTATTACACTCGTAATTAAATACATCGGAAAGTTAATATTACAATACTTATGTAGTGATGTTGAATGTATTTGTGTAATAGATTATGGTGTACTCTGGATTTTATGTAAACAATGTATGTATGGAGTAGGGATTGATTTTATAATAATAAGAATAATATTTGACCAGACTAAATAAATAACGAGAGTAATTGTGAATGTTATAATGCAAGTAAATGAATTGAAATGGGGTTGAATCATGGAATCAAAGTAACTTAGTGTTTTAGAAACTGATGGAATTAAATAAATTGTAGATGAATTAAATAATTTAAAATGTTGTATAGATGAATTTTGGGTAATGAATTCAAAGGATTTTTCTGAGATTCAAACTTTATAATAAATAGTAAATGAGTAAAAGTAAAATTTGTTTAGGTGTTGAGTCATATTGTTATTATAATGTATCAGAAGGTATATATGGTTATGTACGTTATATTTGTTGTGATAAATGTCTATATTTTTGAGTCTATGACAAGTGATTATGTTTTTATTGGATTGAATGATTGACCATATGCAAGTATGAATTTTATAATGAAATTGAATAAGAGTAAAATGTTTTAATACGGAAATTAAATGAATCTGAAAGAATTTAACTTAGGTGAGGTATGTAATTTTTTGTCAAATTTGAATTGGAAATGTTTATGTTAATGTAATGATGTTAATGTGCAAGTTAAGTGTTTATTATGTTGTATATGTTGAATATGTAAGTATAGGGATCTAAAACATGTATGTAGTGTATTTTACATGTGATTCTCCACTTTCGGGCGGTCACGGCGTCACAGAACCCTGACCGTGGATTTGGATTATTGGTAACAAGGTGTGGGTAGGCAGATTGTACCCTAACCATACTTGTTATTATTTTCAAAATTGGTGACTTTAGAAATTAACCGGGAGGGTAAATAAGGGGAATCACCATAACTATGGAACAACGGCTATCCATCGATTGGGATGGTAGACCGTATAAGGGCATATAACTAATTTTTAGTAGGATTACTGGTGTCCTCGGACATCAGTAATGCCGAATGTTTTGTAACGCCAAAGCAAGAACGGTGTAGGCAGCGTCTACACCCTAAAAAACTTCAGTTCTTGTGGACACAAATGGACGCTACAGTCCAACATCACTAAGTAATAGAGTGTGTGGAAAAGGAGTTGGCCGTTACAAGCCAGGGGCATTGATATAGCACCTATGCAAGGAGGTAAATGCCTCATCCGGGTTTCCGGAAGGTGATTTACCCAATTGTAACTAGGTTAGGGGGGGAATATGATAAAATGATGTAGAAGGAGATGTAACTGAATATTCAGTTAAGAATTACTTGACTGTAATCACGGTGAAATCGAGTTTGCTTTACTCTGATTAGAGAGGTTGTTATTGTTGTGACTCAATTTACTGTTCTGTAATGGCTATGCTGTGTTTTGTATTAAAGAAAGTTAATTTTCAATAATGGTGGTTAAATAGTTATTAATGAACATTCAATTATGAGTATTAATGGTTTTAAATACTGGACCCAATACTGTAATGATTTTATGGTTAACAGAACATTTAATGACTTATATTATAGATAATTTTGTGTATTTGGTTTACTTGTCTTAAGTGTACTCAGAGTAAGGTTATGTTCATATGCTGATAAGACATCAGCTGATGCATGGTGTTATGTGTATTGTATTTTGGGTGATCAATTTATAGGTGTAATTGATTTTATAATAGTAATAAGTTTATTTTTTATTTTTTAATAATTGTCAATATATAATTATGAATGTTTATGGTGAAACTTAAATCCATTTAAAAAAAAGATAGAAATTTTGGTAGCAAGTTGTTTGATTAGTTTTGAGTTAAAGGTTATAAAAATGGTAAATGAATTGTATTATGAAAGTAAATAATACAAGATGAAATTAAATTAACTGACTTGTTTTGAATAACACCATTAAAGTAGTTAATTGAAAGAGATGGTCTAATTAATTTAAAGTGTGAATTCTGGTAATGAACTTAGATTTCTTTTGATTTGAACTGTAAAATAAATGAAAACTGATAAAAATGCAATGATTGAAATTTAAATAATTTATTTCTGATTTGAAATGATAATGCAAGATAATTAGTTAAAATGTTTAATTAATAAATTGAAACAAAAAGTTGTATAATGCTAGTGAATTCTACTCAGATTCAGGAATGAAATGTTTATGTTAACCTAAAAGTTGGTAATGTTTATTTTGAGGTTAGGTTTTTGTGAAATAGGAATGTAGTATGTTTGTATTAAGAAGGCACATATATACGCAACCAGTACTTTGCTAAAGGCAATCCAGTACGGGCTAAGAGGAAGACAAACCAGTTGGGGATGTGGCACGGTAAAAGACCAGTTATTGAATGTTACAGAGTTTGGTGATACTGTGGCGGGTGCCTGTCTGACTTTATGGTGTTGGGATCTCGACCAGGGAAGTCCAGTAATGTCATTCAGGTGCAGCCATAGTCGCTGGACTAGGGGGGTAAGTTACCCATGATTTTAGTAAGGATTTACGGGGGGTGGCGCCATATCCTTGCTGGTCCTCTTAGGTTTTTTTAGGCAGTGAGAGTTTTTCTGTTTCAACAGAAAACCTCTCATTGGGGGGGGGGGGTACTGTAATGGGACAAACTGATGGGGGTCTATAAATTAAAGCTTTTCACCTTTTTATTTAACCAGAGAGTATTTTTTGGTCACTGACTGTAGCTCCGTGTAAGGCACAGCACAGTACAAAAATGTTTGTCAGAAGGGTGCGTATTCATGCGTACGAGCGCAAGTGTGTGCCGCTTTTCACAATGTGAAAGTCACGTTTAAGAATTCCTTCTTGCCATGTACGAGTTGACGGCAATGCCTAACGTCTGGCGGGTAGGCAACCGCGCACACGATGTTCAGAGTCGTCGCAGGGCAGTTCACCACAACTAATCGCACAGTACAGACGTAATATAACGCAGCCTCGGAATTTCGGTAGACCGAAGTGAACTGAGTAGCCAAGCTCTACCGAAATATGTAATTGTGTCAGAGAAGAAGAACAAGCAGAAATAGTGTCCGCGGAATGAATAATAAATGTAAAAGTGAAGTATCAAAACAGTGTTTGTGAGAGTGAAATAGAAAGATGGTGGAATAGCACATGCAGGTATTCTAAAAACAATTAGTCTGATTAACAGTTTTGTATATTTCAAATAATAAAGAGCTCTTTAATGAAACGGGGGGTATTAAGCAATTGTACAGAGTAAGAGTGTGTGTGTGTGAGTATGGAAAATATCCAAGTACTGGTTAGCGAAAAGAAATTAGTAGAAGAAAATTTTACATAATAGGAATAAGAAAAAATAAATAATGATTTAACTTGTAATCTTTTTGAAAGCATGCATAAGATGTGGAAGATAATTTTAATAAACAAATGTAGTAATTGAGAGTCAATATTATTATGCCATAAAATCCAGCAACCACTTTTACAGGTCACGAGTTCGTACACAGATCCAAGCAAAGGTAAGAACGAAAATATAAAAAGGGGGAATTTGAATTTTTGGGTGGTTTTAATTGTTTTAAATAATTATTAATCAGTATTGATTGTTTCAATGGCGTCCGAACTAGGGACAAATTTATTTGACAATAGTATTAATTGTCTCAAATTGACATTCAACAACGTGGGACGTTAAAGAAAAATAAAAATACAAACCAAGATCAAGATAGAAAATAACGAAAATAAACGTATTGTTACAGAATTGGCACACAAACGGGGGGCTAATAAACTAGGGGTGAATTTACAGTACGAATTCTATAACAACTTAATTGTTATAGAATTGGCGCACCAACTAGTGAGGCTAGAATTAAGAAATAACATTATATTCTTGTATTAGTTTGATTCTAGCAGCGACTACAGAAATACCAATGAAAATGTCATGATAAGCAACTTCGCGCAAGCGTACAGGAGACAAAGAAATGGAGCTGAACATGGAGGAAAAAGAAGCAACACCGGTGGAAGATATTGAAACAATATTACTTCCGGCAGAACCAAACAGGACCACAGAAGAAACGAAATTGGATAGGATAATGGGAATGTTTCAACAAATGGAAGAACGAAGAAAGGAGGATAAGCAGGAAAGCAGGAAACACAGAAAGGAAGACAGAGAAACATTAAAACAAAATAATGAGGAATTAGAGAAACAAATGAAACAAGATATTGAAAAAATAGATAAAAAAATTGAAAACAATATTGAAACATTAAAACAGGAAATGAAAGAGAATAATGAGAAGAATAATGAAACATCGAAGGAAAACCACGAAACATTAAGACAACAAATAAAGGAGGATATTGAAACACTAAATAATAAAATCGAAAACAACCATGAAATATTATAACAAGAGCTGAAGGAGGACATTAAACAAAGTAACGAAGAACTAAAGGGACAATTGAAGGAAGATAATGAGAAGAATAAATAAGAATTAAAACAACAAGTGAAACAACAATGGAAGAATACAGAGAAGAAGTAAAGAAAAGGATAACTGAGACCAATTAAACATTGATACAAGTCCGTGAGGAAATACTAAGTAAAGTAAAAAATGTCGAAGATGAAAGTAAAAATAGGGTTGAGGGAATCCAACGGGAAACAGCGGAAAAGTTGGAGCAATTACAAGGACAGATGAATGAACAATATAATGATATAGGAAACAATTTGGGGCGAGTACAATGCCAAATCATGGAAAACAAAGAAACAATAGAACACATTGATGAAATACTTAACCAAAAAAGTGACCAGCACAATGAAGCTGTAACACAGCCCAACTGCAGAGACAATTGAATGCATAAATGGGACTTTCAAAAGGACCAATGAACATTTAGAAAATAAAATTGAAGGTTTAAGAGAGCAAAAGGACAGTATGGTAAGACAGAAAATAGAAGATAGTAGTAAGGAAATACAAAAGGAAGAAACGAATGACAAAGCAGTTCAACTTAATGAAGCAGTAGATAGTGGTTTCAAGAAATTGAATGAAACACTAGACAGCACTTCCGAAAGTATTAAAAAAGCATCAAATAGAACATGGAACCAGTAAATCAGAAAATAGAAGGTAGTAAGGAGATAAAATATAAAGAAAAAAAAATCCATTGGTATCTGAGAATAAAAATAACAGAAACAAGAGAATATTAAGTACCCGGAAAAGAAGACGATGAAAATAGGAAAAATATGTAAAAATGAACTAATAAAAACACGGGAAGAATTAGAGATGATGAAGAATGGACTGATTAATGTATTTAATCTCTCAATTACCAACCATACAGAAATAATGAATTTTAAAAACTGTAGGAGAAGCTTGATAGAAACTTTAGAAAGGACTCACAACAAAACAATGAGTAAAAACTACAGAAATTCTATACTTAAATGGAATATACCAAAAATAGAAAGGTATAATAAAATGTCAGTGAGATCATCAATAATGAATATACCATTAAAGTATTCATTTAGTAAAATAGAATTAGGCCTTGAAATAAATGAAAATTTTGCAGCAGAAAATTCAGAACACAAAGTAGTACCGAGAGAATTAGAAAGGACAGGAATAATTCCGAACACCTTAGTAATCCGAGAAATAAGGGCAACAGAACCTCTGGACCACGGATAAACTAATTACCAACGCACCAACGAAAAAGGGACTGATTTTAAAGATAACCGGCAACGCATGAATAATCTTAGGACTAAAGATAATAATGATAGTAAGAATTATAATGACAGAAATCAAAACAATAGACGATTACAACGTAGAAGAAAAAGAACAGAAGGCTAAAAAAGAATTAGAAAAATTAAAGAAGAAGAAAAAAGATTAAACTAATGATAAATAAAGACAACCTGATATGAAAAAATTATTATGAAAATATAATACGACGAATTAAGGAAAAAAAGAAACAACAGAATAGAAAAGACACCACAGCGACATGGTATACATAAGAGTGGGACTACCGGGAGTAAATACTGAGCTGATGATAGATACAGGAGATAATAATTAATCGACAAAACTGAACTAAATCGAAGACAAGAAGCCATACCTGAGAAAATACCCACATTAACTATAAAAATATTATTATTGGAGCCACAGAACGGCAGAACAAGACAGTGAAACGTCAAGTAATAATAAAAGTTACAAGCATAGGAATAGGGATTCCTATGGTGTTATTAGTAACCCAAGGGTTACCATTTACGGTTTAATAGAGTGTTGTAGGCTACGGCGCCACTCTACAATTATTAATCTGGCCAGTGGAAAGGACACTGCGCGCAGACGGCTATGATTGATCCGCTGAGTTAATGGGAAGCATAAGTGCCTCTCAGTACAGGAATTCATACCACATAATGTTAGGGATAAAATTAGGACACTATAGAGAAATAAGAAACTTGTAACCAGAGAATCAGATTTATGGCGGGATAACTACAAGAGACACTGTCTGTTAAAGAAAAAGGGTTAAAAGAAGAAATCATGGGGAACAAAAACAAAAATTAATTGAAATATATAATAGATATAGCAACGTTTTCTCCGACGCACCAGGAAAGGCTCAAGATTTTAGATGTGAGTGGAAATTTCATAAATCTGTTCAGTTCAATCGCAAATCATATCCAATCGCTCAATATCTTAAAGAAACAGTACATGTGCCAATCAATGAATACAAAGAACTACATGTCCTGAGATGATATGTATTATATGTTCAGATGTTACATGTGATGTGTCGTATATGTTATACTCATGAATTTGATCTGTTTGTAATCAAGTTAACCAAAACTTTTCTAGTATTGAAAAGCTCATACCACAGTACAGTAAGGAACTGTGTACCAAAAAACAAAGCAGTTTTTTATGCTAATGGAATAGAATTGTCTGATAGAAAAGGATATTTAAATAATGTTTTAAAAAATGAGAATAAGGATGAATAAAACAAAACAATAAGCAGTTTATGTGTATAGTGAAGAAAGGAAGCTTGAGGAATGAAGTACCGAACACAATTTTATTAAAGCATTACAGGATATTTGTATTCTCGGGTAAGAAAAATGTAACGCTGATTTTAAGTGTAATTAAAACTTTAAAGGACCGTTTATTTCAGTAAACTGAAATTAATTTATACTGAAATAACCAGTTTTCAGGGGGGGGGGGGGTTTATGTAACATTATATTTCTTCCCCTCCTCTTTTTTGCATTATCCCACAATAAAATATAATAATAAACCATACTGAAGTACAAAATACCTACCTATTTGCCTATGTAACAGAAATAGGTGAAAGCCATGTAAATGAAATTAGTAAATAATGATGGATGATATAATTAACCATTGTTTTTTTGTGTGTTAAAAGTTATTATGTAAAAATGAAAGTTGTGTTATGAATAATCACTGGTATGACAAGCAACTAATGTTATGTTATGAAGACTAGTTCTGACCAGTATAATGATTCTAATTAGTTTAATAGTTTTGAACAGTCTAATTGAAGACTAATAAGATTCATAATATGGGTTAAAATAATTATGAATAATTACTTGTATGACAAGGATGATATGTTATGAATTAAGTTCTAGCAGTTAATTATAATGCAAATAAGGTGCATTATATGTTTTAAAATAACTATTGATAATTAATTGTTTTATGTTAATTTATTTATATATATTGTAATTGGATTAAGAAGGTTTCATTTTTCTAAGAATGAGGGAACTGTAATTATAAATATATTATAAACAATGTACATTAGGCCTATAGAAAAATGAAGTAATTTAAGCAAATTGTATACAAAAGGAGTAAATTTAAATAAATTTATAAGAGTAATAAAAAATGTCAAACTAGTAACTTTGAAATTACTGGACAAAAACTCATCAAATGATATATCAAATTAATCTAGGTGCAGAAAGCAATTCAATGATACTAGTATCTTCAAAATTGAAGCTATCACCAGAAAATTGTATTAAATTTAAGAAATTTATTCAGTTTGTGACAAAAACTAGAAACCATGACAACTCAATATTATAAGGTTTCCACCAATGGGAATTTCATACCTTGTATCTTAGCAACCAAAATATTATATGAAAAACAGTTATTTGATTGTTGAATTCAGAAGAGAAAGGTAAAACTTACATACAACTCAATGAAATAAAAAATAGATAGCATTGAATTGAAATAAGGTTAGGTAATATAATGACCTAAGAAAAATGAAGAATGAGAGTGAAATAGTATAAATAGAAGAATAAGGGTATAAAAAAAAAAAAATAAGTGGAACCTAATACTTGAAGGAAAGTATTATGTCTAATATTGAATTATAAAAGAATAATAAGTACAACAAATTATACTATACATTTACACTATTCAATCACTGATAAACTATATTTAAACATTCACTTAATGAACAAACTTGTGATTAGAGATTTATTTTACTATTAAATTAATAACTTAATAATTATTTTCAAAATTTCAAGATTGAAAATAACGAAAATAAATGTATTGTTACAGAATTGGCACACATACGTGGGGCTAATAAACTAGGGGTGAATTTACAGTAGTAAATAAACTTAATTGTTATAGAATTGGCACACAAATGTGGGGCTAATAAACTAGGGGTGAATTTACAGTACAAATTCTATAACAACTTAATTGTTATAATATGTATGCTACAGAGATGTCCACGAACATTTTCATTAACTTTATCAATTTAAACAGATAAGCCTATTATTGAAGACAACTTCTTCCTAAAACATTTTCTCGAATTTGCTGTTAAATAGTTTTCCAGTTATATACTTAGATGGGAGCGGTCGTGGCGTACTGGCTAGCGTGTGGCGCTGCTACGCTGTCGGCGCGGGTTCAATTCCCGCCAGGGGCCATCTGATTTAGATACGACCATTCCCCCTCGCAAGGCAATGGCAAACCAGCGAGAGGTATCCTGCTTAGTATAAACCTTCCCCAACTAGGCCGTTCGGATCCGGCGTTAAACTGTAGGTCCCATATACCTGTGAGAGACTCAGTTCCACACGCACCACGGGTACATGCGGGGAGGGTACAAACCAGTCGTAAGACTGAAGGACTGCGATACTTAGATGCAAATTACATTATTCTGCATTATATTAGGAGAATGCTTAAAAGTCTGCGTACTAAAGAATGGAGTATGGAACTACTACTAAACTATTAATTTATGGAGTTTTAAAGCAGTTTTTCAGACAATGATATTTGGATTGTGACGGTACAACAGGGGTAGGTTTTATTCCCTATATTTAAAATCTGTAGCAAACCATTTTGGGTAACATTTGTTATTAAACACCCCATGGTTGAAACCGTACGAGGCAGAGGCAGTCACAGGTGAACAACGGAATGTGGAAGAGCACGCGTGTGTGCCACCTTTTGCGACATGTGCTCAGAGGACACGAAAGGGCATAAGAAAGTATGTAATCTCCAAACCAAAATTCATTACGGAAGTAAGGCGGATTATTTCCGCTAGTCACATTTGAACCAATCAGAGAACGCAAAACGGGTGAGGCGCCCTAGCCGACCACGAGGCGAGGAAGGCAGTGAGTCCTTTTAGCCATTTTTGGACGCTGGCAGACGTCATCCAACTCCAGAACCGCGCGGATGTGTTAACGTGCGGTTCGCTAAAACGTGCTCGCTAGCAATTTAAGTCGGCCGACTAAAAAGAATGGTGATATTATTTGTGAAACAGCAATAAAGTATGTGATTGACAAAATAATCAAAATTAAACAGCGTAAAGTCAGTTTACGGAGTGTTCTACAAACAAAAAGTGCGTAACACGTGGTAGCGTAAACCTTTGGATTGCAATGACCAGACGAGTAAAAAACTAAAGAACATAACGAACTGAGTAAATTTAAACATCATTTTTATCAATTTCCTTTGTTATGTATAACGTATTCAATTTGAAATGAGATCTCTAATTTGGGTTGGTGTCAAGAATGAGTGAGAGAGTGTGGGAAATAAAGAGAAATAAAGAAATTCAAAGTACTGGTTTGTTTAATAAAATGTAAGAAAAATTTAGTTAAGTAAGATTTTACTTCTTTTTTATAACTATTTAAAGAAAGAGATGTCGAAAAATTGAGTATATGACGTTATGTGATGGAAACATAAATTGGTAGAGAAAATGACAGAGATGGTAATAGAAAGTAGCGAAAAGTAAAGAAACTTAAACTTGGAAAATTTAATCAATAAAATTGTTGAAACTTTGAACTAAAACTGGGTTAGACTATTCATTTATTTCGAATTACCTCATTCTGCTCTTTCTAGTTCGCCCAAAAGAACCTTGGACCATGGTAAGTAAAATGGTAACAATTAACAACGGCGTCCGAATAAGTTCAAATAACAGCCAGCACAGCTGTTATGTGAAACAAAAGTAAAATCATAAATAGTAAATAATATTAAAGGATATTTTTCTATAATAACATTGACAATTGAACTGTTTATCAAACAATTTTTTAAGTCTGTACGTATTTTCTAAATACACTTTAATTTTATGGAGATCATCCATGACTTAAATTACATGTTGAGATATAAATAATTCATTCAAAAAAGAAAAATGATTCTAATTCCATAAATTCATGAAGTTCATTGATAACACATGTACATACCTGTCTCTATATACAAGAAGACCAGATGCGCACACACCAAGCATTATGTCTACACCCTCAGAATCCTTTGCTGGATGCAAATCTACACCATACATGGCCAGTTTCTTAGCATTTTCTAAATAATGGAGCTCAGCTTCTGCTGGTGTTTGACCTCTATAATGATAGCAATACCAAGGTAATGAATACAAAATCCGTAAGTATCTGTATGAGCTAATGTTATTACTAAGAGATCTACACTAATAATAAGAAAATTAATATAATTTACAAAGCGCTATATTACAAACTTATGTATAAGTTTACGGTTGATCAACACACGGTAATGAAGAACAATTAATTTTACTTAATTAACACTGTCACACTATACGGAGTATTTCCAAAAAAATGGTGCCAACTTTGATAAATGATTCTAATCATTAAACTGAAGGGAAAATTTCCAATAAACGTATGCTGCAAAACGGTTCATTTTCCATCTGTCTTCATGTTAAAAAAATAATAATAATACTTACTCCCATACAAAATGAGATGCGGAGTTATTTGGTATACACGGTACGTTTATCATTTCTTATAAGGATAAAACAAACCAAACTATTGTCTTAGAAATTTTCAAAATGGCGGCTAAACGAAATTTTCAATTCTAAATTTCACAAAAATCACTACTTATTTAAAAAATGTCTTATTTCAAAATAAATTAGCCGTTTTATTCATAATCTAATGGTATCTCATTTATAGAATTCAGACAAAAAATAACAAGAGACGTTACATTTCTTGAATAACAAAACTTTTGCCTATTTATCATATTGTTTGGCCTACTTTGTTATAAAAGAAATGTAATATCTCTGTTATTTTTTATCTGGATTCCACAAATGAGGTACTGTTGGATTAAGAATAAAATGGCTAACTGTTTATGTGATTAGACATTTTTTGTTAAAATTACTCATTCCTGTGAAAGCAATATCAAAAATTTCAATCAGCCAACATTTTGAAAAAGTTTAAGGCGACACTGGTTTTATTTGAATTTATAAGAAATGGTAAACATGCTGTGTATACCAAATTTCACCTCTACATCTCACTTCGTTTGGCAGTACTTGATTCTTTTTTACACATACAGACAGACAGGAAATGAAGCATTTTTTTTTTGGCATATGTTTTTGGACATTTTTCCTTCAGTTTAATAAGTAGAATCATTTCTTGACACTTAGCACCATATTTTGGAAACACCTTGTATAATGCAAGTCGCTTATTTCAGATCTCGTCACACAATAATAACTTTACACTAAACCAATGTCTAAACATGCACCAAATTGTACATAACAACAACTATTAATAATACATTCTAGTGCTTTGATTCATAATATGCGACTGACCCGCTCTGCAATGTGATGCTTTATTTACAGTCAGCACGAAATGTGACTGTTTTAACACTGAGAAAGTTCCATTACATTGCAGCATAATCAAAAGAAATGATGGTGCACATCAGCTCCAGAAGCCATAAAAACGTTCCACAATTATGCCCAGCCACTCCACAACATCACAGCTACCGCCCAATTGCCTATCTCATAGGTGTAAGAATATTATTTTTATTATTTTTTAATAACCACAATTTACAGATTGAAACTATTTTTAACTTGAAGGTTGGACTCACCATTTTCCTCGGAACAAGTAAGATATTCAACATTCTTCCCATACAAGTATTTATACATTTATTTATAATCCCCATTTTTAAAACATGCATCTACCTATTTAGAAACAGGCTGATGTTAAGTGATTATGGAATCTGACTAAAATGTTTAATAGCCCTCGGGGAGATTGGTCCCTCTGACCGCTCCCCTAGTTTTGCCACTGTCCAACTTGTCCTCTATATTTTCGGAAACTTATTGCACCATTCTTGGGCATCCTTGTGTGATTTCTCCTTGATGTCTTCCATGACACTTATTCTTTCTCCACCTCTGCCAGATTAAACTCAACATATAAGGTATTTCCTTAGGTCTTTCTTTAACCTTATATTCACCCTTCCAAGAAAATGATCAGAATTTATATCTGCACCTCTACATGATAACAAATGTTGTCCATTATTTTGTCTTACCACAAACTCTATCATTTTCCTTCCTTTATTGTTGCTCAAATGATGATTACTTTCTCTCCTATAATGACCTTATACATATGTTCCTGGCATCTTATTTCTTTACACATACATCCCTTATTAATTTTATGTCTGTTCAGCTTGTCAAAAGCTTCTTCCAGCTACTTATATAACTCACCCTTTTAGTCTTCCGTCTTTTCTTCTGTCAGAGCACACAGAGCGCTTGTTTTTTTTCTGTAAAACGTAATCTCCTATGGTAACAATTCCCTGATCCTTCCTCTCATCCCTCCTAATGTGATTCTTATAACAGTACAACACTACTACATCCACTTGATACTGCCTTGCTTCTACCTCTAGAGTTACTGCTGCTCCCTCTCCCTCCCACTTGCACATTGCATGTTCCCATTTTTCATTCCTGTGCCCTTTCCTCTCCCCTTTCTTCTTACGATTTTTTCCTTGTCTTTCCCTTGCCTTATGTTTCTTACCAAGTATATTCTCCTAATTCCGACCTGTTTAAACCCTCTAGTTTTATATTCTTGTCATGCCCCTCATGACATTTTTGAATCCTTAGTCTTCCATACCCAATTTCTTACTGTTAATCCATACTTTCTGCTTGTTCAAAACTACTTTAACTTCATTCCCTTAATGTTTTTCTTTTATGGCTAATTCCCTTGCCCATTTCTGCATTTTCTGCTTCATCTCCATCACATTACTGTAGATAAATTCCCTTCAGTACCTTTAATTTCTTGTTACTCTCTTTTACTTTCTTTTTCCTTTACCAGCTACTCAGTTTCTGAACACATGTACTTTCATTCCATGATTGTACCACTTCTCTCTTTACCCCAAATGCAAAAATTCAAAAATTTATTCATATCTTCTTTAGCACCTCCTGATTACCTGAGACTACTGTGAGGCCCTTCACTAGTTCATTAGTATATTATTTCTATTAGGGTGGGATGGGGTAAATCGGGGGTAAAATTTAAAAAAAATTTTTAACCCTTTTTATAATTTATTAAATAAATTTTAATGATGCCAAAATGTTGCTTATACATTTCTTAATAATAAAAAAATATTTATGTTCAAATACCTATTACATACAAAAATAGAAAAAATGAAAAGTTTGTATCCGTTTTTTTATTATTGCGAACCTTAAATTCTGTTCGTTTTTATAAAACAAAACATGTTGTAGACCACACAGATTTTGAAAAAATTGGCGAAATTTGTTATCACAAGAAAAAGGATATTCTAAGCTATAATTATCTATATGCAATTATTTTTTGATGTAAATTAGTACATGGGGTGGGGGGGGGTGAAAATTTTACCTCCAAATTACCTCGGTGTGGGGAAATTGGTGGAACTTTTTATTTTTTTATTTTCAATTTATTTTTATTTAGAATCATTTTAAAATGTTATAAACAACTTGCTTAAGGCATTTCCTTTGATCCCTTAGCTTAATTTGGACACTTATCAAGTACCACCAAATTACCCCACTGGGGGTAAATCGGAGGTAATTTGGGTATATTTCTTCTTTGCACAACTGCATGGTGGTAACACTGGTTTGTTTGTTTTTGTTTTAGGTTAATGAAGTACTTATATGAGTTTCTCAAGTTTGATGCTTCATTAAGTTAGTGTTTGAACTGTTTAAAACAGCATGCCTCGTACTTACCAAAAGAAACGTGTTGTGCAATATAGTTTAGAAGAACTTCAAGCTGCTATGGCCTCTGTCAAAGATGGAATGTCAATTTATCAAGCAGCAAAAGCTTATAATGTGCCTGAAAGTACAATTCGGAACCGCATTCAACAAAAGACAGCAAATGAAGTGAAAGGACCTGGACGCAATCAGTTAATTCCCAAGCACATTGAAGATGAATTAGCCTCACATATTATATTTCTTAGTGACATCCAACAACCGTTGACAAGGTTAGACATATTAAACATAGTTCAAGAATACTTTTCAACAAGCAAGATAAAAAATCCATTTTCAAAAGTGAGTGGTGGACCTGGTAGAGAATGGTTAATGAATTTCCTCAAAACATACCCTGAAATAAAAGATCGCAAGGCCCAACCACTTCAAAAAGCCCGTGCTCAATGTGCTACTGTTTCATCAGATAACGGTTGGCAAGACAAAAAAACTTTCCAATCCTACTTTGCCAAGTTCGTTGAGTGGACTAAAGACTGGAAGAAACCCATCTTGGTGGTATATGATGGTCATAATAGACATATTCAACTAAGTATTAGCAAAATGGCAAAAGAAAACAACATTCACATTTTGTCACTGCCAGCTCATTCATCCGATAAAATACAACCACTAGATGTAGCCGTTTTTGGACCAGCTAAGAAAGTGTGGATGAAGGTTAAAAGGGAGTATAGCAGGAGATCATCTCAAAAATCAATAAACAAAGAGGTTTTTCCGTCTCTTTTAAAAGAAATGAGGGAACAAGGTGCCTTCCCAGCAGAAAATATCATATCGGGTTTCAGATCAAGTGGTATTTGGCCGGTAAGTCTAGAAAAAGCCATTGCAAAGTTGCCACCAGAACCACAGTCCAACACACCGACCGTAGCAGAGGAAACACATAGGCCTACTTTAGCAGGAAGAATTGATGCATCAGTGACAGCTTCGACGCCTGCAGTAGGCCTTGAGGTGAATGATTTGCCAGCAACAGAAGCTCAACCAGTTGAATAGATTGAATTTCCAGTTTCTAGCGACAACTTCCAAGAACAAGAAGAGCAATTAGGCCTACCATCTCAGAGCCCTGTAACGCACATAGCTTTACAAGATGACATAAGTTTGCCGGGAACATCAGGTGTACAGCCAAATAGGCCTACGACTAGCAGCCGTAACAGAAATCTATACTTGGACAGTTGTTCTACTAGTCCCTCATCTTCAGGACAAGTTACACCAACAACAATGCCTGATAGTAGTTTTCATCAAATAGATGCTTTTTGAAAAGTTCTTTTCGATGCCCTTACTCCTACCGAACCTAAAACGACTCAAATGAAGGCTAAGAAAAAAAGATTGACATTTAATAATATGGCACTCACAGCTGAAGATGTTATGAAACAGATTAAAGTAGCTGAAGACAATATTAAAGAGAAAAAAGCTGACAACCAAAAGAGGAAAGGCAAAAGGAGGTCCCAAACAAGATAAAGTTACAGATAAAAACAAAGTGCGAAAACGGAAAGGGAAAGTGCTCACTGAAGAAAAAACAGAAAACTCTAAGCCTAAATAAAAATAAAACCAGAAGTAGGCCTACAAGGAGTGTGTCAGAGTCATCTACAGAAGACGATGATGGTTCCTTCGTATCGGATAGTTCTGACTTCATCCTTAGCGACCTAAGCCTTGATGAGGATGACAACCCATCCATGAGCAAAGTTAAGCAACTGTCACCAAAAACTACCAGAATCCAACAAACTGCCAGAGCTTAAAACAGGTGATTTTGTTGCAGCAATCTATGAAGGAAAGTGGTTTTTAGCTTCAGTGTTCGGCGACTCTCCCGTGGTATGTGGCGAGGCGGGTCATAGTTATTATCACCTTAGTTTTGCGCAGATAAAAGGCCAGAACAAATTCATTTGGCCCAAGAAGCGTGATGATAATCTTACCTTAGAAGATGACATTTTGTGTGTAGTCAATCCACCAATTCCAGTCAGTTCTAGGCACATCGGTCTTACTGAAGCGGACTACAGTAAAGACATTATTGTATAACAAACGTCAACAGCTTGGATGTTTATTTTAGAGCTTATATAGGTTAAAAACATAGCCTACAATTGTATTTTTAAGCTAGGCTATTCTTTTCTTATAAGTACATTTCCTAATTTTAAAGTAATAAATTTAGTTTGTTCAGGTCCAAAAACGTCGATTTTTGTCAAATTTTATATGTTTATAATAAAAATTCTGTAAAAGTTAAAAAAAAATGGATTTGTTTTTCTTAATCAAATTCTACTAGTTAGTAACTTATAGCAATATCAATTATTTACTTTATGTCTTTGATGAGGCCTGCACAAAACAAATATCGGTATGGAGAACCATACATGACTTCCATATTCTAAGATTTATATTTAAAATCATTTTCAGCCAAACAGCCAGGCTGTGTCTTACCTGCCTTTTTATTGCTGTATTAAATGAAAAATATTATATTACATTAAAATGAAAAAATTATAATTTTATTGCCTGGCAACAAAATTATTTTATTTTTAACAATTACCATTGTTTCAAAAAGTTTAAATAAATTTTCAAGTACTTTACTCTTGTTAAAACATAAAAGGTTGCAGGTAAACTACCCCTTCCCCTTAACCGATCTTCACCAAAATCGAAAGTCATTGAGACCTCTACAATTCAGGGAGGTATGCAAAAAATTATTTGATTCTGTTTGAATTTGCGGCTGTTATCGTTTGCCATAGAAAATACGCTTGATAAAAAAACGTTGCAGGTAAACTACCCCTTCCCCTTAACCGATCTTCACCAAAAACAATAGGTCTTGAGTACTCTACAAATCAGGGCTGTATGCAAAACATTATTTGATTCTGTTTGAATTTGCGGCTGTTATCGTTTGCCATAGAAAATACCCTTGTTAAAAAAACGTTGCAGGTAAACTACCCCTTTCCCTCAACCGATCTTCACCAAAAACAATAGGTCTTGAGAACTCTACAATTTAGGGCTGTATGCAAATAATCTTTTGATTCTGTTTGAATTTGCGGCTGTTATCGTTTGCCATAGGAAATACCCTTGTTAAAACATAAAACGTTACAGGTAAACTACCCCTTTCCCTTAACCGATCTTCACCAAAATCAAAAGATCTTGAGAACTCTACAATTCAGGGCTGTATGCGAAACATTATTTGATTCTGTTTGAATTTGTGGCTCTTATCGCTTGCCAAACAAACAAAATTACCCTTGCTAAAAAAAAACCGTTGCAGGTAAACTACCCCTTTCCCTCAACCGATCTTCACCAAAAACAATAGGTCGCGAGTACTCTGCAAATCAGGGCTGCATGCACAAAATTATTTGATTCTGTTTGAATTTGCGGCAGTTATCGTTTGCCATAGAAAAAAAATCTACAGACACACAGACAGACAGACACACAGACAGACAGACATACAGACAGACACACAGACACTTTTCGGAAAACGACTTTTTTCATGTTTTGAGTGTAGTAGAATCAGAATCTGCAATAATCTCGAACACGATTTTTTTTGCCATCACCATACTTCCATTCCTTAAGGAATATGGAAGTAAAATGGTCAGAATTGGCAATTTTTATTTTTAACGACATTTTTTGAAGCCTTAAATTTTTTTTTAATGAAAGTATGTTTTCTGTAACGGTTTTAATTGTTGTTTGAGCATCAATTTACCCCACATTTTTAACATGAATCTCAATAGGGTTTATAGCCATTCCTCCAAATTACCCCACGTGGTGTAAATTGGAGGTAACTTTTATTTTAATTTTTTTATTGGGGTAAAACTTTTTTTTAATTTATAAAACCATCTCAGCATGATACATTAATGAACTTCCCTGCTGTAGCAATTTTACTTCCATGTTCCTTAAGGAAATGGAAGTATGGTGATGGCAAAAAAAATCGTGTTCGAGATTATTGCAGATTCTGATTGTACTACACTCAAAACATGAAAATATCGGTATGGAGAACCATACATGACTTCCATATTCTAAGATTTATATTTAAAATCATTTTCAGCCAAACAGCAAGGCTGTGTCTTACCTGCCTTTTTATTGCTGTATTAAATGAAAAATATTATATTACATTAAAATGAAAAAATTATAATTTTATTGCCTGGCAACAAAATTATTTTATTTTTAACAATTACCATTGTTTCAAAAAGTTTAAATAAATTTTCAAGTACTTTACTCTTGTTAAAACGTAAAAGGTTGCAGGTAAACTACCCCTTCCCCTTAACCGATCTTCACCAAAATCGAAAGTCATTGAGACCTCTACAATTCAGGGACGTATGCAAAAAATTATTTGATTCTGTTTGAATTTGCGGCTGTTATCGTTTGCCATAGAAAATACGCTTGATAAAAAAACGTTGCAGGTAAACTACCCCTTCCCCTTAACCGATCTTCACCAAACACAATAGGTCTTGAGTACTCTACAAATCAGGGCTGTATGCAAAACATTATTTGATTCTGTTTGAATTTGCGGCTGTTATCGTTTGCCATAGAAAATACCCTTGTTAAAAAAACGTTGCAGGTACCCCTTTCCCTCAACCGATCTTCACCAAAAACAATAGGTCTTGAGAACTCTACAATTTAGGGCTGTATGCAAATAATCTTTTGATTCTGTTTGAATTTGCGGCTGTTATCGTTTGCCATAGGAAATACCCTTGTTAAAACATAAAACGTTACAGGTAAACTACCCCTTTCCCTTAACCGATCTTCACCAAAAACAATAGGTCTTGAGTACTCTACAAATCAGGGCTGTATGCAAAACATTATTTGATTCTGTTTGAATTTGCGGCTGTTATCGTTTGCCATAGAAAATACCCTTGTTAAAAAAACGTTGCAGGTAAACTACCCCTTTCCCTCAACCGATCTTCACCAAAAACAATAGGTCTTGAGAACTCTACAATTTAGGGCTGTATGCAAATAATCTTTTGATTCTGTTTGAATTTGCGGCTGTTATCGTTTGCCATAGGAAATACCCTTGTTAAAACATAAAACGTTACAGGTAAACTACCCCTTTCCCTTAACCGATCTTCACCAAAATCAACAGATCTTGAGAACTCTACAATTCAGGGCTGTATGCGAAACATTATTGATTCTGTTTGAATTTGCGGCTGTTATCGTTTGCCAAACAAACAAAATTACCCTTGCTAAAACAAAAACCGTTGCAGGTAAACTACCCCTTTCCCTCAACCGATCTTCACCAAAAACAACAGGTCGCGAGTACTCTGCAAATCAGGGCTGCATGCAAAAAATTATTTGATTCTGTTTGAATTTGCGGCAGTTATCGTTTGCCATAGAAAAATATCGGTATGGAGAACCATACATGACTTCCATATTCTAAGATTTATATTTAAAATCATTTTCAGCCAAACAGCCAGGCTGTGTCTTACCTGCCTTTTTATTGCTGTATTAAATGAAAAATATTATATTACATTAAAATGAAAAAATTATAATTTTATTGCCTGGCAACAAAATTATTTTATTTTTAACAATTACCATTGTTTCAAAAAGTTTAAATAAATTTCAAGTACTTTACTCTTGTTAAAACGTAATAGGTTGCAGGTAAACTACCCCTTCCCCTTAACCGATCTTCACCAAAATCTAAAGTCATTGAGACCTCTACAATTCAGGGACGTATGCAAAAAATTATTTGATTCTGTTTGAATTTGCGGCTGTTATCGTTTGCCATAGAAAATACGCTTGATAAAAAAACGTTGCAGGTAAACTACCCCTTCCCCTTAACCGATCTTCACCAAAAACAATAGGTCTTGAGTACTCTACAAATCAGGGCTGTATGCAAAACATTATTTGATTCTGTTTGAATTTGCGGCTGTTATCGTTTGCCATAGAAAATAACCTTGTTAAAAAAACGTTGCAGGTAAACTACCCCTTTCCCTCAACCGATCTTCACCAAAAACAATAGGTCTTGAGAACTCTACAATTTAGGGCTGTATGCAAATAATCTTTTGATTCTGTTTGAATTTGCGGCTGTTATCGTTTGCCATAGGAAATACCCTTGTTAAAACATAAAACGTTACAGGTAAACTACCCCTTTCCCTTAACCGATCTTCACCAAAAACAATAGGTCTTGAGTACTCTACAAATCAGGGCTGTATGCAAAACATTATTTGATTCTGTTTGAATTTGCGGCTGTTATCGTTTGCCATAGAAAATACCCTTGTTTAAAAAACGTTGCAGGTAAACTACCCCTTTACCTCAACCGAACTTCACCAAAAACAATAGGTCTTGAGAACTCTACAATTTAGGGCTGTATGCAAATAATCTTTTGATTATGTTTGAATTTGCGGCTGTTATCGTTTGCCATAGGAAATACCCTTGTTAAAACATAAAACGTTACAGGTAAACTACCCCTTTCCCTTAACCGATCTTCACCAAAATCAACAGATCTTGAGAACTCTACAATTCAGGGTTGTATGCGAAACATTATTTGATTCTGTTTGAATTTGCGGCTGTTATCGTTTGCCAAACAAACAAAATTACCCTTGCTAAAAAAAAACCGTTGCAGGTAAACTACCCCTTTCCCTCAACCGATCTTCACCAAAAACAATAGGTCGCGAGTACTCTGCAAATCAGAGCTGTATGCAAAAAATTATATGATTCTGTTTGAATTTGCGGCAGTTATCGTTTGCCATAGAAAAAAAATCTACAGACAGACAGACACACAGACAGACAGACAGACACACAGACACTTTTCGGAAAACGACTTTTTTTCATGTTTTGAGTGTAGTAGAATCAGAATCTGCAATAATCTCGAACACGATTTTTTTTGCCATCACCATACTTCCATTCCTTAAGGAATATGGAAGTAAAAACCGTTGCAGGTAAACTACCCCTTTCCCTCAACCGATCTTCACCAAAAACAACAGGTCGTGAGTACTCTGCAAATCAGGGCTGCATGCAAAAAATTATTTGATTCTGTTTGAATTTGCGGCAGTTATCGTTTGCCATAGAAAAATATCGGTATGGAGAACCATACATGACTTCCATATTCTAAGATTTATATTTAAAATCATTTTCAGCCAAACAGCCAGGCTGTGTCTTACCTGCCTTTTTATTGCTGTATTAAATGAAAAATATTATATTACATTAAAATGAAAAAATTATAATTTTATTGCCTGGCAACAAAATTATTTTATTTTTAACAATTACCATTGTTTCAAAAAGTTTAAATAAATTTTCAAGTACTTTACTCTTGTTAAAACGTAATAGGTTGCAGGTAAACTACCCCTTCCCCTTAACCGATCTTCACCAAAATCTAAAGTCATTGAGACCTCTACAATTCAGGGACGTATGCAAAAAATTATTTGATTCTGTTTGAATTTGCGGCTGTTATCGTTTGCCATAGAAAATACGCTTGATAAAAAAACGTTGCAGGTAAACTACCCCTTCCCCTTAACCGATCTTCACCAAAAACAATAGGTCTTGAGTACTCTACAAATCAGGGCTGTATGCAAAACATTATTTGATTCTGTTTGAATTTGCGGCTGTTATCGTTTGCCATAGAAAATACCCTTGTTAAAAAAACGTTGCAGGTACCCCTTTCCCTCAACCGATCTTCACCAAAAACAATAGGTCTTGAGAACTCTACAATTTAGGGCTGTATGCAAATAATCTTTTGATTCTGTTTGAATTTGCGGCTGTTATCGTTTGCCATAGGAAATACGCTTGATAAAAAAACGTTGCAGGTAAACTACCCCTTCCCCTTAACCGATCTTCACCAAACACAATAGGTCTTGAGTACTCTACAAATCAGGGCTGTATGCAAAACATTATTTGATTCTGTTTGAATTTGCGGCTGTTATCGTTTGCCATAGAAAATACCCTTGTTAAAAAAACGTTGCAGGTAAACTACCCCTTTCCCTCAACCGATCTTCACCAAAAACAATAGGTCTTGAGAACTCTACAATTTAGGGCTGTATGCAAATAATCTTTTGATTCTGTTTGAATTTGCGGCTGTTATCGTTTGCCATAGGAAATACCCTTGTTAAAACATAAAACGTTACAGGTAAACTACCCCTTTCCCTTAACCGATCTTCACCAAAATCAACAGATCTTGAGAACTCTACAATTCAGGGCTGTATGCGAAACATTATTGATTCTGTTTGAATTTGCGGCTGTTATCGTTTGCCAAACAAACAAAATTACCCTTGCTAAAACAAAAACCGTTGCAGGTAAACTACCCCTTTCCCTCAACCGATCTTCACCAAAAACAACAGGTCGCGAGTACTCTGCAAATCAGGGCTGCATGCAAAAAATTATTTGATTCTGTTTGAATTTGCGGCAGTTATCGTTTGCCATAGAAAAATATCGGTATGGAGAACCATACATGACTTCCATATTCTAAGATTTATATTTAAAATCATTTTCAGCCAAACAGCCAGGCTGTGTCTTACCTGCCTTTTTATTGCTGTATTAAATGAAAAATATTATATTACATTAAAATGAAAAAATTATAATTTCATTCCCTGGCAACAAAATTATTTTATTTTTAACAATTACCATTGTTTCAATAAGTTTAAATAAATTTCAAGTACTTTACTCTTGTTAAAACGTAATAGGTTGCAGGTAAACTACCCCTTCCCCTTAACCGATCTTCACCAAAATCTAAAGTCATTGAGACCTCTACAATTCAGGGACGTATGCAAAAAATTATTTGATTCTGTTTGAATTTGCGGCTGTTATCGTTTGCCATAGAAAATACGCTTGATAAAAAAACGTTGCAGGTAAACTACCCCTTCCCCTTAACCGATCTTCACCAAAAACAATAGGTCTTGAGTACTCTACAAATCAGGGCTGTATGCAAAACATTATTTGATTCTGTTTGAATTTGCGGCTGTTATCGTTTGCCATAGAAAATAACCTTGTTAAAAAAACGTTGCAGGTAAACTACCCCTTTCCCTCAACCGATCTTCACCAAAAACAATAGGTCTTGAGAACTCTACAATTTAGGGCTGTATGCAAATAATCTTTTGATTCTGTTTGAATTTGCGGCTGTTATCGTTTGCCATAGGAAATACCCTTGTTAAAACATA
The DNA here is from genome assembly GCA_034769895.1 of Magicicada septendecula. NCBI lineage: Eukaryota > Metazoa > Arthropoda > Insecta > Hemiptera > Cicadidae > Magicicada > Magicicada septendecula. The sequence goes on along the minus strand of CM068367.1, from coordinate 421,778,157 downwards.
AAACGTTACAGGTAAACTACCCCTTCCCCTTAACCGATCTTCACCAAAAACAATAGGTCTTGAGTACTCTACAAATCAGGGCTGTATGCAAAACATTATTTGATTCTGTTTGAATTTGCGGCTGTTATCGTTTGCCATAGAAAATACCCTTGTTAAAAAAACGTTGCAGGTAAACTACCCCTTTCCCTCAACCGATCTTCACCAAAAACAATAGGTCTTGAGAACTCTACAATTTAGGGCTGTATGCAAATAATCTTTTGATTCTGTTTGAATTTGCGGCTGTTATCGTTTGCCATAGGAAATACCCTTGTTAAAACATAAAACGTTACAGGTAAACTACCCCTTTCCCTTAACCGATCTTCACCAAAATCAACAGATCTTGAGAACTCTACAATTCAGGGCTGTATGCGAAACATTATTGATTCTGTTTGAATTTGCGGCTGTTATCGTTTGCCAAACAAACAAAATTACCCTTGCTAAAACAAAAACCGTTGCAGGTAAACTACCCCTTTCCCTCAACCGATCTTCACCAAAAACAACAGGTCGCGAGTACTCTGCAAATCAGGGCTGCATGCAAAAAATTATTTGATTCTGTTTGAATTTGCGGCAGTTATCGTTTGCCATAGAAAAATATCGGTATGGAGAACCATACATGACTTCCATATTCTAAGATTTATATTTAAAATCATTTTCAGCCAAACAGCCAGGCTGTGTCTTACCTGCCTTTTTATTGCTGTATTAAATGAAAAATATTATATTACATTAAAATGAAAAAATTATAATTTTATTCCCTGGCAACAAAATTATTTTATTTTTAACAATTACCATTGTTTCAATAAGTTTAAATAAATTTCAAGTACTTTACTCTTGTTAAAACGTAATAGGTTGCAGGTAAACTACCCCTTCCCCTTAACCGATCTTCACCAAAATCTAAAGTCATTGAGACCTCTACAATTCAGGGACGTATGCAAAAAATTATTTGATTCTGTTTGAATTTGCGGCTGTTATCGTTTGCCATAGAAAATACGCTTGATAAAAAAACGTTGCAGGTAAACTACCCCTTCCCCTTAACCGATCTTCACCAAAAACAATAGGTCTTGAGTACTCTACAAATCAGGGCTGTATGCAAAACATTATTTGATTCTGTTTGAATTTGCGGCTGTTATCGTTTGCCATAGAAAATAACCTTGTTAAAAAAACGTTGCAGGTAAACTACCCCTTTCCCTCAACCGATCTTCACCAAAAACAATAGGTCTTGAGAACTCTACAATTTAGGGCTGTATGCAAATAATCTTTTGATTCTGTTTGAATTTGCGGCTGTTATCGTTTGCCATAGGAAATACCCTTGTTAAAACATAAAACGTTACAGGTAAACTACCCCTTCCCCTTAACCGATCTTCACCAAAAACAATAGGTCTTGAGTACTCTACAAATCAGGGCTGTATGCAAAACATTATTTGATTCTGTTTGAATTTGCGGCTGTTATCGTTTGCCATAGAAAATACCCTTGTTAAAAAAACGTTGCAGGTAAACTACCCCTTTCCCTCAACCGATCTTCACCAAAAACAATAGGTCTTGAGAACTCTACAATTTAGGGCTGTATGCAAATAATCTTTTGATTCTGTTTGAATTTGCGGCTGTTATCGTTTGCCATAGGAAATACCCTTGTTAAAACATAAAACGTTACAGGTAAACTACCCCTTTCCCTTAACCGATCTTCACCAAAATCAACAGATCTTGAGAACTCTACAATTCAGGGTTGTATGCGAAACATTATTTGATTCTGTTTGAATTTGCGGCTGTTATCGTTTGCCAAACAAACAAAATTACCCTTGCTAAAAAAAAACCGTTGCAGGTAAACTACCCCTTTCCCTCAACCGATCTTCACCAAAAACAATAGGTCGCGAGTACTCTGCAAATCAGAGCTATATGCAAAAAATTATATGATTCTGTTTGAATTTGCGGCAGTTATCGTTTGCCATAGAAAAAAAATCTACAGACAGACAGACACACAGACAGACAGACAGACACACAGACACTTTTCGGAAAACGACTTTTTTTCATGTTTTGAGTGTAGTAGAATCAGAATCTGCAATAATCTCGAACACGATTTTTTTTGCCATCACCATACTTCCATTCCTTAAGGAATATGGAAGTAAAAACCGTTGCAGGTAAACTACCCCTTTCCCTCAACCGATCTTCACCAAAAACAACAGGTCGTGAGTACTCTACAAATCAGGGCTGTATGCAAAACATTATTTGATTCTGTTTGAATTTGCGGCTGTTATCGTTTGCCATAGAAAATACCCTTGTTAAAAAAACGTTGCAGGTAAACTACCCCTTTCCCTCAACCGAACTTCACCAAAAACAATAGGTCTTGAGAACTCTACAATTTAGGGCTGTATGCAAATAATCTTTTGATTCTGTTTGAATTTGCGGCTGTTATCGTTTGCCATAGGAAATACCCTTGTTAAAACATAAAACGTTACAGGTAAACTACCCCTTTCCCTTAACCGATCTTCACCAAAATCAACAGATCTTGAGAACTCCACAATTCAGGGCTGTATGCGAAACATTATTTGATTCTGTTTGAATTTGCCAAACAAACAAAATTACCCTTGCTAAAAAAAAACCGTTGCAGGTAAACTACCCCTTTCCCTCAACCGATCTTCACCAAAAACAATAGGTCGCGAGTACTCTGCAAATCAGAGCTGCATGCAAAAAATTATTTGATTCTGTTTGAATTTGCGGCAGTTATCGTTTGCCATAGAAAAAAAATCTACAGACACACACACACAGACACTTTTCGGAAAACGACTTTTTTTCATGTTTTGAGTGTAGTAGAATCAGAATCTGCAATAATCTCGAACACGATTTTTTTTGCCATCACCATACTTCCATTCCTTAAGGAATATGGAAGTAAAAAATCTACAGACACACACACAGACAGACAGACAGACACACAGACACTTTTCGGAAAACGACTTTTTTTCATGTTTTGAGTGTAGTAGAATCAGAATCTGCAATAATCTCGAACACGATTTTTTTTGCCATCACCATACTTCCATTCCTTAAGGAATATGGAAGTAAAAAAGTCATTTTACTTCCATGTTGATGATGGCAAAAAAAATCGTGTTCGAGATTATTGCAGATTCTGATTGTAATACACTCAAAACATAAAAAAAAGTCGTTTTCCGAAAAGTGTCTGTGTGTGTGTATGTCTGTGTGTGTCTCTGTGTCTGTCTGTGTGTCTATAGATTTTTTTTCTATGGCAAACGATAACAGCCGCAAATTCATACAGAATCAAACAATTTTTTGCATACAGCCCTGATTTGTAGAGTACTCGCGACCTATTGTTTTTGGTGAAGATCGGTTAAGGGAAAGGGGTAGTTTACCTGCAACGGTTTTTTTTTATCAAGGGTAACTTTGTTTGTTTGGCAAACGATAACAGCCGCAAATTCAAACAGAATCAAATAATGTTTCGCATACAGCCCTAAATTGTAGAGTTCTCAAGATCTGTTGATTTTGGTACAGATCGGTTAAGGGAAAGGGGTAGTTTACCTGCAACGTTTTATGTTTTAACAAGGGTATTTCCTATGGCAAACGATAACAGCCGCAAATTCAAACATAATCAAATAATGTTTTGCATACTGCCCTGAATTGTAGAGTTCTCAAGACCTTTTGGTTTTGGTGAAGATCGGTTAAGGAAAAGGGGTAGTTTACCTGCAACGTTTTTTTATCAAGCGTATTTCCTATGGCAAACGATAACAGCCGCAAATTCAAACAGAATCAAAAGATTATTTGCATACAGCCCTAAATTGTAGAGTTCTCAAGACCTATTGTTTTTGGTGAAGATCGGTTGAGGGAAAGGGGTACCTGCAACGTTTTTTTAACAAGGGTATTTTCTATGGCAAACGATAACAGCCGCAAATTCAAACAGAATCAAATAAGTTTTTGCATACAGCCCTGATTTATTGAGTACTAAAGACCTATTGTTTTTGGTGAAGATCGTTTAAGGGAAAGGGGTAGTTTACCTGCCACGTTTTTTGTTTTATCAAGGGTATTTTGTATGGCAAACGATAACAGCCGCAAATTCAAACAAAATCATATAATATTTTGCATACAGCCCTGAATTGTAGAGTCGGCAAGACCTGTCGTTTTTGGTAAAGATCGGTTAAGGGAAAGGGGTAGTTTACCTGCAATGGTTTTTTATCAAGGGTAATTTTTACTTCCATGTTCCTTAAGGAAATGGAAGTATGGTGATGGCAAAAAAAATCGTGTTCGAGATTATTGCAGATTCTGATTGTACTACACTCAAAACATGAAAAAAGTCGTTTTTCCGAAAAGTGTCTGTGTGTGTGTCTGTAGATTTTTTTTCTATGGCAAACGATAACAGCCGCAAATTCAAACAGAACCAAATAATTTTTTGCATACAGCCCTGATTTGTAGAGTACTCACGACCTATTGTTTTTGGTGAAGATCGGTTAAGGGAAAGGGGTAGTTTACCTGCAACGTTTTATGTTTTAAAAGGGTATTTTCTATGGCAAACGATAAGAGCCGAAAATTCAAACAGAATCAAATACGTTTTTGCATACAGCCCTGTTTTGTTGAGTACTAAAGACCTATTGTTTTTGGTGAAGATCGGTTAAGGGAAAGGGGTAGTTTACCAGACACGTTTTTTGTTTTATCAAGGGTATTTTATATGGCAAACGATAACAGCCGCAAATTCAAACAGAATCATATAATATTTTGCATACAGCCCTAAAATGTAGAGTTCTCAAGACCTGTTGGTTTTGGTGAAGATGGTTATGGGAATAGGGTTGTTTACCAGCAATATTTTATGTTTTATCAAGGGTAATTTTTTTTTTTGACGAACGATAACTGCCGTACATTAAAACAGAATCAACTACTCTTCTGCATACCTTTTTGAATTATACAGAACTAAAGGTCTGTTGATTTTGTTGAAGATCAGTTAAGGGAAAGGGGTAGTTTACCTGCAACGTTGTATGTTTTAACAAGGGTATTTTTTCTATGACGAACGATAACTGCCGTAAATTAAAACAGAATACACTAATGTTTTGCATACAGCCCTGAATTGTAGAGTTCTCAAGACCTATTGTTTTTGGTGAAGATCGGTTAATGGAATAGGGTAGTTTACCAGCAACGTTTTATGTTTTATCAAGGGTGTTTTCTATGGCAAACGATAACAGCCGCAAATACAAACAGAATCAAATAATTGTTTGCATACAGGCCTGAATTGTAGCGTACCCAAGACCTGTCGTTTTTGGTGAAGATCGGTTAAGGGAAAGGGGTAGTTTACCTGCAACGGTTTTTTATCAAGGGCAATTTTTTTCTATAGTAAACGATAACAGCCGCAAATTCAAACAGAATCAAATTATGTTTTGCATACAGCCCTGTATTGTAGAGATCTCAATACGTATTGGTGTTGGTGAAGATCGGTTAAGGGAAAGGGGTAGTTTACCAGCAACATTTTATGTTTTAACAAGGGTAATTTTTTATATGACGAACGATAACTGCCGTAAATTCAAACAATATCAACTAGGTTTTTGCATACCTTTTTGAACTGAAGAGAACTCTAGGTCTGTTGATTTTGTTGAAGATCGGTTACGGGAAGGGGTACTTTATCAGCAACGTTTTATGTTTTAAAAAGGGTAATTTTTTTTATGACAAACGATAACTGCCGAAAATTCAATGAGAATCAAATAATTTTTTGCACCCTTCCTGAGTTGCAGAGAGATCAAGGTCTACTGATTTTGGTGAAGATCGGTAAAGGGAAAGGGGTAGTTTACCTGCAACATTTTATGTTGTAACAAGAGAAATGTTTCCATGACGAACGATAACTGCCGCACATTCAAACAGAATCAAATATTTTTTTGCATGCTTCCCTGAATTGTAGAGGACGGAAGGTCTGTTGATTTTGGAGAAGATCGGTTAAGAGAAAGGAGTAGTTTACCTGAAACATTTTACGATTTAACAAGAGTAAAGTACTTAATTTTTATAAATAAAGTATCCTGATAAGAAGCTCATAGTAATCCACTGTAGAAACGTAGATGAAATATCTATAAATGAAGAAGTTAGGTGAACGGGGTGGGGGTAATTTTCTATTATTAAAAATTATAGTTGTAGGTGGAGGGGAGAATTTTTTGTATGTGTACTACGTTATCGGCAACAAAGAAGTAGTTTTTTGTTAAAATTGCTTCCCGGGCTCTTTAGCCGTAGTCCAATGTTTTCTGCAAAACCAGACTTTTCGGCAGTGCCATTGACTGCCATCATCGGTGAAAATCGAGTGCGAAAACGTGAGGTGGTATACGTTAGTGACCACAGTACTGTGGTTAATGCTGAAGCAATAAGTAGAAAGACGTAGTTTCTATATGAAATATTTCATTTCGAATATGATTTTAAATATAAATCTTAGAACATGGAAGTCATGTATGGTTCTCCATACCGATATTTTTGAAAAGTGTCTGTGTGTGTGTCTGTGTGTCTGTCTGTCTACAGATTTTTTTTTCTATGGCAAACAATAACAGCAGCAAATTCAAACAGAATCAAATAATTTTTTGCATGCAACTCTGAATTGTAGAGTACTCAAGACCTATTGTTTTTGGTGAAGATCGGTTAAGGGAAAGGGGTAGTTTACCTGCAACAGTTTTTTTTTAATCAAGGGCAATTCTTTTCTATGTCAAACGATAACAGCCGCAAATTCAAACAGAATCAAATACGTTTTTGCATACAACCCTGATTTGTAGAGTACTCAAGATCTATTGTTTTTGGTGAAGATCGGTTAAGGGAAAGGGGTAGTTTACCGGCTACGTTTTATGTTTTAACAAGGGTATTTTCTATGGCAAACGATAACAGCCGCAAATTCAAACAGAATCAAATAATTTTTTGCATACAGCCCTGAATTGTTGAGTACTCAAGACCTATTGTTTTTGGAGAAGATCGGTTAAGGGAAAGGGGTAGTTTACCTGCAGCGTTTTTTTATCAAGGGTAATTTTTTTTTGGCAAACGATAACAGCCGCAAATTCAAACAGAATCAAATAATGTTTTGCATACACTCCTGAACTGTAGTGATCTCAAGGCCTTTTGATTTTGGTGAAGATCGGTTAAGGGGAAGGGGTAGTTTACCTGCAACCTTTTACGTTTTAACAACAGTAAAGTACTTGAAAATTCATTTAAACTTTTTCAAACAATGGTAATTGTTAAAAATAAAATAATTTTGTTGCCAGGCAATAAAATTATAATTTTTTCATTTTAATGTAAATCATGTATGAGAGGAAATTTATCGTTCGTGGCAGGCAAGCATATCTCAATTATGTAATGTTTATGTTTCCATTTTATTATTATGATTACTGCAATAAAAAGACAGGGAACACACACACACACACACACACACACACACACAATTCACGTTATTTCTGGCCTCACTCATGTTTATTTTCTTACATTTGCACTCTTTTTAAATGGAAAGTGCCGAAACCCACACCAATATAACGCGTGCAAGCCGAAAAATTGTAAAGCGTGGATAGCGATTTGCTTCCTGTGGATCGCTGAGCAGTGTAACTGCACGTGTTTACAGAGGAACGATTCATAGACAGACTTTTCGTCTTTAGGGAATGAACCCTCTGCAAGATGCTGAGGGTCTATGAGTGACTTCGGAGCGCTCCTTCTTTTCCGCGTGTTTGTTCTGTGAAACGTACACTGTAGATTCGCAGCTTTACTATAAGCAACGTTCAATAGGAAATGTTGAAAATTTTTGTCCACGGTGTACCCTCATACACACTAAACCTGCTCTGATGTTTTAATTACGGACATCATAATATTAAAACTTTGGAAACTTGAGCACTACTTAATGGAGATCAATCATTAACTTATACAAGCCATTAATTTTATGCATATTTTCTATATATATGTGTACAACGTTATCGGCAACAAAGAAGTAGTTTTTGTTAAAATTCCTTCCCGGGATGTTTGGCCGTAGTCCAATGTTTTCTACAAATCCAGACGTTTCGGCAATGCCATCGACTTCCATCATCAGTGAAAATCGAGTGCGATAACGTGAGGTGGTATACGTTAGTGACTACAGTACTGTGGTTAAGGCTGAAGCAGTAAGTAGAAAGAAGTAGTTTCTATGGTAATATTTCATTTCGAAAATGATTTTAAATATAAATCTTAGAACATGGAAGTTATGTATGGTTCTCCATACTGATATTTTATAATGGAAAACGTGTTGAGAGTATGAGCATTATTTAAAAAAAACTAAATTTTCCACCGATTTACCCCATCCTACTATATCCTTTTCAATAAAAAATTCTAATTTAGTCGCCATATCATTTATTCTCTTCCTCGATTCGTAAAGTTCCCTATTTAGTAGCACATTCCCATCTGAAAATTGTTCTATTTCTTTCCTAAATTCCTGGTTCTTTCCTAACTTTTTAAATCTCATTTAACATCTGCCGTAATATTTCCTTTATTTCCTTACTTCCTGAATCCTTCTTAATACTTTCATAAAGTGATCTTGCAACTTTCGTACTGCCATTAAATGGACTTTTCTCTTCCTTTCACCCCCTGAAGATTTTCCTATCCACTGACATTATTCCTATAAACCTATTCACCCACTTTAACCTACAGTCAATACTATAGCTTTTTTCCTAATAGTATACTCTAATTAACAGTTTCCCCTAAAATTGCACTTCTCCCATACATGCAATCACAAAAACAAGAAGAAAACAATGTTGATCGTCAGTATTATTGAACCCAAATTTGTTTGCAATTATACAGAATTTGTCAGATCTGTAAAATGTGTTGATAACCAATTAGTATCATATAAATTTAAGATACTTTAATCATGTTAAATTATTATTTAATAAAAAGAGTTATAAACACATTACTTTGTTTTAATTTACCACAGTGGTTTCAAAAACTCTTCTTCTTTGATAAGAAAGATTTGCACCAATGAAGAGGTCACAAGCATACAAGTATATACAGATGACCATCCTAACTTTATATCCATGACCACATTTGTTATAACCCAAAATAAAGCTCCACAAACTTCAATGAGAAAGTCATAATTATTGTCCACATGACTTCTGTGGTTCATGGGCAGTTTTGAATATCTAATTCCGGGTTACCCATTGATACAGTTTTTTGAAATATTGCTAAAAATGATGGTCTGGTACGCAACAACAGCGGAAAAAGGCCGTGTTTATTGTTAAACACAATTAAGAATACTAATTGAAATAATACTCACTAATATTATTATCCTCCATTAATATCATCAGAATAAACTATATTTGTTTCACTTACAAAACTTCAAAAATATCTGAATACCCTATGTGTGCTACATGACAAAATCACCATTCCAAAATACTCTTGACTTTCAGATTTTATTATACATAAATTATAATAAAATTTATAATAATATACCAGGGTTATTTGATGATATTTAAAGACAAACACCTGTGGAGGGAAAAGAGATTATTTTTTCAACATAATCCTCAGATACACTTATACATCTATCTCACCTTCTTACAAACTTTGTCATGTCTACTGATAAGAATTCTGTATCTTGATTTGGAGCCAGTTAAAAACATTTCATTACCTCTGTATTTCTCTGAAAGCTGACATTATATAATGTGTCCTTGAGGGGACTAAACAAGTTAAACTCTGATGGGGCTAGATGAGGGTTACAAGGAAGGTGTGGTGGAGTAACCTTTTTACACCCCAATTCTTTTCTTCTTCTAAACTATCATGCAGTGTAGGGACAGGTATTGTTGTGAAGGAAAATGACACCTTTTCTCTGCAAACCATGGCAGTTCTTCAATACTGTGGGCTCCAATTCGTTCACAAGTATGTCAGAGTTGTGTTCACTTTATTATATTTATTTATTGTATGTTTGTATTTTAAAACATTATAAAAAACTACACTTCTGGCATCCCAAAATATCAACATCACTTTACCAACCAATGTCTGGGTCCTGAATTTTTCCTGATAGATGAAATAGGATGCTTCCACTCCATGTTGTCCTGTTTGCAATCAGGCTCAAAAGTTTTGATTCAGTTTTTATCACAAGAGAGGTTTCAACCCTCAAAAAAACAAAGCAAAACTCTGTACAGCGCATGCTGCTCTTCAGAAGCGCCGTTCTTGTATTCTTGAAAGAATATACCATCTAAATAAGATAATTGCAGTTATGTTTACACACATTTATGTTGAATAGTTGTTTCCCTTTAGTATTTCCTGCAACAACTATTTGTCTCGGGTCCTAGATGCTTGAATGGCCCTTATAATTTATATGTGTAGAAATTAGTCTACCTCATAGAATATAAGCTTCATTCACATTAAATAATACATAAAACAGCCGAAACTTACTTATGTGTTCTGTGCAGTTCCATAACTTTCTCTTCAAGTTCAGGACTCTGAGTAGGTGCAAAACGAAATTCCTTTAGATAATCTGTCGTATTTTTGTGGTCTTCAGGATCATAATCACCTAGTTCTGACTGAACAAGGTATGAACCTAATAATGCATGTGTAACAAATGAGCAAGGCAACCTGTAAGGAAAATACAATTACTTAGTTACTTCAAAAATAATTGTTGAAATGGTACACTGTCCATCTACTGCACATTCATGTACACACACTGCAACCCCCCCCCCCCCCCCAATATATACAGAGTACGTTTTGTGCATTTATACACAGCAGTTTATTAATTAATTACTTGCAATGATGTCAATACCCAATATAAATATAATAATTGGTTCCATAAATGAAAAATGGGTCTTTCTTACACCTTCAAGTAGTGGGCACACTCAAGTTTTATTTTTAACATTTATTCAGTTAACTTTACAGTCCACTATATTATTTTGTCAATGTCCTTCAAATTTTACTTCCAAATCCCACAAAAATTTAAATTCCTATTCCAATGTGAAGCAATTAGTGGTTCAGCATCTGTCTATGGTAAAGTGAAATAATATGAGGCTACTAATAAAATACACGTACGTCTAATAACACTGTTGTGTAGTGAATAAAACAACAGACATTAATACACGGAGACGATTTTTGGAAGGAAAAGAAACATATCTGTGCATATTTAAAATTATACTTACTTGCCACTCAGGATGTCATTCCTGATTTGTAAACACAACTGATATCTGTAAAGTTAAAACACACATAAATTAAAACAAATTGAGATGCAACATAACAAAATCTGAATACAATACTTTCTAGATTTGATACAGATACACATATAGATGTTAAAATCCAAAGACACCTTGTACTTCAGAAATTGTTCTTATTATAACATAGAAATACCAATTCCATGAACATGATCTCATTACACAAATTAATTTTAAATTCATAATTTCATTATCAAATTCAAAATAAAACCATAACACTTCACCAAATAAACAAGCTCTACATACAGGTATGAAAGCTAACAAGACATAAATTCTGCAGATACAGAATAAACTCCAGACAAGATAAAAACCTAAACTATTAAGTCAAGTGATTAACTACACAATATACATCAAGTAAGCGTATACACTCATGACTTGAAGCATTCATTCTGAAAAAAAAATCCCACACAGTTCTACAGCTCTACCTGTGAACTTCGTGAGTAATTTAAACCTTGATGTTACTTAAATACTGAGAATTTAAATTTGAGAAACCAAAAACAAAACCTAATTCCAAGAAGGTACAACAACAACAACTTCATAGCCTTAGGAGTAGATGTAGTCACACCTCAATAATAACAGGTATGACAGAAATTGAGAAGCATTCACTCACTTGGTGAGTTGTCAAAACAGACACCAAGACCCTATGTGACAAGTCAACATACAAAAAATAAAGCTCACAAAGTTCACACTTCTCACAATAATCGAAGAAAATTCTAAATGCTAAATGGATCCTAAACGAATCTACACACTAAAGGAAACACTGAGAACATTCATAATTTTTCTTAAACTGACAGTGGTGAGGAGTGGATCTAAAACAAACTAGGGTTGGGGAGTGCTACATGACCTTCCTCGTGTTTATGTTGTTACACGTGGTTTGTACCAAATGATAATTATGAAACAAAAATTCAAGTTTAATTATCACATATTTACAGTTAAACAGATGTGAACATTGTGTAAAGCCTTTACATTATTATTTTTTCGTTTTGCTAGATTTGTAGTTCTTTGACTTCTGTGTGTGTAGACATCAAATATGTAAATCATCATATGAAGATCGTTTTCAGTTGACAAACAATTATATAAAACTTCAGTTCTTGTGGTGGTAAATGAAGCTACTGAATCTCAGCACAGAAGCTCCCAGTGGCTGCTTCCACTGTTATTGAATGATACAATGATTTAGTGTTTCAATTACAAACCTCAAATTACATACAGTACAACATTTGTTACTACACTATTTAATTTCCAATACTAAAAATGCATAATACTCACAAACGAGGTTTACAAATTAAATAAAAAGTAATCAAACTCCAAACAAGAATAGAGCATAATGGGTAAACAGGGATGTGTAAACAGAACCCCAGTGCCAAAACCAATCACTTTCTTACAACAAATTACTGTAACTATGAGTCAAGCTACAAATACTTTCCAAACTTTCTGGTGACAATTATCAAATTCATGAAATCGATGAAAATCAATATATGTTACAATTTTAAAAAATAAATAACAAAAAGGAAAAAGTATTAACTTTTTATAGTCTACCTTGATAAGTTGCTTGTTTTTTCTGTACCAAAATATGTTTGTACCAATATATATTTTTTGAATAATCTGTTTCTCCGACCAATTAATCTGTATTTTAGTAATACTAAGTTAGTAACAGGAACACTAATATATTAATTAATAAACACGAAATAGTCCAGTCTACATTATGTAACTGTTATTTTTTTTGTCTAAAGATAATTCACTAAAGTTACGTGCAAGTTCTCCTTTAATATTTCCCCACACGAGTTCTACAGGATTCATAACGGAATGGTAAGGATGCAGATGAAGTGGAATATGGCCTTTTACATGAATTATTTCATCAGCAATAAATGTTTTTTCATAATTAAATAATTTCACTTTTTCTAGCAACTGAGATTCTGTCAATATAAAATCTATTTTAACACCATGATTCACAAGCCAATCAATTATTTCCTGTTTCAGAGAACCTGAGGTAGCCCTTTATCACTTTCTACACAAAGATACTTGCCATTGTCTATCACTATTACTGATTTGTTTGGGAGATTAGGAAGTAATTTTTCTGATAGCCACTTACTGAAATTATAAAATTCATAGAGCTATGGTAATCTCCAGATGCCAACAAAGACTTAAAATATTAACAGTGGATTGTTAACAAAGCCAGCCTCTCCCGCACCATGAACTATAATAAGTCTATTACCTATCCCAATGTTCATTGTTACACTGACTTCTTCAAAAGACTGCTAACATGAAAATACTGAATGATGCCTGAACATATGTTTTGTCAATATAAACAATATTTTTACCCCCTTGCCTGTATTTATTTATGTCACTTAAATACCGAATTCTTCAAGCAACAATATCACTTCTTTCTGTCAGGAGCTTTGTATTGGACTGACAGTGAGTCAATTTAATCCTACCTTTTTACGTCGTTGCCTCAAATATTTCGTTCACATTCAATGACATCATCTTCCTTTAGAGATTGTAGTAAACTCTTTATTGAGAAGGAGACTTTTTTTGACTGCTTAACATTCGTGCACCTTTCTCCTTATTGCACTATCTGTGAAGAATTCCACTTATTTTTATTTATGAGCCTGTGATTTTCTCTTTGGCGTAGAAAATAGGTTTCTTTCACAACCAGAAGTAGATCATTTCTTGCCTTCTTTTGATACTGTGTACACTGTAGCCTGAAAGACTCCTGTTGCAACACTTGTAGTGTCAATACTATCACAACCTAAGTTGTATTCCTTTGTTTGTTTGCTTTTGATGACATTTATAAAAAAGGAAAAGTAATAACACACTACAGTAACAATGCGACAACGAGTGGTAACACAATGTCTAAAAAAAGCAACTCAAACTAAAGTACACAACACACTAAAAGTTCTAATTATTATAATAAAATATTAAACTAAACCTAAATATATTTGTAAAGAAATCTCATAAATTAAAACAAATAGCAAATTATTATATACATACCACCAAAATCAGTAAAGTTTCAATTTTTTTAAATTATTGAATAAGGCCTGTGAAGCAATTACAGTAGATTTTTTTTTGAGTAAACGGAACTGTAGCGGGCGTCAACTGTCAAGAGTGATGCATGTTGTAGCCAAACGGCCGCCGTTAGACAATGACTTAAGAAAGACAATGCCTCAGCACACAGCAGATGTTGGACGTGAGTGAACGACATAAGCGCAAAAGGCTACAATAACAAAGAAACAAAAGACTATGTCTTTTCGTCACAATTACCGACAAAGTGTGTACTAAGGGGACGCCAACATTTTCGACATACACGTGTGAGTTAGCGGCTGCACATGGACATAACATTTTCCACAAGGGCAGTTTACGAGCGGATACAATTAAGAACAAAAGAACATGCATAACCGCACAGCGGGTAACTTGCTTACTGACACGAAATACGGAGCATCTTGGAGGGCTGCAGAGCAGATGTTAGTTCCTAGAAGATGACCACCATCAGCGTGTGAACGTAACAAGGGAAGTCGAGAACAATGCGGCGATTCGACACACCGAGGTATGGTACACACGTGTTGAACGGAAATCGCTTGAAAAAGACAGTAGGGAATGTAAGACAATCACGTAACAGACAACCGTGTAATTAGGTCCGTCGTCATACGTGGAGGTGGTGTGGACAGCAAGACTTTTAGAGAGGGGTCTTGGCTGACCTATCAGGAACAAGGAATTCGGCAAAGGCGGGTGTTAAGAAGACGTCAACATGGAGACGAGGGTGAAGAGCTAATGGGAAGTAGACTAGAGACCCCAACCAGAGTATCTAGGAGGAGTCTTCGCAGAATCGGAAGCGAGAAGCCAATCATGACAGTGATAGTAGTAAGGGTATGCTATCCATGGAGGGAGTCGTGTTACTGAAGAAATAAAATTAGGTGTTCGCAGAGAAGGAGAGGTCAGTCGATTTTCAATTTTCAAACAGTCAAATTGAGTTCAGTCGATTTGGAGAGTTCAGTCTATTTTAAATCTGAGTTCAGTCTATTTTAAATCTGAGTCCAGTCTATTTTAAATCTCAGTTCAGTCGATTTACAATTTTCAAACAGTCAATTTGAGTTCAGTCTCAGTTCGGTCTTATTTTAATTTTCGTCAGTCTATTTTATTTCAGTTTCAATCAGTCAGAGTCTTTCAGAGGGACTGTAGTAAAGTGTATTCATACAAGCAGATAGATCGTTCGGGAGTGTGTCAGAAACTATGTAAAACTGTAGAACTAACCCGTGCGTTAATAGAATTCATTAGATCGTGGAAGTTAAATACTAAGACAATGTCGAGTTAAGTACAATCAGACTTTGTGATTATAAATATCCAGTTTTAAGAATCGAATGCGTGTGATTCAGTATTGACAATATATCACATTACCGCGACGCAAGTGACATGGGACAATATAGTGAGATTGTGCCACGAATTAACTCATTGAAATGCAAATAAAACCAATTATATTTGCATAATAAATACATTCAAAAATGGTACAATCGCTCTAGTTGAACGCGGCATAAACTATTACACATGTACACCGAGAGTGACAGAGAACCCGCACGCGAAAGTGTTTTTAGACAATGAAGTAATATTCAAATGACCCCTATTAGTCATTTTCGTTAATGCGAGTATCCGAATAAAATGTGGAACAAATAGTGTCGTTGACGGAGTGTCAAGTGAAGTGGAATTGGCGTATCACAATTCAATGACGCGGAGTAGATTAATCGTCTTATCTTCAGCCTGGACCTCGTCGCAGAATGAGGAACTACGCAGTTAGTCACCGCAAATCGGATACAAACACCAAGTAAATTATTATTATTCATGTACCATTAGATTAGGTTGCCACTGTCCTGCCACTCAAAAAGAACTCGCCACTGAGTTGACTATACATTTATTTAATTGCTCTAAGTAACGCAAATTGAGAAATATGAATCCATAGAGTAGGATATATTGAAATTTATAAAGTCATTAATTAACCTATATTGATTTGTAGATGTTCATAGATGTTAGAGGCAATATAACAGCATTGTGTATTTTAATGTGTAGTATAGAAACGCCAACTTTGTTTCAGAATTTAAATGACTTTGAATATAAATAATAAATTTGTATTGTTCACAAAAGTTCATAGTGTCTGAGTCACATAATTGTTATTGGCCCAAAACACCTGTTTACATATGCTGCTCCAGAACGCGGGACGTATTAAAGTTCAGTGATATCAGAGTGTATCATCATATATGGTATGCCCGTCCTGGAGCAGTAAGCAAGATCTGTAGTAAAAACCTACAGTTATGGAAACTCCTTAGAATGGAATACAATTAATTATCATACCTTACATGATGAAGTTCCTATGAGCAGATATATTTAGCATCAATAATAAACAATTTATTCAAACTGATAAAGAATTGTCAATCATAGTAATCAAGGTAATTTAGTTATTTGAACAATTAACCTTTACAATCATAAATTCACAGAAAATATAGTCGTATATGACCACCCAAACTTGGGGTTGCGACCTAATTAAAAAATAATTAATTAATTTATGCATATAAATTTGCATATAATATAATAACATTGTATATGGCTCCCAAAGAACGTAGGGCATAACAAACTACATATACAACAAATTTAACGTTGCATATGGTGCCCAACGCGTGGCAATAAAACATTGTATATGGCGTCCAACTACGGGGCTAAATACACGTAAGCACAACAAAGTTAGTACCGACAGCACCTTCATAAATACAGATAAAAATTTATATAATTAATGGAATAATTAATATATGCAAATAGGATTTGCATATACAAATATAATATTGTAGGCCTTTTCGAAATTATTATAATTTCATCATCAGTTCACACTAAAATAAGATTTTGGTGGTATGTATATAATCTTTATATATAAAAATTCAGCCTACGTATGTTTGTGCTCGCAGAACTCGAAAAGTAGTCGGTCGATTGACTTGAAATTTTGACACAACGTTGCATTCGAATACGCGCGTTTTTATAGTAAAATGAAATTTTGACACAACGTTGCATTCGAATACGCGCGTTTTTTAAAATCGAATTAATTTCTTTCGTTTCTTTCCAGTTGATTGTCGTCTGTGTTTTCGCGGGCCATAGTACGCATTTTACGAGTTGAAGAAGAAGAGAAAAGTTGTTATTTTCGTTCACATTGATGTGCATAATCAATCGTTGGAAGTGATTTGATTATCTGGGAAGTGATTTGATTATCTGTTTTCGAAAAACGAAATGTGAATTAATTTGATACCGAATGTTGTATTCAATTCAATTCATTTGTTTTGTTTTGGAAATGATTTAATTATCTGTTTTCGAAAATCAAAATGTGTTACTTTGATTTTGATTGTTGCATTCAATTCAATTCATTTCTTTCGTTTTTTTTCCAGTTGATCGTCGTCTGTGTTTTCACCAGCCATAGTACGAGTTGAATCGAGAAGAAGAAGAGCAGCACAATCGTCTCAACAACGCCAAGAACAATTAGATCAACAGCTAAGACGTATACAGTTGCAATATCTGAATGATGGAGCTTCATATCCTTAAGTCTTAATAAAAGAGTCTTAGTCATAGTACGGCAGCTTTTAGTCTTAAGTCATAGTAACACATTCATTAATCATCTGTAATGCCTCCCCCACGTTCGAACATAGGCCGCCGTTCTCGACACGCAATCACAGAATGTTAAAGGAGATCAAACCACACTGATCAAGAACGTTTAGACGATAATGAACGTGTTAGAGTCAGAACTTCTCAAAGGCGAGCAGAAGAATCGGCAGATCAGCGGGAAGAAAGACTTGAAGTCTTACGAGTTGAATCGAGAAGAAGAAGAGCAGCACAATCGTCTCAACAACGCCAAGAACAATTAGATCAACAGCGAAGACGTATGCAGTTGCAATATCTGAATGATCGAGCTTCATATCACCGAATTACTTTTTCATACGAACCGGATATTCAATACAATACCTCATGTAAATTCGTTCAAATCGGAAAAATGGACAAAGTTTGTCCGCACTGCACAGCAATGAAATTTAAAGGAGAAACCCCGGGAATGTGCTGCGCGAGCAGAAAAGTGAAGCTACCTGAACTTGAGCAGCCAAAAGAACCACTGAAAAGTTTGTTAAATGGAATTACTGATGATTCAAAACATTTCCTCAAAAACATCAGAAATTACAATTTCCTGTTTTCAGATAACTTCATTCGGCACTAACTTTATAGCGGAGCATTTTATGCCGACATTTAAAATTCAGGGACAAATTTACCACAGAGCTGGCTCTTTGCTTCCTTTTCCCAGCAATAACCATAAATTTCTCCAAATCTACTTCATCGGAGATGAAAATGACCAATTGAATGCACGCTGCCAAATCTCTACTGGAATCAGAAGGCATATTGTTGAGTCGCTGCAAAAAATGTTACATGACAACAATAATTTAATTCGGATGTAAAAAATGCGATTGATCTCATGCCATCAGACAGCCATAGAATTGTTATTCGTGCTGATCAAACACCAGCCAGTGAGCATGTCAGACGATATAACGCGCCAACAATTGATGAGGTAGCAATTGTCATGGCTGGAGAAGAATTTCATCCTCGCGACATCGTTTTGCAGCGCAGAAATGAGCAACTACAAAGAATTGCTGACACTCAAGAGATGCTACGATCCATTGCAATATCCAATTATGTTTCCAGACGGTCAAAATGGTTATCATTTCAACATCAAAATGATAAACACAGTCACAGGTGAACACACAGGCAAAAAAGTTAGTTCAATGAATTATTATTCCTATCGGATTATGGTACGTGAAAATGAAGATAACCATATTCTGAAATGCCGTCAGCTCTTCCATCAGTACATCGTCGATATGTACACGAAAATAGAGTCAGAACGACTACTATTCATTAGGCTCAATCAAAAGAAACTGAGATCAGAAGAATATATACATTTGAGAGACGCGATAAGTAATGATGGTGATATAAGCAACATAGGTAAGATCGCCATATTGCCTGCCACATATACTGGTAGTCCACGACATATGCACGAATATGCGCAGGACGCTATTACGTATGTGCGGAAATATGGTCGTCCTGATCTTTTCATTACATTTACATGTAATCCAGCATGGGATGAAATAAAAGAGTTACTACTTCCAGGACAAACTCCTACTGATCGCCACGACATAACAGCACACGTTTTCAAACAAAAGCTAAAGACATTAATTGATTTCATCACTTCACTACACGTTTTCGGAGAAACACAATGTTGGATGTACTCTGTGGAGTGGCAAAAAAAAGGATTGCCATATGCGCACATTCTAATATGGCTTACTGTGAAGATAATGCCAAATGAAATCGATAAAGTAATATCTGCCGAAATACCAGATCCCACAATTGATAATGAGTTGTTTGAAGTTGTGACCAAGAACATGATACACGGACCATGTGGAGCAATCAATACAAATTCACCGTGTATGATCGATGGAAAATGCTTTAAACGGTATCCTCGAGAGTTGTTAAAAGACACAATTACTGGCAATGATGGTTACCCACTATATCGATGAAGACGTACAGAAGACAATGGAAAAGCAATTACTTTGAAAGTGAGAGGAAATGACATTGAAGTCGATAATCGTTAGGTTGTTCCATATTCACCACTTTTATCGAAAACTTTCAAAGCACATATCAACGTTGAGTATTGCAATTCTGTGAAATCCATAAAATACATTTGTAAATACGTCAACAAAGGCAGCGATATGGCCGTGTTTGGAGTTTCAACAAGAAGTAATTTAGATGAAATCTCTCAATATCAAATCAGCAGATATATCAGCAGCAATGAAGCTGTGTGGCGTATTTTAGGATTTCCAATCCACAAGAGGGATCCAACTGTCGTTCATCTTGCTGTCCATCTTGAAAACGGACAAAGAGTGTATTTCACGGAACAAAACATGCAGGACAGAGCAACAAATCCACCGAACACAACATTAACAGCCATTAACAGCGTTTTTTCTATTATGTTAAGCAGATGATTTTGCAAGAACTTTGATGCATGCAGACATTCCGACTTATTACACTTGGAACGCAACACAAAAGAATTTTGAAAGAAGGAAGAGAGGCAAAGCAGTAGTTGGACAACCTGGAATATTTTCATCAAATGCTTTAGGAAGAATATACACTGTACATCCGAAAAACGCTGAATGCTTTTATTTACGGTTGCTTCTGATTACCGTTCGTGGTCCAACATCATTTATACATTTACGAACAGTGGATGGAATAGTACATAATACGTATCGGAGTGTGTGCGAGGCACTTCATTTGCTGGCAAACGACGATCATTGGGACAAGTCAATTGAAGATTCATCCGCCACTTCTAATCCATTTCAAATACGTACGCTGTTCGCAATTATTTTATCTACATGTTCCCCATCACAACCAGTACAATTGTGGGAGAAATACAAAGACTACATGGCCGAAGATATTCTGCACAGAATGCATCAAGAAACACAAAAACATGGCTTGGATTTCACAGAAGAAATATACAATGAAGCGCTAATCTTCATTGAGGATCTTTGTCTTGCAATGTGCGGCAAGTTGTTGGCACAATTGGGAATGACAGCACCAAATCGGTCCATCAATGCAACATTCGACAGAGAACTGCTCAGAGAGCAATCATACAACAGAAATGACTTACAGCTGTTCGTCCAAGAAAATACACCGAAACTCCTTCCAGAACAAAAGATAGCATTTGATACCATCATACAAGCTGTGGCC
This sequence comes from Magicicada septendecula, assembly GCA_034769895.1. Taxonomy (NCBI): domain Eukaryota; kingdom Metazoa; phylum Arthropoda; class Insecta; order Hemiptera; family Cicadidae; genus Magicicada; species Magicicada septendecula. Next base: position 421,757,188 of record CM068367.1, on the reverse strand, counting down.
AACCAATCCGGTGGATTGTACTTTTTGGACGCTCCAGGTGGAACTGGAAAAACGTTGTTAATTTCCTTGATCCTGGCTAAAATCCGTTCAAAAGGCCATATTGCGTTAGCTCTTGCTTCTTCAGGCATTGCTGCCACGTTGATGGAAGGAGGGAGAACAGCGCATTCAGCTCTTAAACTGTCACTAAACATACACTTCACAGGAAACCTAACATGTAACATTTCAAAAACATCAACTGGAATGGGAAAGGTTCTTCAGGCGTGCAAAATCATTGTACGGGATGAGTGTACAATGGCTCACAAGAAGTCATTGGAAGCATTAGACCATACACTGAAAGACTTGCGAAATAATCAGGTTCCATTTGGTGGAGCATTGGTGTTACTATCCGGTGCCTTCAGGCAAACGCTTCCAGTTATACCAGCTCCAGGTGGAACTGGAAAAACGTTCTTAATTTCCTTGATCCTGGCTAAAATCCGTTCAAACGGCCATATTGTGTTAGCTCTTGCTTCTTCAGGCATTGCTGCCACGTTGATGGAAGGAGGGAGAACAGCGCATTCAGCTCTTAAACTGTCACTAAACATGCACTTCACAGAAAACCCAACATGTAACATTTCAAAAACATCAACTGGAATGGGAAAGGTTCTTCAGGCGTGCAAAATCATTGTATGGGATGAGTGTACAATGGCTCACAAGAACTCATTAGAAGCATTAGACCATACATTGAAAGACTTGCGAAATAATCAGGTTCCATTTGGTGGAGCATTGGTGTTACTATCCGGTGACTTCAGGCAAACGCTTCCAGTTATACCTCGCTCACCAGCTGATGAATTGCATGCCTGCTTGAAATATTCAACTTTTTGGAGCACAGTCAAAAAAATTCATTTAACAACAAATATGAGAGTTCAGCTTCAAACCGATCCAACAGCTGACATATTTTCAAGACAATTACTCGAGGTCGGTAACGGCACTGTACCTACAAATCCAGAAACAGGAAAAATCACCTTCCCATCTAATTTCTGCAACATCGTGAATTCAAAAGAAGAATTAGTAGACAAGGTTTTCCAAAGCATCGAAACAAATTATCAAAATCACGCATGGTTGAGCAGAAGAGCCATTCTAGCGGCTAAAAATGTCGACGTACACGATATGAACAACATCATTCTAAACAGAATCGCAGGTGAAACAGTGACATACAAATCCATTGACTCCGTGATGAACCAAAGTGAAGTAGTGAATTTTCCAACGGAATTTCTTAATTCTCTCATTGTTCCCGGATTACCGTCACACATTCTGAATTTGAAAATTGGAGTGCCAATTATATTACTCCGAAACATCAATCAGCCAAAGTTATGCAATGGCACACGATTAGTAGTTAAAAAATGAACAATGAACAATCTAATTGAAGCAACAATTCTGATTGGACCTCCTCATTCCGACCGACATGGCGTTCGAGTTCAAACGACTTCAATTTCCAATACACCTTGCGTTTGCTATGACTATCAATAAAGCGCAAGGGCAATCTTTGCAAGTGTGCGGTTTGAATTTAGAAAACGATTGCTTCTCTCATGGGCAATTATACGTCGCATGCTCCAGAGTCGGTAAACCATCTGATCTTTACGTTTATGCAGAAAACGGACAAACAAAAAATATAGTCAATCCACTAGCTTTACAATAAAAAATGATTTTCTGTGAAAAACATCTTTTTTCTTCCTTTCCTTTCATTCCACAGCAACGCAAGGCAGGGTATTGAATTGAATGATGTGTTTTCTCGGTGAATCTATGTTCGCTAGAAAACTTTTATTTACTTTCCCATTCATTTCATATCAGACTGAGCCACAGCGAAGCGTGGCCGGGTTTAGCTAGTAATATTATAACAAATCAGTGGCATAATGTTTAGCAAAATAATAAATAGCAAATTATTTATAAATATGTTTACAGATCTAACTGAATATCTCAATGATCGCTATGGCCACTTACACAACCTTCAAGGTTGTTGACGGACATGGTGGGGGTAAGAACCTTCTCTGCTAAGCCAGCGCATGTGCACTGGAACTACTTTTTGTCTATGGTACACCTATATGAGAGAACACTACCCCCCCCCCCCCCGGCAATGGTTTCAAATTCTACAGTCTTTCAGGCTGATATGTTAACACTTTTCAATTATTTCTATTCACCATTTGTCAAGTGTTCTTTATCAAACATACTAAAAAAGAACCAAGTACCAATTGTCCATATGAACAACACTCAGAAGAACGTAACATACAACATCTTTATTTTTCCTAAAGGGAGGCGATCATATATTTTTGTAATTCTCAATAATTCTACTTTTGTCAGTCATGTTTCCATTAAGACTATTATTCCCTCTTAATGTACAGCAGAAACTATGACAAACCAAGTTTCCGCCTGTATCCGATGAAACTATCACTGTCACTAACCACTGCTTTAATTTTACTTAGAAGTAATATTCATCAGTCAGTCGCACACTTCACTGTCACTATTTTCACATAATATAATAATGACAAATGATATGTAAAACTGGTTGTGAATCAGTATATGAAATTAGGGAAAGTGTTACAGTTAAGGGGGTTAAAATAACAAGGCTGTACTTGTTATAAATATAGGCACTCAGCAGTGCTTATTTCAGTTTTTAGTGGCGATTTATTCTAGTGCTGTCCGAAGTATTGTGGTGAAGTGTTATATATTTTATAATTGTGCGAGACTCTATTAAATTGACATTATTATTGCATGTAAACAATTTTTATTTGATTTGTTGCAAGAGACTATCTTGTTGATTACAAACTGTTTAATTGTAATAATTAAAGCTGGTGATTAGTGACTTAATTGGTGTCTTGTATTTTGTTTTCCACTGTACCATATGATGATCAAGATACCGTTGTAACAATATGTAAGACGCATATGACATTTATGTATATTCATATGATATATGCATATTCCTCAAAACTAATACATTATATTACTAAAAGCAGATCTAACAGTCATAATAAAAATAAATATTTAAGATAGACAAACAATTACTATGTATTCTACATACACTATTAAATTATAATAAAAGAGTTAATTAGCATCATCATCATCATCATCATATAATAGATGATAATTAGCATCATCATCTAGCTTTAAGTATCTTTTCCAAAAAACATAATGAGAAGATATGATTTTTCTGGTCCCACAAATAATAAGTTACCATAGCTGTATGAAGGTAGGCACAATTATTAGTACTAGTTCAAGATCTCAGAGACGGAGTCACTGGATGATAACATTTCCAGCATTCAAAAGGGGGAGGGAGGATGAAGAATCAATAGTAGATTGTGAAATGAAATGACAGATCAGTTTACCTGTCTTAATTTATGTTAAGACCATAAATTTTTCAACATCCTTGAACACTCACCTAGTAATATCCTCCTGAAGCTGAGCAGGGTCAGGTGGATAAAACTTAACTTCAAAATTGAATTCCCATGGTTCATCTGGAATCACATTTGTACTCACTTTAAGGACAATCATTTACAGTAACTACAAACTGTTACCTAATACAGCGATTCCCAAATACCAGTCAGTCACGGACCCCCAACCCAAATACTAGTCAGTCACGGACCCCCAAGTGAATTATAATTATAATATAGTATATAATATAATTTTTGCTAATTCAGTGTGTCCTAACAACCTAATGCCTAACTGAAGCAAACTTTCTGGAGATAAAATAACTACCAATATTTCTTAAATTGCTTTTATTGTACAAAGATTACAAATACAGTAGGAATCCCAAGAAACACTTCCTTCAATTTAAAAAAACTTATGTCATGTAACTAAACTTGAAATGAACACACAGTTCTCCTAGTCCTAGAACACTTTGCAATTACTCAGTACTTAGGAAATAGCCATATTCATTTTCTGAAAAATGCGCATCAGCTGGTGAATGGATTTCTAATCCAACTGTTTTTAAGATCTGGTGCAGGAAAATACTCTCTCTGTCTGCCTGCCAAGGTGTTGAGATGCACTGATAATTCAATTTTCACTTGTTCACTTGTACAATTAATACTTTGTAACTAAGCATTCAATATTTAAAAAGCTAGCATACATTTTAGTGATAAGTCTCAGTTATTGAAATAATCACTATGTACATGTAACATCTGTTCAGTGTGAACGGTGAAATCTATCTTTTTTACTCAAAATTTCTTCAATATTGGGCCGCATTCTGGAGATATTTACATGGAAATCATCATGAATGTTGAGCAGATTTCTATATTTATTTTTCATGAAACAGAGCATTGAGAAAGCCTGCTCACATGTGTAGGTTGTGCAAAATGGGTAGGTTGTGCAAAATGGAACTAAATGTTTTAATGCCTTCAGAGCTAATTTCTTCTGGTCCCGTTGTACAATCAGCCAGAATTCTACTATTTTTTCAGTATTAAAAACAGTTTTCAACGTTCCATTGCTTGACAAATCAATAAGTTGATCTTCCTCTTCTTCGGTCAAATTTAGGTCTTCAATTTTGCTGGTGAATGGAACACTCGTTCAGGTAATTTCTCACAACTAGATTCCAAAAACTGTTGTAGAGTTGGGAAGTTTGTAAACGAATTCTTTTCAACTCGTTTGCCCCATACTTCAAACTTCTTAATGGTTGCTTCAATCTTATCTTCAACTCTGAAGATATCTAAGTCTACGTAATTTCCTTGCAAACTCAAATTCAGCACATTTAAATGCTCAAAAATAACCGTTAAATAAGCCACTATGCAAAGCCAAGAAATATCACTAAGGGAATTTGAAAATTTTGTTTCTAAAAGGAATATCTGAACTTCACCTCTTAGCTCAAAAAATCTCTTAAGAATCTTGCCCCGGGGGAGCCATCGTATCTCGGGATGCAACAGAAGCTGAACATGTTCACTCTGCATATCCTTGCATAGGGCCTCGAAAAGCCTGGATTGAAGAGGTCTTGTTTTTATGAAATTTATAATCTTAACAAGTTTTTCAAAAGTATTTTGAAGCATATCAGGCATATTTTTTGTCACCAGAGCCTCCCTATGAATACAACAATGAGTCCACTTAACATGTGGTGCTACGGTCTTCATCCGATCGAATAGTCCCGTTTTATAGCCAGACATTGACCCGGCACCATCAGTAGTAAGACCAACACATTGTTCCCAGCTAATGCCATATTTGGAAAAAAACTGATCAATGGCATTGAAAATGACCTCTCCTGTTGTTTGCATCAATTCACAGGAAAATAAAAAATCTTCATACAACTGAAACTCATAAATAAATCGAACAAAAACGAGCATAGTGGATTTGTTGGTTATGTCAGTGCTTTCGTCTATTTGTAAAGCGAACATATCGCTCATACATAACTTTAAGAACATATTTTACTGAATATTTTCTAACATATCTGAAATTCTCCTTTGAATCATATTATTTGATAAGGGAATTGTACCAATTGTTTTAGCTGCTAATTCCCCAAACATTATTTGACACATTTTTACTGCAGCAAGCAGAATTAGTTCCTCTCCAATTGTGTGTGCCTTGCCAGAGTTGGCAATAAGCTCAGAAACTTGGTAAGAAGCTAAGGTTGCATTTTCATTAATATTCAAGCTCGTTTGTTTCATAACATTTCGAGATTTTTTTAACTCAACTAGCTTAAGTTTAAAAAACTCTACTGACTTACTTTTACATTCAGGATGTTTGGTGTCCAGATGGCGGCGCAATTTTGCGGGTTTCATACCCTCGTTGGACAAAACTTGCAGGCAAATAACACATTGAGGCCTCGGCTTATCTTCAGATCCGATATATGTAAAGCCTAAATGCAAATATTCACTGTCATACTTTCTAATTTTTGAACCAGAACTCACTGTTGTCGGCACACTGTTAACGTTAGGGTTGAGGTTAGAAACTTTAGAAGTGGGAACTTCATTTGTAGGCTCAATATCATCGTAAGATGAAGTCTGTTCTTCTTCTACATCAACATCACTTATTGTCCTTTTACGTTTAAAACATCCACTTTTTAACCAACGATCCATACTTTGTTCTCAAATCACGCAGGAAATACAGAAAAATGCCACGTCTTCACTGCACGAATGTAAACTCAACTATGGGTTGTCGACTGTTACTGAGATGGCGTGAAGAGCTATGGCGCTGGAGGGAAAGCGCACGCATGCGCGTTTCCCCTACTCCAGCCGACCTGCCAACATCAACAATCGCAGCGCGCTCTGCACCACACCTCTAAGCTCGACTCGACTAGTTACTTGTGCTACTTACTTCCTTAGGCCTACTGTAACTACTCTACGTACAGATTAATCTGGCATAATTTAATTTTTTTAATGGTTACCATTAATTATTTTTTATCAAAATAAAAAGAAAGTAGACTAAATCGAATATAAGTTATAAAAATTTTCTTATATAAATATTTTTACCAGTTCTCCGTGGACCCCCAGGGGTCCGCAGACCACCTTTTGGGAATCGCTGACCTAATACACTGTACACAATCTAATATATTTGTTACATATATCCCCTGCCAAAAAATGAGTTACTATTACGTGTATTCGTTACAGAATGGATGACATTATAACTCCATAACATGTACATAATACAGAAAATTAAATAACAGAAACTTATTTTACTATAACTAAAATAACTATACACACAACAGAGTCAGTAGCCATAAACAAACTGGAAAATATTTATGAATCTATAAATGAAGTTTCTATGATTTATCATTAACAGAAATGTGTACAACAATATAAGACCATGGATATTTAAAAAAATTATATTAACACTTTTAATCCTATCCCCGTACGTTGTACGGGCACACGTGTAACCCTGTTCTATCCCGTTCATGGGCGTCACTTTTACATAGGTTTAAACTGTTTTTCAAGCTTGCTGTATGAGAGCAGCACATCATAACTGAACTGTAGTTATTTCTTCATCTAACAGATAGTGTTCAATGCATTTAACTGAATAAACAGCAAACACTTTATGTTTCATTTACACGCTTCCATTCAGTGTTACACCCATTCAGTATACATGTCAATTACACATAAATATTTTTAAGAATATATTTCCTTTAATTTTTATATTTCATATAATGTGTAGCATATACTAGTGTCCAATACGTATATAGAAACCATAAATGTGTGTCTGAAAGTGAGTTATAAAAATAAAAGTGTGACTTTTTTTTAATGCAGTTGTAACTTAATTTTTTGTTTTAAATAGTAAAAAAAGTATAGTGTATATATCAGATTAAAGAGGAAGAATGGAACTAAAAGACAGTATAAGATAAGTTGACAAAATAGAATTGGTTCAGTTGTAACATAACAATGAAATACATTAAAAACACCCCTTACAGGCCCAGGTCTGAAAGTGTTAAACATTTTCAACTTTTAACTTCAAAGATAAAATTTTGATATTTGTTATAATAATATTCCGGAAATGTTACATGGTTTTTAAAAATATGGTTTCCAAATATTTTCTACCATGTGTAAATTAATTTATTTTACTAAATCAAATGCATTTTTCTCATTATAACCTCTCTAAAATTTATAGAATAATCTATTTGTAACAACATAGGCGAAGTTGAAGTTTACAATAAATAACTAACTTTTAACAAATTTGCCAATCCTTTTATCCATCTCAAGCCAATTTCTTGGGTCATGCCTGTCAACGTACGTAAGGCCAAAATAATCTCGTTCCAGCAAGTTTAAATGGTCACAAACTTTCTCCAATAATTCTTCACCTTTTGCCTTCCTCTATAACATTAATTTTCAAACAATATCATTACCACTTATAGACAGCCAAAATTATAATACAAAAGTACACAATAATTCATTTCATTCAGTAAACATATTAAAAATCATAGGTAATACACATAAGTTATATGCATAAATAATATAATTTACAAGTCTACAGAAATTAGTTTTGTTAACAAAGTTGAATCACTTTCTCACACCCTCTGACTTTAACATTTATGGCCAACAATACTTTCATACACTTATGGCCATTAATAACTGTGGTGCCATTTAAATTTAATTCTTTTTTTATCCCATGTATATACATGGTTTGTATACTGAAAAATGGTGTCAATTTCTTTACTGTTTATGGTGGGATGAGAATAGGGATGCATATCTGCAACAGTTTATGACTGACTCAGTTCTTTTGCTGTACACTGTTGTATCTTGACATTGCTCTCGTCTTGTGGTGAATTCAGTCAAGGTGCCATAATAAATAATCCTGTCTTTTTGAATGTTTGTGCTATAATACATTTTTTTACTTGTAACAAACAATAATGCTTACAAGTGTACCATGAACTCTGGTATCAATATTATAAGTCACAATAAAGGCAGATTTTGAAAGGTGATGTCCGTTTAAAGAAAGGTAAACCAGTGTCAATTATGTTGACTGTGCAGCCAAGTATGATAATGGGCATCTTGGTAGAAAAAATAAATGCAAAAATTCATGACAATCGTCAATTCACAAGAACAGCAGATATTACAATTATCATTTCTGAGTTTTTGGTTGCATTTATGCAAGTTTCAATCTCACTTATTCATGGGATTGTAACCAGAAAGCTGGGCATAAGAATCAGATGAGTCCAAAAAGCTTACAGGTGCTTAGAAATAGACACATGCCAAAACTTACAAGTATTAAAAATGGAGGGCAAACATGTTTTCCCCACTTAATGTCTGAAGATAAATTACGATATCATACACAAATGTTGAATCAGAGAAAAAATCCATGCAACAGTTGAATTAAAAAATGTAAACATATGCCAAAAAATATAGTCAAACCTATACAAAAAAATAATGATGGCTAGCATTTTATGGTTCTAAAAAGGAGTACAGCTGCTATACTTTAACAGATTGGAAGCCACACTTAATGCTGATACACACTATAAAACTTACTTAAATTTATAAGCATTATTCCGAAGAAAAGATGAAAAATTCTTCAGGGACTGTTTTTTGAACATACATCGTAGTTATTACAGCTGTCAACATTTCTTTTCAAGTTATAACTACAAATAAACACTAAACAAGTTAAACTGAAATTTGGCAAATAGTAAAAGAAAATTGTCAATTAAAAGAAAACTTGTAAATACAATGACTACTTATTCAGAGTGTTCCATAAGGAAAAGCTATTATTTCACGAGATGATTATGAGGCTAAAAATAAGAAAAAAGTAATCTGAATATAGATGCAAAGTGCTTTATTCTCCAGTTATGGCCACATAAAAATTTTGCTCACATTTCTGTTCCAAAGGTAAAAATAATGCAATATGAAAATTGCTGGGCACAAATTATGGGGTAAATTAAATTGGCAACTTCATGTCCTGTTCGACCTAAATATTTAAAAGGGTTCTTGAGCTGTATCTCTAATAGTAACAAAAAGATAAAAACTGAAAAGCACAAACCTATGATCAAAAAACAATTTTTTTTTAAGTTTGGCATACAATATGTTTGTCACCTGATAATAAATACATCAAACCTTCACAAAAAATTTGTAGAGAATTCAATTCTCCAAAAATTTTGTGAATACACGTCTGAGAAATTCAACTTGAACAGAAATTATGTTGTTGCACACCACTGTATAAAAAATTCCCAATTAGCTTTCAAGCTTTGCAGCTCATCATCAGATTTTATGATGGTGTGCATAGTGGGTGCAATAATGTAATTTCTGTTTGTGATTATAACCACTAACATGACTTTATTAAATTCAACATTAATTCAAAACAAAACATGGCAACATATTAAGAGTCAAAATCAAATACAAAATATCACCTGTTTATTTACAAAATATTTTTTATTCATGCTGACTTTATTACATTTTATTTTCTTGAACAATATGTTGGCATCATTGGCTAAAATAATCATAATCTTATCCAAATGTGACACATTGTAGTCCATATACAATGTTATTTACTAGCAACTGCTTCACTGATTCAGGTGGTTTAAAACTTTAAAAGATTTATAATTTCTGTCCCTATAGATTTAATTGTATTTATTTAAGTTTAAAAATTAAATTTGTGTTTGTAAGAACTATATTCTGTTTCAATTGTGTTTTAAAAATGCCTCACTTATTCACTCATGAAAATACTGAGATGTAGTTTATGTTTGGTTGATGCAATAGAAATTCAAAAGATGTAGTTGCAGAATACCAATGTAGGTATCCTAAACACATAGTACCAGACAATAAATAAATTTAGAATTTTTCAAAACTATTACCAAGTTTCAATCTTCCTAGCGTTCATATTTCATCCGAATCGACTAGAAGACAAAGAAATTGTTCTTCAAAGATTTTAACATAGTCCCACTACAAGTTAGCAATGAACTTTATGGCAACAAATGTAGTTTCTTGAATATATTAAAGTGAACTGCTGTATAATATTATGACTACTGATTATGGGTAAAGCTACCCTTATCTGTGATGGTATCAGCAACAACCAAAAAATTCACATATATCAGAACACCGTCGACAAGCTAATGTGCAATCAAATTTTTAGCATAAATTTTCAGTCCATGTTTGGTGTGGTTGTGATACATAACCAGCCAAATTCAAGTTTACACCCACACAGACACAAACAACTAAGCAAGTTCATAATATTATTTGTGGATGACAATGAGTCACATTCATATTAGATTTTAAATCATTAATCATTGATGCCAATATACTGATCAAAGTAATAATAAAATTTCAATTAGAACATTTTACAACCATCAGCTATTTTGTAAATAAAACATATAATGTTTTTTATTTGATTTAAAATAGCGACATTTTCTCCACAATTTGTCTTTAATTAAGGTTGAACTTCTACAAATTGTAGTTCATTTTAACTGACGTTACAAACACAAATTTCTCACAATTAAATTCTATGCAAATTTTATTTAACAGTTTTATTTGTTCATTTTCAGTTTACAAAAATATTGTATGCTACACCTAACAAATTTTTGTTTCTGTCATAAACGGTTCATGTTTTTCTGTGATCTTCTTGAAAACTACTGGAGACACAATTCCAAGACCTTTTTATATATACAAGAGTAGATAATAAAGTTCTCAGCCTGACACACAAAAGTTAATTTGCTAAATTATCAAATGGCTATGATTGCTACAAGTTTGATCTGTCAGATGGCAAACCATAACATTTAAAACATGTGTATTTATTAGTTTGAGTGCTGTGACCAAATAAAGTAAACAACTTGGAATTTTTTGAAAAATGAATAAATTTGAATGCCACGTAGTGATAAAAAATGGCATTATAAAAGGTCTAACGTCTACTGAAATAAGAAAGTGGGTTTTTTGTGGAGACTCTACCATTGTTTTCAACAGTGAAAAATGGGTTGCTGAATTCAAATACTGCCATTTGTCGATTTGTGATGATGAAAAATCAGGTCACCCCAAAACTGCTACAACTGATGAAAATAGAAAAAAAAACAATGCCGTGTTAATTATCAAAACATAAAAATGTGTGAGCTTGCAGACACTGCAAACATCTCAACTGACTATGTCCACAACAGACTGCACAAATGTCTGATAGTTACAAGAGCACAGTATTACATTTGTTCACATTTGAATTAATTAACGTGACCTAGCTATTCACAAATATGTGAATATAAATAACTACATGTGCAGCAAAGCTGGAACTATGTAACTTGTATTTATAATAAAAATTACACAATTTAACTTATGTAATTTGTACAAAAGCATAAACTTTCTGTGCCATATACACTATTAATGTATGAGTCATCACGATGCACCAAACGTTATTCTGTGTTCAATGCTGTCATCTATATTAGTAATCAATGATGTCATCTATATTTTATCCTCTACTAAACCAGTATAACTGAGCGAGTCTACTGACCATTACACATTTATACTTCTCATAATCTTGCAGTTAAGAGTGCACGGATAATTTTCCTTCTCAAACACATTTAACTACCAAGTCACGCATATTCATACTCAAAACTGATGTGCAATACTCAAAAATATAATGTATACATAAAAAAGACTTATTTAAAAGAAAAAAAGCATTCAAAACGTTTAGGTATAATCTCAGGAAATTAGTTTTGAAATAATGGACCACAGTTCTATATACTGTCCAAAGTTGTTATCTTCTGAAAGCAATCTGAAGAATTAACAACATACTTTGAAAATATGAATGTTTGCACACTATTTTTCCACATTTTTCTTGATGTAAGATATATGGTAATATTCATTAGCTCATTCAAATACCATTACATTTGTTACTTACCTCAATATTAATATCCAATATTGATCCATCTAGCAATCTAACTCGAGCTAACACAGTTTTCCCCTTAGCAGGCACAGGTGACTTTTTAGCAGGGGATGCTGGCACCTCCACACTTGCAGACTTTTCTTCAGGCATTCTGATTACTCCTATAACATATAACAACTGATCTGAAAATTTGAAACTACATTGTTATGTGATATATAATATCATCTTAATTTGGGATTACCAATCCTTTGCTGTAAGTGGCTAGGCCTCATATTTGTGGAGCATTATTTGTCACAGAATAAAAATTTCAGAATACTAATTCACGCCACTTCTCTGACAGTCAAAATTTCAGGAAATAATATTAACTTCCTAAGACAATGAATGGTGACTTCACTCTGGTTAATAACAAAAAATCTGATTTGTTTATCATTATAGGTTCTTCAAGTTCACATTGTCTCTCACATTCTAACTTCCACTATGTTTATCCAAACAATTCTCATCTACCCTGCACTGCTGCCCCCAAGTTCTTCTACACTATTTTTAATCTACTTCTTTTCCTTCAATATAAAAATAACCTGTCATTTACTCTCTCCAGTTGTCTTTCATCTGACATCCTCTGGACATGACACCTTAACTTCCTTGACTTCAGGTAGCTCCCACTGACAAAACTCTGTGCAACATTTGTGAGAAACACTTTTCTCTCTCACTTACAAAACGAACATCTACATGTCAGATAAGAAGCTATTCTTTTCCTTTATAGAATAGTGCTTGATATGTAGGGCTTTTTTTACATAGTACAGTTCCCAATATATTCAACCGTATATTGTTTTGAATAATAAAAGGCTCTGTCTCAGCCTCACAGGAATAGGTATACGATTCAATATCCACATATATATATGTATATATAATGTAACTTGTAAATCAATACTACTACGAAAACAAGAATATATCAGACCAATGTCACACTGGGTAAACATTTGTGCCCCAGATTAATTCAAAGCATATCTTTAAGAGTGCACACGTACCACACAACAATAATCTTCCCTTCTCAAGCTCGTCACTCTTTAGTATGACAATTCATATACTGTATACTACTGTGCAGTGAAATTAATACGTGCACTAATACTGCATATTATTTGTACCTTAGTACACAACTGTAATGTTGTTCATTTCTGCAAGGTGGCACTGCATACTTTCAACAGAAAAAAACTACATCAAGTCTACAGTGACATACCAATTTTATCATAAATAAATTAAGTCACAGCCAGGAGTTGTAGGCACATACAGTCCACCTTTCAATAGATCTTCCAGTAACATGCTACCTTACATATCATTTACTATTAAGTTTTCATCTATTAGAGTATCTATTATTTCAGCATCTTCATTTGTTACATGTTTCAACTGTTCAACTAAAATAAAACTAATAACTTCAATAGAACGTAATTTAAGGCGGGCCACATATTAACAAATGAAAGAAGCCCAGTGTTAAAGAACTATTATTATACAATAAGAGACAAGTTACTGAGTAAGCAATGAATATACAATAAACGGGTGAATCAAAATTGTACAATTGGAGTTTGTCCTTGTTCCATTTCTCACTCAGCAACTGGCATCATCAATCCAAACATTCTACTACACTGTTATCAAACAGCCCATTTCAATTGTTTTGAATCCATTAGTTGCACCTATTCTATTTCAAGGGCTGAATAATCAGTCACCATCAGCAAGTCATAATCAACATATCTTGAAAATCAGATCATTAAAACTTGCTTTTGGCCTATTAAATGTACACTACTAAACTATTAAACTAATATTTAATTTCAAATGGCACACGTTCACAAACGAATTCTAACAGGTATGTAACAAATACTTGAGAATTTTAACTGTCTGTATTAAAAAAATACACTACAGTACTAACCAATACGTGACTATAGTAAATCCAACGCAACTTAACTATATATGCTCCTGGTGTACGGATACGGACGCATACTGCTGTCAGGAACTGAAACGCTAAACAAGTAAAAGTTACGGTAAATCAACCGTCTGATCGTACTCGCCGGATACGCCGGTGGGTGGTAATCACGCTACGCTGATCACAAATGTGCCGATCGACAAATATAATTAACATTGTAAACACTATCCCATGGTAAAAATAATGTTCATAAAGATCGGTCTACGATAGCACGTCGCTCGAATATTTGTGTTAATCATTAAATACGCTTGCTTTCAAGTATCTGCGCTACAAAAAAGGGCACAGCATTATTTGGGAAAACAGTACGTGTAATCAAGTGGGGGTTCTCACAAGTTCCTACACCCTCTTTTCTTGGCGAACGATTCTGCCGTTCTCATTTCCTATCGGCAACAAAAAAACTATCGTGTGGCTGTTCCTTTCACAACAATTAGACAAATTTGATGCACGCACAAATCAGGAGCGAGATTTCACCGATATGATTTGAAGGGAAAACAACATCATACATGGTCTTCATTCAGGGTTGAAGTTTAGTACAAAAACAATTATGTATATTTTTAACTGACATGTAGGCCTACATTTTATTTTAGCTCTAAATCTGTTCTCTAATAAGTGGTTTATGAGCTTCTTCATTCTTTAAAAATACTTTCGTTTTGTATTCCTTATCAAACACTGCGGGAGGCAAATGCCCCCTGCCATCCCCCATCACGCCAATGCCTACGGGTTTTATTTATAAGCACACTGCCTTAATGGCTTAATGTAGTAATCACTACTACATTAAAACTATTATTTATTAATATTATTATTATTCGTTAACACTCTTGACAGAAATACTCGGTTAGAAACGCAATAACACAAGAAACGTACATCGAACCATCTTTAACACGCTACACTTTAATATCTTATATAAACAAATCTTAAGACATGCCAAAAATATTGAATTATGGCAAACAAAATATTTTTAAAAAACAATAATCTTTCACGACAGTTTTCTTCCGATACGGTAAAGCATATGTAACTGTCCCGTATTATGTCTTGAAATAAATTAACGAGAATCTAATTAAACCTGTTAACCCCTTACGGATCTACAGTGTGGATTAAAGTTTCAAACACAAGCTAAACTCTCAGCCATTTTTTGTTCAAAGTTATGTAAGACGAAGCTTTGAGCAGAAAAACAGTTAACGCGTATAAAGACAGACTGTAAACAATCAAACAACAAAACTTGCTGAAAGCGCTTTGCGTAAAGGAACATTGTAAAAGCGAAACTACCAGAAAATGTTTATGCTCTTGACACACGTTTGTGAAACCCTCTTATTCGTATGCCGTTACTTTGTACATGACACAGTACATTAAAATAAATAAGGAAACGAATTTGGAATGTCACTGTGAACTGAACGTCCTGAATTCATAAATTAAAACACTTATTAGAAGATGAATATTACGGAAAAAACAGTTAAAAGATCAACGTAATATTCGTTGAATATTTGAGTCCCAGTTTAAATCAAAGCAAATCTTTTCCAGCATGTCGCCTATCACAGAGAGATGTTCTTCTCATTTCTCCGGTGGATTTCCAGCAAACACACAACCTGAAACGGCAAGATAGTGTGCAGCGAAGACGGCTGAAATGGACACAGACTACTGAGTGGGGAATCCTTCAGCAGGCGAGGACCCGACCATGGATGTAGCACCCTTGACAATAACGACACCTTAATAAACACTCTGGGATACATACAGCTAAAAGTTTTAACATTAATAACATTTTTCTTCGAGAAAGCAAAAAAAAAAAAATAATATTATTTCACTTGTGTCTGATAACATTTATGTGTAATTATTTCCTCTTTCAAAAACAGGACCATTACAAAACGATAAATGATTACTTACTCAATAGTAAAATATTTATAATTTCGTACACAGTTTGTCATAGGTTCGTCAACACGATTTGACAACTGAATGAGTGGAACGAGTAATAGACTCGACCGTTTGGAATTTGTCTGCCTGTCAGTCTATCCGTCTATACGATAACTTCTGAACGCATCAACCGATTTTCGTAAAACTTCGTATGCGTTTTCAAACTTTTACCCTACAGAAACCTATCGTTTTTTGATTGACCCTCCAAAAATAGGGGAGCGGAAGATGAAAATTGTGAAAAATCCTAAAAACCCATGTGGGGTATCAAATAAGAGGAAAACCACAATCTGAATACTGTATTCATTTTTTTTAATTTTAAACGTTAATTTTTTAAATTTCTGACCGTAGTGCCTTATAAAAATATATAAAAAATTGTTAACACCCAACAGGATTTCAGATTAAAAGGAATTGTAACCCGAATCCGAATGTTTTGAATTTTTAGTGTATAATGTATGACTGTGTGCTCTACAACTGTTGCATTACTAAATAAATCGTACAGCAGTCGAGATTTTAATATTTCCGATAACTGAAAATAATCTAATATAGACATTTATGTAATAACAAACGTGCTTAGTTCGAGTTCTGCAACTTAGGGAACATACTAATAAATAAATTATATTAGAATAAAAAGCATATTTCTTAATTCAACATTGAAATGAAAAACGTTAATATTTCAGTTTAAAATGATTGAAAAGTTAAATCCTTTTGAATTAATCTTCCACACTTCACTGCCTTCTGGATTTGATAGTTAACATTTTCTTTAGTACTGCCAGCTTTCTTTCAGAACTCTTCAATTTATAGAACTGATCAATTCTGTTCTTTACAACAGCAACAGTACACATTTTGTAACAATAACCCATTTACACATCATTTATCAACACATTAAAGAAGTTACAAAATCTTTACAATGTGGCATAATTTTTTAGATTAGTAACCTAGTTAGCAATCTCAAGTAATGATGAGGATCCTGGGAGATGTACAGTCAATTTAGGTGTTCTCTATTTATACAAACTGACTGCCCTAACAAAACGTGCATGCATGCGTGTGTTGTCAATTTAATCATTCTCTATATAAGTATATCATTATTAACTATTATGTACTCCAGCAAAAATGTTCACACGTTACTTTTCCAAAGTTTGTATACAGTCATTTAATGATCATCAATAAGGAATCTATATACAAAATACAATCAATACTGGTTACTAAGCCATCAGCTTTTAAGTAAAACTGGTTGTAAAACTGCTCAGTCCCATCAAATCACCATAAGCCTCAGTGTTAAAACAGAATGTTATTAAGTAACAAAACCATGGTTATTAACAAAAATTTTATCTCGGAAACTATTATTTTTAGCATATAAACGTCAATTTTTAAGTTATCAAAATTATTGCCACTGTCATACATTTAATACACTAAATAAGACTCTAAATTTCTTTTTACTTGATAATACAAATGAATAAAATTAATGTGTACAGTTTTGTTTACATCTGATGAATGAATGAATATATACAGCTCTGTTTATATTTTCTGAATTAAATAAACATTAATGACACATCGTGTGGACATGTACAACATTGAGATCCGAGACAAGAAGCCAACATCAGCGATCACCAACATTAGGCATATATGTACCATGGCTTAACCCTCGCACTTTGAATAGACTTGGCAAAATAAGTTATTAGACTGTTAGCCATTACCATGTTATGGTTTGGAAACCATCAACTGCGTGAATGACTAAAATATTTTACATTTTCATCTCACCGCAATATTAGTTTTAATTATAAAGTATACATCATTTTTAAAATTAGGCTATAGAACTGGAAAACATTGGTTTTCTCTGCATTCTCGCCAAATCCCACAGTTCTCTTTTTTTTACATTTGTAATTAATAATTGGATAATGTTTAGTAAATTATGTCTTCAAGATTTATAAGCCATACACTGCAAATACAGATCCACTGAATGAACAAAGCGAGTTCTCATTTTTAACTCGACCATTTGGCATTTATCTATCTCGTGTCTGTCTATTTGGGGTCTGTCTCACAATAACTTTTGAAACTTGGCAAGCATGTACATATACTTTTACCTAAAAAAACCTGTATTGTTTTTGAGATTGATCACCTCAAAAATTGAAGGGGTATGCAAAAATGTGAGGGAACAAAATTTTGATAAATTGACAAAATCCACGTGCGTATCAAATTAAAGAGTATTTTAACCAAAATCTGATTAAAATGTACAGTTTTCAAAATCTTAAGAGGACACCAAGACCCAAAAAATGAATCAAAAATTTGAAAAATTTTTTAAATTTTAGTTGGGTGTCAGACAAAAGGGAATTTTAAGCCAAATTGGAATGTAGTGTTTACTACAAATATTTTTTTACTTTAGGGCCACCATGGGCCACAAATGACACTGAAAATTTAAACAAGTTTGTAAAAGTTTATGTAGAGGAACAAGTTATGAAGAATTCATTCAAAATAAAAACTCCATATCCTTAATTACTTGACAGAATTAATCAATCTCAGTACTCCTTTTTAATTTTGGGTTACATTCGAAATGTTTGTAAGCTATACTTACAAAAGAAACTTCATATATTGTTATCAGTTATGTGTATTTGTGTAGACCTATTCCTAAGTATAAGAGATAAGCCTACAGATATCTATGTAAACATATATAAACTTAAAAGCTAGTACTTAAGTTGTTTACATTTAGGAATTGTGGTTATACTGTACATTAAAAAAAAAAAGATCAGTAGTTTGGAATTTTTAGTGTTTACATAACAAAAAATGTATTTCATTCAAAACACTAGCAAGTTCTGCTGCTCAGGAAGCGTACTAGTAACTTACATAAAATCAAACTACTGTAATCAAACTGATAACAGTAACTCAGACAACCAGACAATAGTACCTATCTCTCCCCTTTCTAGAGAACCTTCCACAAAGTACAATTTGGTTTATTAGTGCACCAATTTTTGGTTATCATATTTTGGTAAAATGTATTTTGGTTATCATACATTTCAATAACATACAAATGTAATCTACATTTTAGTAATTCATCTGTATTCAAAACACCACAATCTCTTTAGAACATAGAGTGCAATCCTGTATTCTATAATCATTATAACAAATAAACATGTTACAAGCATTCTAGTACACAAACAGCATTTTTAACATATATTACTTGTATTCAATAAACAAAATGTGTTCAAATAAGTTTTAAAATAGACTCTTTCATTACAAAATTTATACTGTAAATAACGTGTCAAAATCGTTCAGCACTACTGTTTGGGGAGTTAAAGAAAAAAAGAATCTGTTTGCTATTAACAAATGGTAACAATAAACTTCTCGACCATTTCACTTACACTGTAAACAACAAAACAGAATAAATTGTGTTTAATTATTAGTATAACTGAAGCAGCATCTACAGGAAGGAATCTGACTTTGATATTATTCATGTGTTCTCTACAAAATTAAATACTACTGTATACATTATTGTGGTAGCTGCTTTGGTTCCAAGCTGAAGTACAAATAATGTACACTTCACAATAGCTAACTTCTTGCAACTGGTTACACATATTTGTTGCCTAAGTCACAGCGTAACTGAACATGACATGAGTTTTGATTTCTCTGACTTTGCTGAAACAATTTTATGTTACAATATGTGGCCATGTGTATTTGGTACTGTTATTTGATATCCCATTTAGTAATAAAAAATACATATTGGCCAAAAAAATACAGACAATTAAGAAAGTATAAAAATATAAAGCTTTATCTCCAACTGAAAAATATATAAACAGAAGCAGTGAAGTATTATAATTTTTAATATCGTTCTAAGGCTTTCACGGCCGGTATCAGTTATATTAGAAGTATATAATGGGCTGTTTGGCCGTGGTCCAGGGTTTACAAACAAACCAAACGTTTCAGCAGCAGCACTGGCTGGCATCTTCAGTGGAATTCGAGTCTATCTCACATCTTTAGCCTTCACCACAGTACTGTGGGTCTGACATTTGACACCCCTGACATTTGAATTCCACTGAAGATGGCAACCAGTGGTGCTGCTGAAAAGTTTGGTTTGTTTGTAAACCCTGGACCACGGCCAAACAGCCTAGTACATACTTCTAATATATTATAATTTTTATGTATTGCTTCTGTGTGATAGTGTACTTGAAAATATAAAAAGTAGTTTATAAAGTTAACAAAAACTGAAGATAACAAAAAATTTTGGTATTCCCAAAATACCCTATTATTGTATCTTAACAGTTCATATTTAAAACTGATTTCACATATGCCACAATAATCCATTAGCACTTGCTCCAAATTCTGCTGCTACCACTCTACTAGTACTAGACAGATTAAACTTTCAGAGTTTGGGAAAACATGGGAAAATTTTACCAAATGTTTAACATGGTTTTCATAATTCAGACCAATATGGTTTAAGACTTTTTTTTATTAAGCCAAATATTTGGTCTTAATGAAACTGCTGTTAACAAAAGCTGAATATTCCTATATATAATTAAGAGTTACTGAAAACTAAAAGTCTGTCATTGTTGAATAAAGTTAACTTTTTATACTAAATGGTAGAAAAAATATGAACTGTTATTAAACTGTAATTATCTTGGTTAAATCTATAATGAAAACTACATACCTTCAAACATAATTCTTAATTGAAAATCTGGTATTTAGTTCTGAATCTTGATATCGGCAACATGATTCAAAAGTAAACTATAAATGGCTTAGTCTTAGAGCTAACTACAAATGGACTTTAGACTTTACTATAAATGGCTTGTTTTCTAGTCTAAATGGCTTTTTTCCAAAACTAAAAAATACATCAAAATTTAGTCGTAGCTTCCATCTAAATAAAAGCATGTTCACATAAAATGCTACATTAAACAAGTGACATGGTAACACACTGTAGTAATAGTCTACATTAACTATGAGTAATGGTTACACAAAGAATATTATAATTTCCATAAATATAATATTTAAACTAATATGCTACCTGAGCTACAGAACTCTCACTATTTTGAAGGAAGTACATTTAATATTGGTTAGATTTGATATTACATAATTTTTGTTAGTAAAGTCCTACTTACTATTTTTTGTTAGTAAAGTAACAATTGTAGAACAATCATACAATAAACACTAACAATTCCACACAGTCAGTTTTCTGTTAAAATTTTCCTTTAATCTGATGCCCAACTGGATTTTTACAATTTTCTTCAAATTTTTGATCCCATTTTTTAGCTCTGGGGGTTAAAAAATTTACAATTTACAAAACTGTGCATACTCATATTTTGGTTAAAATCCTCTTTAATTTGATATCCCACATAGAATTTTCAATTTTATAAAACTTTTGCCACACTTTTTGGGCCCTGGCGTCCAAAAATTTTGAAATTTCAAAAAAATAGTGCTGCATTCAGATTTTAGTTAAAATTCCTTTAATCTAAATGTGCCACATGAAGTTTTGCAATTTTATCAAAATTTTCACCCACTTTTTGGCCCCTGGCCTTCCAGAATTATTAAATTTTCAAAAATGAAAATTATATTCATATTTTGGTTAAAATTTCATTTAATTTGATACCTCATACAGATTTTTGCGATTTTTTTCAAAATTTGGAACCCTCAAATGTTTGCCTCACACCCCAATATTTTTGGGGGGAACAGTCTTAAAAATAATAGGGTTATGTAGGGTAAAAGTATGGACACGTGTCAAGTTTTATGAAAATCTGCTGAAGCATTCAAAAGTTGTCACATGAGACTTTACACAGACAGACAAATGCCAAACGGCTGGGTCAAAACAGAATTTGCATCGCTTGTTCAATAAATACAATTAATAAGGAACAAGTTTCCCAAGGATGATTTAAAATTTCATAACTAAACTGAATTTACTGTTTAAATGTTTTTCTTGTAAATATACAAAGTGTGTTAATAAAGATTATCCAAACAAGACAGAATTGTTCAAAATAAGCAAAGAAAAAAGTAAAAATTACTATCAAATGAATACTTTAAAATGTATATATGTGCATTACATTTTTAATAAAAATGTTCTGACATACATGCTATGGGGAGACTTTTTTACATTTTACTATAGGGACCCACAATATCCCAAATCGGATCCTGGCAGCCTGCACTACTTCCACACTGTGGCGTATTTAAGGGGGGGGCTTCCGGGCTTAAGCCCCCTCCCCCCGAAATTTAGGATTATAAACAAATGCACACAATATCGTAATATTATGAGTGGAAAACAAGGGTTTCCTCATCACTGCTTTACTATGCAAAGAAGCAGGCTGTATGCTGCTACAACAGTGGCTGCTCTTGAATATGTCAACAACGCACTGGCTACGAACGAATCTCCGCACAAAAGAGAATCGTCGATAACTGGCGTGGTTTACGTTGTGATTGGTTAATTCTACTGAGGTGGTGGGCACATACTCTCAAGAGCATGCGCTGACCAGGAAACTTACTAGTTCGTCTCGAACGTTCGTAGAGGCGTTTCCGCGTCAGCCACGTGTTAATATTGTTGAGTGTTATTGAAACTAGTGTAGTGAAGTGTTGATTCTGATAACTTACAATGAATCGCAAAACAAAAAGTGAAAACATTTTGAACTATTTCTCCAAAACACCGACTAGAGGAAACTCCGTCCTCTGAGGCGGGAAAAACTGATGATCCACCGCCGCCGATGTTTTCAAATAATAAAAGTGTTTTTGATAATTCGAAATCACTTTTACCGGGTCCTGAGGCAAAATCAATATCTCTCATTGACACATCAAGCTTTGAGAATCCACCATCAGGTTGTATGTATGACATAACTGATTGCATACCATCAAACAATGAAAAAGTTGATGACCACATAAAGCTACATCATTTCCAAAATATTTTTGTGCCCCGTACAACTTACAAATTTCCTCTCACTTTGCAAAATGGCCAATATCGTAAGTTCAACCTAAGTTGGACCGAGAAGGAGAAGTATTTTTGGTTAGTATACTCTCCCAAAGAAGACGGTGCCTTTTGTAAGTACTGTGTGTTTTTCGCTAAGACTAGTTCGGGTAAAGGTAGCCATCAAAATGTTGGAGCTCTCGTAACCTGTAAGTTTTCGAAGTGGAAGCACGCTCTTGAATATTTCAACACCCATGCGAACAATGCTTATCATAAGGCTGCCGTAATCGATGGTGACAATTTTGTTCACATGATGGCGAACAAGACAGAAGACATAAAACATTGCCTGGACCAAGTCTTGGTGGAGCAAGTGGAAAAAAATCGGAAACGAATAGTCCCTATCATCGAGGCGGTGATTCTGTGTGGACGTCAGGAGATTGCATTAAGGGGACACAGGGACTTCGAGCCTATTGAAGTGGACAAAGAAGATGACATGAACATGGGTAACTTTCGCGCCAGTCTAAAATATCGCGCTAAAGGTGACGAAAACCTACGAGCAAGTTTGGAAGGAACTGGTAAACGCGACAAATACATTAGTGCCCCAATCCAAAACCAGATCGTCAGTTGTATCAATAATCAACTTCTGGAAAGGATTGTTCAGCGCATAAATGATGCCAAAGGTTTCACGGTACTTGCGGATGAAACTGCTGATGTTGCCGGAATAGAGCAACTCTCTCTTTGTGCCCGTTATATTTCCGCAGATCTCAAGATTCGTGAAGATTTTCTGCAATTTGTTCCAGTGTTCGATGTGACTGGCAAAGGATTAGCTGAATCGATCATTGAAAACTTGGTGAAATTTGGTCTTGATGTCTCATTTTTACGAGGACAGGGCTATGACGGTGCTGCGTCCATGTCGGGAAAAGTCCGTGGGGCCCATGCATTCATACAACAGGACAACCCATTAGCTGTATATTCTCATTGTGCAGCTCATAATTTTAATTTGGTAGTCACCGACACGTGCAACATTCCACTTATAAGGAATTCACTAGGAACACTGGAAATGGTACGTACTTTTTTTGGGCCACCGAAGCGTAGGCAAATATTAAATGATGTCCTTGAATCATTAACAGATGTTCGAGCCCGGAGTTTGAAACGTACCACTCTCACTAGATGGATCGAGCGTCTTCGCAGCGCACAAGACTTCAAGGAATTATATGGTTGCGTTGTTTCGGCTCTGGAGACGATTCAAGAATTTGACAACAAAACCACATCCCACGATGCCAAGATTCTGTTAGCAACCATCACCAAGGGAGATTTTGTCGTCTGCTCAGTAATACTGTACTTTCAGAATTATTCACGTTGGGTGAGTCCATCTGTCGTCAACTTCAGCGCCAAGATATCGATTTTGCAGAGTTAGTCAATATTGCCAGAGATCTCAAAAGGGAATTGCTAGCAATGAGAGAAAATGTTGATGATACTTTCAGCCGGCTTTTACTAGAAGCCAAGAAATTAGCGTCGTCCAATGGAGTTGAAATCAAGCAACCACGCATTTCTACCAAGCAAGCACATCGCGCAAATCAGGATACCGGTGATGCTGTTGAAGGTTACTACAAAGTGTCTGTGTTCATACCCTTTCTGGATGCCTTCATTTGTTCATTGAACGGTTCTTGACACATTGTGAACTTTTTAACAGCTTTAATTGTCTTCTACCACGGAAAGTTGAAGACATAGGTGTCATTGATGGACTTAAAAAAACTGCATGAATTTTATGCTTCAGATCCATTAGTCGCGCATTTAACAACGACAAAGGCTGAATTAAAACTCGTTCATCAACGTCTGAGTCGATTGGAGCAGTTGCCACAAAATGCAATGGAAGCGTTGTCTGTCTGCGACCGTCAGATCTATCATAATGTGTTTCGGTTGCTACAACTCTTGGCAACTCTACCAGTAACAACAGCCACGAACGAGCGCAGTTTCTCCACTCTTAAGAGAATCAAGACATATCTAAGAAATACAACTAGCGAGGCACGTCTGAATGGCCTGACCATGATGACAATTCATCGAGAAGAAAGGATTGATGTCCAGACTGTGATAAACGACTTGTCAAAACAAAGAAACAGCCGTCTTCCTTTTGTACTTTAAATTTCTTGTAAATGTTTTAATCATTGATTTTAAATAAAGTTAATTTATTAATATTAATAATTTATAGGCCTAGACTATAAAAAATTGTCAATTAATAGATTAAGCCCTACAGAAAATTCTCTTAAGAACTGGATTATATTTTATACAAGAATCATTTAAACTTTGCAACCTTAAAAATTGTTTTCGTAATGTAATTGTAATTAGTATGTTAATATACTGTAGGCCTAAACAAATGCAAACCCATGCCATAGTACTTTATTTTAAAATTTAAGGCATTGAAACAATATGGATCAATTCAGATTCGATATGAGGTATTGCAAAAAATAAATTTTATCCCCCCCCCAAAACAAAATTGTAAATACGCCACTGTCCACACTGCTTTGGGGAAAATAAGTATAATAATATCTATGATGTAATATGCGTGTATTCAAAAGTTTCCTAAAATCATATTTGTATGAATTGCTGCATGCTTTTATCATACAAATTTTACATACACTTGAGTTCACTAAATAAATTTTTAATTAAATTATGGTTTATACAGAATTAAATTTATACAGAAGCTGGTTGCTGCTGTAGGACTACAGTGAACCCCATTATCACCCAACAAGTAAACCTCCACACTCACATATAAGAATGTGATACATTTTTATCAAAGTTATCAAAAAACTGACACAAAATTTTCAAGTTCAAAAAATATTTTTGACATCCCTTAAAGATATAAAGCTCACGTTATATTATATGACACAACAAAATTATATCCTATCATATAAACTCCCTTAACATGTCTCAAAATCAGATGTAAAACAACTGAAATATCTTACTTAAGTTTTTTACAACTAGTTTCAGTATTTTCTGCACAACAAATTTAGAACTCTTTTAGAAATTTGTAAACACTTATAAAATCAACATCTCGCAAGAAAAAATACAAAAAAAATATTTAAAAGTGTACCGAAACGTTTACCGCTATTATTAAAAAAATTAACTATCAAAGCTATCAAAGAATGTTTCCTCACAAAAAAATCGATGTGGAGTATTACACCCATGGTTATGTTTCAATGTGTTCATGACACGCACTATTATATACATTATTGATCCGTCTGCAGGTCACCGTTTTCTCGTCAGACACTTTTATGTACATCCAGCAGTTCTGACGGCTTCGAAACTTAGTGACTCGTTTCATTAATCACATCTGACCCAACCGGCTTCATTGGGTCAACATTATGCTTTTTATTAACAGTAAGTTAATATTTATCAATACAAATAATAATTAAGAAGTAAAAATGGATAAGTACATGCTTATCAGCAATCTACTGTTAACATTACGAAGCAGCTGATAATACTTCCTTAAGTGTCATAAACCTTCTGACCACTCAGTCCCACCGCATAGCCTCACGCACACGGGCCACGCCTACATCAACCTTTTGTTTTATATCACGCTCATTTACATTGTATAAGCTGCAGCCTATGTACAGTTGTCAAGTTCATTTTGAATTATAGAATCCGCAGTAACGACGTATTCGACAAATGGAACGAAAATTATTTCATACCAACTAGCAAATGATGAGGTAACGGCTATAATGAGCGTTCATGGTGTGCCGTGCCGTGCTTGAACAGACACGGAGGTCACGAGTCATGACGTCATACAACACAGCACAGTTACAATATGACCAATATGACACATCCTTAACGGTGCGGGCGGCGTCACGCGAGAGAGTGTAGGTGTCTCGAAGTCTTCGTGTAGTGCGTTATACCATGTAAACCTTCATACTATACCGCCAGATTTTACGAAACCACTATGCCGGTCCTATATGTAGTGATATTCATTTGTGTGTGTAGTCAAGCGACGCCAACTCATGGTTGAAAACTTCATTTCGTCCCTATGCTATTTTATATGTCCGTATGATGAAAAATAGTCCGTTGTCAAATTGGAAACCAACATTTGACAACACTACTTGATTCTCTGGTCGCCAATGTATGATCTACCAGCCTAACCAAAGCGCTCTTTGCCCCCTTCCCGTTTACTTTCCTATACAAAATTTTCTTTTTTAATTTATAACTTCGTTGTTATAGCAAAAACGCCATTAATATTATTTTAAAACTGATCGGTTTAAACGAGTACAACTGTTTCATGTCGGATCGAGAGAAACTACCCTATAAGTATCTTGATACAGTAGCGAGGGGTGCCCTATTACGAAATTCAAGAAAAAGAAAAATATTATAAACGATATCAATTGTTTTCTATTAAATACACATTTGCTGATGTTTTGGCGTAAATATGGACAACACATTTATTTTGGTTTTGATTTTACAATCATGAAAATTTTCAATTGTATATATCATGATTAAAAATATGACGTATGCTGGCAGCTCACTCCTCCAGTACACTAACTTTACACATTTTCAAAAGGCTATCCTCCACAAATAAATAGTAGAATATATTGGTGTTACCTAACGCTACTTTCAGAGAAACATTGTTAGTTTTCAATATTAATGGTACCGAATTCAAGTGGTGTGTTTAGTCGTATTTCAACCATCCTTACTCAAAACCAGGGAGCCGTAAAATCATACATGACTAGAAAAAAAACTTTATCATTTTTAAATTCAATTCTGCCACTTATAAAAAATTGCCTACAAGCATATATCGTAATAATATATTTCGCACAAGTACGTAGGCCTACAAGATTCTGTATAAACACGTAACTATTCACATCTGATCTGACGGTGGCAACGCTGGCAACGAACGTTAAGTGACGCACACACTACAGCCTAATACAATTGGCCTTATAGATTATGTATTACATGGCACGACGCGACTTTCATTTACTCCATTATTAAACCGTTGACCCAAACTATGATAACATTTAACACACTGAACAACTCAATATATTTGAAATCTGCAACACCTATTATCAATTCGTGTAAACAACAGCCGAGCTGTAACACAATTTATTACATCCGAGCTGTAAAAGAGCAAAATGTGTAGAAGACCAACAAAATGTGCGAAGGTTTAGCAAAGTATCCAGGGACGCAGACAGGGACCTTACGAGAACATCCAGGGACGCAGACAGAATCTCCTTCTGGGGAGAGAGGTTACATTTTTGTGAATAAAACGACAAAAACCAAAAAAGTAATTCGTTATTTGCTACACATTTTGTTCTAATCAAGAACGTAAGCGTGAAAACATACGGGTTGCATGCATTAATAGATATCTAAAATTTAACAAACTCTTGAAACAATGTAGTGACATTTTACATTACAGTATAAACAAAATAAACGATATCAGGAAACTGACACAAGTGTTCTCCAATCTTCTCCAGGCACTGAAAGTGTTACATATTCGTACGAATTTTTTAAAACTTCGCTTTAGTGATTACGTGTCTGTAAATATTTGCAGCAAATAGAATAATAGGTCTGCTCGTTTCGTCACAGACTTTAATAAAAGATTTTCATAGAATAGGCGCCAGTGGGTTTCAAAAAAAAAAATGTTAAAATCGCGCTAAGGAGTTGGGCGTACATTTTGTTAAATTTAGCATAAATATCGGTGCAACGGAAGAAGCTATGGAGTATTTGTAAATTGCGTTCGGTTTTAGGTTTACGTACGTACGAAATCACGGGCACCTTTTAAGATTTTTAATTAAAAAATACGAAAATTATAAAATATGAATCACAACCCCGTGTACAGTAAAAACGGTTAAATATTGAACTTTTTCAAGTTGCTGAAGAATAAATTACTGTACTATAAATATCGTAAACCGAGTTGGCTGAACTACGGACTAGATAAACATTCGACGGTTTCCTCTTTCCTATACGTTAAGAAGACACCACTTCAAAAACTACGATAAAAAATTGAACCATCAGACAACCAGTAAATGTTCGCACGAAGCGATTTCATCCTCACTAGACAGCTACTGCGTACCACACTTAAAACTGTCCTTATTTACACTATTAAGTAGATTAACATTTAATTCGATGCATACGATACTTTTTATAGGTGCATTTTTTTTTAATTTTTGACATTTCCTTTTTTCTTAACATTCTGGGGGAGATTGGTTAAACCTCAAAACCCTTCACTTAGCCAATGTAAACATCCATGACGTTTTTCGCATCAGTCACTCTCCAACTTATGTAACATGAAAAACTTTAATTTTTAAAGTTAACAAGGTCCCATATTTAAACTAATTTCAATGACGACGTCAATTCGTTTTATATAAACTTAAATTCACAATCCCAACGGTGCGTTCATTAACCAGCTACTCCACAGCACGCATACGACACGCCCATTTTAATATACGGTACGTCTTAATAATTCCATTACATTCCTCAGCGGAATATACATCACATAATTTTACTGACAACGTAATGAATAGAGACTAGTGATCTCAAAAACGTTATAAATATCTGAATCATATATTTACGATATTACAGTGCATTAAAATGACGGTTCAATCATATCAGATTCCACCGACGAAATGATAATAAGAATTGCCCTCTATTTGTCTAATGCAAACTTCAGGGTAATCGAGTCATCGATGATTCACACAGTTGATCGTGTCAATGTTTTAAAACGTCATGTCTTCTACTACACGTAATTCCACCATGGAACACAAAAGATAAAGTAATCACCAGCATTTTAATAATGCGTCACTTACATTCCCTAATCCTTTAAAAGTAACAAAAACCTATTCGCTTAAAACTAGTTTTACCTAAATATTAACTTAAATTACATAAATCAGGAACTGATATATATACTAAAATGGTTATGCTGTGTCGACCGGAATATTAGAATTCAAAACAGGTGAACAAAGTTAGTCGTGAAGTGTACAAATACTGCGGATCGGATAGCGGATCAGTGCTGTAGTTTTCAGTGAGAAGCGATATAGGTACAGCTGGCTCATAAGTCGCGAGAAAAATTGCCTACATTTTTTTATGAAACTTCTAGTGCAAAAAGGTTTTTGACTTTCGGTTACTGACCACACACAATTCTAAAACACTTCTGTCGATCATCAGAATATGTATGTGGGTAACACACAAATAATTAACACATATGTAATTAGTAATGAATTAATATGTATGGAACAGGGGCGTATATAAGGGGGGCCCAGGCCCCCCCCCGAAATAATGAATATAAAGAAAAAAATAAGTAACGTAATCTGAATTATTTTAATGAATCATGCGCGAAGGCATCACCGCGGCAGACAGTGATAATTCCCCGTATAGGTGAAGGGAGTGGGGTGGTAGTGGTGTGAAGTTCGTCCCAGTTCGGGTTGATTCGGTCCGACTCGGGCTCCCGCCCGGCCATCTGCGCGTGCGGACAACTGAACAGTTCAGTGGCAGCCATTGTTTGTTGTTTACGTTTGTTCGACATCTGTTATACTGAAGTATGGTGGTGTTTTAAGTGTTAATGTTTACGTACTTTATCAGTATATTGAAGTTGGCCGTAAGTGAACCACAATTGTAATGAAGAGGAAAGCTTCTATTCAAAACTTTTTCGCCAAAAAACCAAGTGTCAATTAGCCTGTTGGTGACAGTCCTGAAGTCGGTAGTGTTACGAAAGGACAAAGTGCAAATAGGCCTGACGGTGACAATGCTGAAGTCGGCTGCATTGGTAGAATTGCTTCTTGTGATGTCGCTACTTGAGCTCAATTAATGTAGTTCCGGTTATGGAGGACAGTAGGCCTAATCAAGTAAGGAAAAATATCTATGATATTGGAAACTATTGTCAAAACAATTCCGTTCAGTCTTTCACAAACGAAAAAAAAAATTGTTTATTAGAAAATGTTTGGAAACCTCAGCCTGGATACAAATTTCCCTCCATTACTAGTTCAAACCATACTAGATCTTTTCAAATGAAGTGGCTAGAAGAATTTACGTGGTTAGCTTATTCAGAGGAAAAATCTGGATCTTTTTGCAAGTACTGCGTGTTATTTTCCCATACCGAAAATGTAGGGAAAGGAGATCACCAAGTAGCAGGGGCGTTGGTTACTCAGGCTTTTACCAATTTAAAAAAAGCCAGGGAAATGTTTAGCAAACATGAAAACTTATCCTATCATAAGAAATATGTTTTGATCGCTGAAAACACAAAAGCTATAGTTAAGAAAAAGGCTGAAAGTGTTATCAATCAAGTAAATGCCCAAAGAAGACTGGATATTGAGAATAATAGAAAACGGCTAATCCCTATAATACAAACAATACGATTTTGCGGGAGGCAGCAAATAGCTCTAAGGGGTCATCGTGACTGGACGAATAAGCCCTGAAGAACCGGACCAAAATGATGGGAATTTTCGTCAAGCACGGGCTTGCTTTACTTTCTATCCACAGAGACATTATAGTTAGTGACGATGAAGTTCTTGATAAGTTTGCAAGTGTACCAAGAAACCTGGACTTTGTTTCGTAACCATTGGTCTATATAAAAAGTGGAGTTCCTTTTTATGTATTCTTTTTATTGTCAGTTGGATAAACGATTAATAAAACAAATTTTGTTGCATTGTCAAACAGTCACTTTATTAAACCTTCTTTTAAGGTCTCTCCAATACAATACTCAAAACAGTCTTTTGAATGATAGTTGATAAAACACATATATGCGTGTATACACAAAAAGAAAAAAATAGGGGTCTTGGCAATTTATACATACATGACAGAACAAAACAATATTTAGGCCTATAGCTAGAACCCCTCCAAACACGATAATCACAATCGCGTATTTCACTCTTTTAGTTCGGATAAGTGTTTACAGATGAGACATTGTTAAAATCTTGACCAATGTTTGAAATATAGTAACAGATCTTTTTATCATTTGGTTTGTTTAAAAATAGATATATTTTTTATGATTTAATGTCAACAATAAAGAAGCGTGATCTCGGTAAAGTAAAAGGGGCATTCAGCGCAAATTACCCTCTGAATATGAGCAGCAAAACAGATATAAAGTATCATGGGGTGTCTACTTAAAATTACTTAACCTAACCTTACATTAATCTTGGCCCCCCCCCAAAAATATATTCTATATTCGCCACTGGTATGGAATACTATATCTTATCCATACACTAATACCATTCGTCATTCGTTAATTCCCGTCACTAATACTATAATTACTAGTGTCAGGCGACTTAACGGTCCACCATAATGTTATTGTAATGTTTGGTCATTAGACAAATTTGTTCGTGTTTGTTGAATATTTTGATTTTTGAATTTGTAGCGTAAAACGAAATAAAATGTAAATCCATTCAGTATTAGCGTATAGTGCGTTCCCAATGTGGTACCTCATATCTAATTAACAATTTTTATAAATCAGAACTAGCTCCAAACAGTTACCGACACAAATTACTTCAAATTCATACACCATTTCTGCCGAATTCTATAACATTTTGTAGGGAGAAAGATTCCATAACACCAAAGGCAGAAAGGTTCTACATTTTATAGGGAGACAGAAATTATAGATTTCAACAACAATGATACTGAAAACAAAAACAACAAATCGGTTTATCCTACTGTTTAGTCTACATCTATACTGTAGTCTATTTTTATATTCCACGCAAAGATACAGTCTATAGTTGTTCTACTACATTTTCAAATATGGTGGTCCATTTTCATATTTTATTCACGTTTCTGAACGATTGCATATAAAATGAAATCTTTGTGATATATTCAATATTACAAAGTTACAATTTTGGACAAAATATTTCGTTTCTCAAATAAAATTAATTTTACAGTACCACAATGTAAACGTCACTATATAATTCGGAACTAATAATTTGATTTCTGTAATCGCCGGGAGAAATTTAAATTTCACTAATGTCTTAATTTACATCACTATGAAAACTGACAGCTTTTCCAAAATAATCAACAGCTCGTGGCGAGATATATGGGCATGTCACCCATCTATGGACGAACTCTCTCTAGTTGCACATGATTAAGCCTATACTTCTATAACATATGCGTCTCTCAGCGTTGTAATCATAAATATGAAGGTACAATGAAGAATGAAGTCCGATACGCAACCACCATCTTCATCAATTCGTCCCGATAAGAAATCAAAGCGGGTCTTCGTCTACGTCCATTAACGGGAGTTTACATTCAATTCTTTATTTGAGAAAACCAAATCACCTGCTTACCACCCCTCACGTTTGCAACACGCTCGCCATATGCTAAACAAAACAACGCTAACATTTTGTGTATTACTTCCACCTCCTATTATTGAGGTCGACCGCGGTACTGAGGTTTGAATTCGCACCTGTATGGGACTCCCAAACCACGACCCTGAACTCACGTCTGTTCACCCACATCGGCCACTCAACTGAGGCGGTGTACTATACAAGACACACTTTCACAACATTTTTGCCTGGGGACCAACGCTACCAGACATCTGCCCAACACGGTGTTCATATACCACCTGAACATTTCAAACTGTAATTCTGAAGCAACGTGCATCAAAAACAAGCACTTACATAAAATAAAGCGTTCTTCAGTTTTATATTATTTTGGTAATATATAAAGTATTACATTACAAATATTTTAGAATATTAATCGTAAATATTTTCGAATTTGCCAATTTACTCTAGCATCTAATTCACTAATCAATGAATGCCAAATATATACGCACACGCGCGTATGCATGAATGGACGAAAAATTAAATCTTTAGAATCAACAAATATTTTATTAAAAGACATTATAATTATTAAAATTAAAAACCTCTTTTCTCTACCAGGATTAAATAACGAATCATATTATATGCATTGGGTAAAACTCATTAAAACCATCTCTCTCAAATGCCCCCCTCTCACTGCACTTTACCCCCCCCCCGCAAAGTAACATTACTTTTACATGCTGAAAATTTACGATTTAAAAATTTTTGTTTATTTTATTCTTGGTTTATTTTACTTTTTAACTTTCAAAATAATTTCAGATCTGCACATAAGTTAGTACACTTACAATAAAAATTATGCTACAACAAAATATCGAGTATATCCCAAAATGAAGAGTATATATAAAGTGTATATAAAAGGTTTCAAGGTTCTGATGACGTGATAATTTAAGATTTTATACCTGCTATTTTTAAATTCAGTAAAAAAAATAATTTTCTATACACTTGATTATTAAATTTAGGCCCATAATTTATGCATAAATTCAACTGCAAACACTTAATTATAACTTCACTTGCAAGTTATAATTATATGCTTTCAAATACCTCAATAACTGTAAAATCTATTACAAAATGTTAACTACTGTTTGGCCACCAACTGAGAATGCATACATTATTTTTCATAGCTCTGATCTCAATATATTATATGTAGCCTAATACATGTAACTGCTTACAATCTGGTAACTATATTATCTAACATACCCAATACAATTAATTAAATTTAAAAAATTCATTAACATTACGAAAACCAATAACTTCAAAATCTGAAGTGTCAAAATAAAATACCAAAGATTTTTTTTAATAACATGACAGAACTTGACAAATTTAAAATGGTTTTTAAATTTTCATTAAAAACTATAATAAAAGTGTTTATAAATTACACAAAAACTATTCTCTGCACACGGAATAAAACTGAATATGTGATGCAGCAGACTGCATGTGTGTTCTTCCCATGTGGTTTGTGCTAGACATACACCTTGAAAGAGAAAAGTCTCATTGTTCCAGTGAGGTAATTGTCTGTTTCCTCTTCCTATGCCCTTCAATTTCTGTTTCTTTTCATTTTATTGCTGCTATCAAAACCATTTCAAGTTCAAAATTTTATGGAAATTGCACTTCGGTTATGAAAAACACAGAAAGTAGCCTACTAAAAGAAGCAAACCACACATATAAAAACATCGTCAATAACATGAACATTCTACACGTACACACAAAAGGCCGAAAACTAAACACTCTAGAACAATTGGAAATATACAAACACACAAAAACAAATAAAAACGACATCCTAAACGAACAGACACAATTCAAATCGCACGCATTATTCGAACATATCTTACCCCACACACACAGCATCGACCTTTCGAAATTCGATTCCGTCACCCACAACAAGACGGACAGCGCTACCAGTGGCAGCCACTGAAGAAGCCTTTTAAAGGAGAAAAACGGTTCAGGCTGTAAGGTAAAACTTTATGCTTTTACTTATAAAAAACCTAGTGTTCCAAGTCGTTAATGTAATAGTGATATCTATCTAAAAGGTTTGTCAATTCTCTCCACGCACGCGCGCATGCACACACACTCACTCACTATCTGTCTGTAAAACTATTAATTTTATACTACATTCTATACACTAAAATTTTCAGGTAGAACTTGACACAAAATTTTAATGAATTTTGCTAATCCACTATGAAATAACTAATCCTGTTTCAATAACTCAGTATTTCCATGTTTGCACCCTTCTCAGTATTCTTGAATAACAAACTGAATTCATAAAAATGTAACTGCTCATGAATCTCTATCCAATATCACCATCACACCACCATTCTTAAAACTTCTCTGTTAACAAAGGACTATATTTGAAATAAATAACTATACCATATTTAGACTACACAATTACAAAATACATAGGACCAACAGTGTTTCTTCAGATTCTACTTTTGTTCACTCACTGTTAAATGTCTGGTCATCTTCAAATAACTGCTGACATGATCTCAAAATTATTAGTGTAGCATGTACAATTCCTAACATAATCAAAACAACATTACTGGGCACGACTTTCTAGAACATTCTCCAAAATTCATTAATTATTTTCATTCTCCATATTGACCTTCTTAATATTACTATAATAAGTTACTTGTTTTCCTTTCATTGTGTTTCATTGTTAATGGTATTTTGTGTTTCATTGTGGATGGAAGTTTTTGAACTTTCATTGTTCTGTTGTTACTTACTTTCTAATAATGTGACGTTTTTTTTTCTTTTATCACTACCTCTGTTTTAATTTTAATTTCTACTTCTACTTCAATTTCACTTTTAGCTTCTTCTATGCTGGTTTTCATGATTTTCAACAATTCTATTTCTGTTTACTCTGCCAATTTAACATCAGACATGTTTTTGATTGTTTTCCTTTCCTCTAATTCATTCTTTGTGTTTTCAACTGTCTTAAGCTAGCGATAAAGCAGCTTGTACTTCATTTCAGTATTATTTTCAACTTGCCTTTATTTTGTAAATTTGATGGTTTCTTGATTATTGTCACTGGGCTCTCAATTAACTAGTTCTCAACCAACTAAGAATTTTCAGCGATTGTTAATACTTTTGAGTCAACCCATTGCACATTAACAAACCTCAAAATTGACTATCACAAATGTTAATAAAATCTGCTATAGGATTGGTATTGCTTGTCAAATTAAATTACAATTACAATGGTGATAGCGTGAAGACAGACATCCCGCTGTGTGGCTGGGTCAACTTCTAAAGAAAACTATTTACAGACGTATCCAAAGCATCTGGCTAAAAAGACCTTGCAACAATAGACTATAGTCTCAACCAAAAAGACATAAATTCCTAACACTGTTAACAATAATTTTCATGTTTCCACCTATTCTTGACTTACTTTTCATGATTACTAAATAACAACTCGTCACAAATTTTCTGTTACAGTCTCAACGTTGTTATTCACAGTCACCTTTACAGCAGTGGATTCCCTTTTTTAAACATTGTTATTGCCTCCAGAAGTGGTTATGACTATAAAATAGGTTAATTACCTTTCGTCACACTTCTTAAATATCCAAAATTCAGGATTACTAGAGTTTAGACATTGTTATACAGGTACACAACATTTATTGTGTATAATACTCACCAACAGTTCCAGCCAATAGCGTTTTAATTCAAACTATGTAAATGAAATAAGTACTGTTTATTCAATACTTATATTCAAAAGACTATATGTACTTAGGTCTGTAAGCTGTCTTTATTTTGTAAATTAATAGCCCTATAGCAAATGAGTTAATGAGTAAAACCAATTGTTTTCATATCGCAGCTCAGTAGAAAAATTTGTAGAATAGTACTGTAAATTTTATGTTGAAAAAACTATTGTTACTTTAATATGTAAATGAAATAAATGGAGACAAAATGAAAGATGTGGAATTAACTAGAAAACTATCATTTCTCCTGTGACACTATTTTATGATTTTATTATGAAATATATATTATGTACACCACAATACTAATTTTCAGGATTGTATAATCAGTAATTCAAAGTAGGTCACACAGTTAGCAGCAGGATAAGAGTAGAGCTTGAAATCTTAGAGGAATATTTGGTGGCTTCTGTGGCTTCAGTATGTATCAGTCAACTATACAAAGGGAATCCTATAAAATAGGTTAATTACCTTTCATCACACTTCTTAAATATCCAAAATTCAGGATTACTAGAGTTTAGACATTGTTATGTCATCATCAGATCCTTAGAATGGGGTTGAAACTACATCTATCGATGTTCACACATCTTGTCAGACGATAAATACGACACACACGAAGGGACAAAAACATTTAAACACTTAAAACATTCAAAATAAATAGGGAGCAAAACACACAATATGCGTCCGTTGCGGACCTGTACAGGACTGCGATGCACGGCAAAATTAGTCGACTCCAACTTGACCTTCGATCCTTCCTATCAATCTGTCACAGCTGAGTTCTCGCTCTATATAATTAATTCTGTTAAATAAAATATTATTTTTATGTTTTGATTTCTCATTCAAAACGAGATCATAATTTTCTTTTGTGGCTTTATATATTTCAAACCGTTCAAGGGTGTCTAACTTAAGTGATTTTTTACATTTATGTATTATGTCCAGATTTTCTTTAATACTTTTAATGTTATGATCCTTTATGCTTAGATGTTCAGCGAAAATGGATCTTTCTACATTTGATTTAGATCTTGGAATGTGTTCCTTGTATCGCACTTTGAATGAGCGACCAGTTTGTCCTATATAGAATTGTGAGCAATCAGAACAATTAAGTTTGTATACTCCAGTGCCATCATATTCATCAGAGGGTCTACTCTTACTTTGAAAGTTCAGTTTGTTCTCAAAACTTATTAGTTGCCTTAGAAGCTAGTACAATGTTTTGTTTTTTCAATTGATTTTTTTGCGTGTGATGTAATAATTCGCCATATTCTATTGCTACATATTTTTCTTTTTCTTTAGGCATGTCTGTTTTGTTTCTTGTGTATTATTTTATCTACTATATTGCTATTGTATCCGTTGACGGTCGCAATGTATCTGATAATGTTAACTTCGTTTTTGTAGTCTTCTGCGGAGAGGGGCACCGACATTAATCTATGTATCATGTTATTGAAAAATGCCATTTTGTGAGAATACGGGTGATAAGATGAGGCATGGATAGCGTGGTCCGTGGTTGTTGGTTTTCTATAAATGCTGAAGCTGATTTTGTTGTCTATTTTCGTTAAAGTTAAATCTAGGAAATTTATTTTATTTTCCTTTTCTGTTTCTAATGTAAACTGCAGGTGTAATTTTTGTGACGATATTCAAGTATTTGTTAAGTAGT
Source organism: Magicicada septendecula (assembly GCA_034769895.1). Classification (NCBI taxonomy): domain Eukaryota; kingdom Metazoa; phylum Arthropoda; class Insecta; order Hemiptera; family Cicadidae; genus Magicicada; species Magicicada septendecula. The sequence continues at coordinate 421,718,595 of CM068367.1, read as the reverse complement.
TTTAATTGTCTGCAATTGCCATTACAGATTACTATCGTGTCATCCACATACCGACGATAAAATAAGATTCTATTACAGTTTCGTTGTTAGGCGATAATATGTTATTGGTTTCTACATGGTTAAAGTAAATTTCTGCTAAGATACTTGATAGTGGGGATCCCATTGCTAGTCTATCTTGCTGTAGATAATATTTATTATCAAAAGCGAAATAGTTTTAGTTCAATACATTTTTATCATGCTAATAAATTCAACTGCTTGTTGACTTAGTGTGGCTTTTGATAGTAGCAACTTTTTTGTTATTTCGAGAGTTTCATTAATCGGTACATTTGTGTACAAATTAACTATGTCAAATGAGGCAAATGTGTGTCTTGGCTTGATTGTAAGGTCTTTTGTGAGATCCACTAGTTCTAAGCTATTTTTCAGACTGTAGTTCTCTTTGAATTCTATATGCTGTATTAAAATCTTATCAAGTTTTTTAGCAATTTTGTATGATGGTGCTGATGTGAAATTTACTAGAGGATGGACTGGCATATTACTTTTGTGTACTTTAGGAAGGCCTCTAAGGTTGGGCGCTTTAGGGTCAATCATTTTAAGTACTTTTTTTCATCATTCGTCATGATATGTTTGGTTTTTTTCAACACTGATTTCACATCAGTATTAAAGCTGTCGGTAGGGTCGCTCTCAATTTCAACAATGTTATTGTTAACGATAAAATCCTGTACTTTATTTTTATAACTCTCGTAAGCTATAATTACAAGTGTCTGGCCTTTGTCCCCTTTGGTGACAATGCAGTTATTTTCTGCTAGTTTTCTTTTTATTTCTTTAAATATTTTAGTTTCTTTACTGTAGCTAGTTTTATTATTTTTCGCTTTCAAAATTTTCTTTATTTTATTATCGATTACATGTCTTACTACAACTGTTTTTGTTTCTTCATCAGATATAGAGTTTATAGCAGTTTCAGCATTTATAATTTCATTTATGAGCGATTGTTTAGATCCTTATTTTTAAAACTATATTTTAGGCCTTTGTTTAAAAGATTGGTTTCCTCGTTAGTGAAGTCTATTTCAGTAAGATTAATTACACGAGGATAAAACTGATGAGCTATTGCATTGTTCTTTTGAAGGCTGTTTTGTTCTTTCAATAGATTATTTATTTTCTTATATTGTGTTTTCTTTTTCCTGAGAACGGCTTTGTTTATTTGTTGCTCTATCAAATATATTATTTTGTCAGTTTGTGTTGGATGTAAATTTTGTAATAGTTCGATATATTTTTTCATTAGTAGCGTGTTAAACATGCTCTTTCTACAGAACAAGTGTTTGACTTCGTTCTTAATCCATAACTTTATAGCTAATTCTTTAGTTTTTCTAGCACTATAAGATTTAGGCTTTATTTTAATCTGGACATATTTTGGCACAATCTGTAAAATTAAACATGTTTTGTTGTATTTGATATTTAATGCTGTGTTTAGTAGTTTCAACTTAATATTCTTGTATTGATAGGCAATCTTTGCCTGCTGGCTTCTAATTTAAACATTGTTATTGCCTCCAGAAGTGGTTATGACTATAAAATAGGTTAATTACCTTTCGTCACACTTCTTAAATATCCAAAATTCAGGATTACTTGAGTTTCGACATTGTTATGTCATCATCAGATCCTTAGAATGGGGTTGAAACTACATCTATCGATGTTCACACATCTTGTCAGACGATAAATACGACACACACGAAGGGACAAAAACATTTAAACACTTAAAACATTCAAAATAAATAGGGAGCGAAACACACGATATGCGACCGTTGCGGACCTGTACAGGACTGCACGGCAAAATTAGTCAACTCCAACTTGACCTTCGATCCTTCCTATCAATCTGTCACAGCTGAGTTCTCGCTCTATATAATTAATTCTGTTAAATAAAATATTATGTTTATGTTCTGATTTCTCATTCAAAACGAGATCGTAATTTTCTTTTGTGGCTTTATATATTTCAAACCATTCAAGGGTGTCTAACTTAAATGATTTTTTACATTTATGTATTATGTCCAGATTTTCTTTAATACTTTTAATGTTATGATCCTTTATTGCAATTGCCATTATAGATTACTATCGTGTCATCCACATACCGACGATAAAATAAGATTCTATTACAGTGTTTGTTGTTAGGCGATAATATGTTATTGGTTTCTACATGGTTTAAGTAAATTTCTGCTGAGATACTTGATAGTGGGGATCCCATTGCTAGTCCATCTTGCTGTAGATAATATTTATTATCAAAAGCGAAATAGTTTTGGTTCAGTACTATTTTTATCATGCTAATAAGTTCATCAACTACTTGTTGACATTTGATAGTAACAACTTTTTTGGATCACGCTATCCATGCCTCATCTTATCACCCGTATTCTCACAAAATGGCATTTTTCAATAACATGATACATAGATTAATGTCGGTGCCCCTCTCCGCAGAAGACTACAAAAACGAAGTTAACATTATCAGATACATTGCGACCGTCAACGGATACAATAGCAATATAGTAGATAAAATAATACACAAGAAACAAAACAGACATGCCTAAAGAAAAAGAAAAATATGTAGCAATAGAATATGGCGAATTATTACATCACACGCAAAAAAATCAATTGAAAAAACAAAACATTGTACTAGCTTCTAAGGCAAATAATAAGTTTGAGAACAAACTGAACTTTCAAAGTAAGAGTAGACCCTCTGATGAATATGACGGCACTGGAGTATACAAACTTAATTGTTCTGATTGCTCACAACTCTATATAGGACAAACTGGTCGCTCATTCAAAGTGCGATACAAGGAACACATTCCAAGATCTAAATCAAATGTAGAAAGATCCATTTTCGCTGAACATCTAAGCATAAAGGATCATAACATTAAAAGTATTAAAGAAAATCTGGACATAATACATAAATGTAAAAAATCACTTAAGTTAGACACCCTTGAACGGTTTGAAATATATAAAGCCACAAAAGAAAATTATGATCTCGTTTTGAATGAGAAATCAAAACATAAAAATAATATTTTATTTAACAGAATTAATTATATAGAGCGAGAACTCAGCTGTGACAGATTGATAGGAAGGATCGAAGGTCAAGTTGGAGTCGACTAATTTTGCCGTGCATCGCAGTCCTGTACAGGTCCGCAACGGACGCATATTGTGTGTTTTGCTCCCTATTTATTTTGAATGTTTTAAGTGTTTAAATGTTTTTGTCCCTTCGTGTGTGTCGTATTTATCGTCTGACAAGATGTGTGAACATCGATAGATGTAGTTTCAACCCCATTCTAAGGATCTGATGATGACATAACAATGTCTAAACTCTAGTAATCCTGAATTTTGGATATTTAAGAAGTGTGATGAAAGGTAATTAACCTATTTTATAGGATTCCCTTTGTATAGTTGACTGATACATACTGAAGCCACAGAAGCCACCAAATATTCCTCTAAGATTTCAAGCTCTACTCTTATCCTGCTGCTAACTGTGTGACCTACTTTGAATTACTGATTATACAATCCTGAAAATTAGTATTGTGGTGTACATAATATATATTTCATAATAAAATCATAAAATAGTGTCACAGGAGAAATGATAGTTTTCTAGTTAATTCCACATCTTTCATTTTGTCTCCATTTATTTCATTTACATATTAAAGTAACAATAGTTTTTTCAACATAAAATTTACAGTACTATTCTACAAATTTTTCTACTGAGCTGCGATATGAAAACAATTGGTTTTACTCATTAACTCATTTGCTATAGGGCTATTAATTTACAAAATAAAGACAGCTTACAGACCTAAGTACATATAGTCTTTTGAATATAAGTATTGAATAAACAGTACTTATTTCATTTACATAGTTTGAATTAAAACGCTATTGGCTGGAACTATTGGTGAGTATTATACACAATAAATGTTGTGTACCTGTATAATGACTTAGTAGATGATATCAAAAATTACGAGTTTTAAGTGGACAAGATATATAGTAAGAATGGACAATCATTCCAACTGCAAATGTAGCTAAGGGACTACTGGAGACAGTACGTTAATATATGTAAGACACCACAAAAGCTCTTGGTTTTCAGAAAGAATCTATTATATATCATTGTGTCCACTTCTTTTCTCTATACAGAATGTACCTCTCTATAATTCTCTGGTTAATTTCTCTAACAGACAATGCACTTCAAATAACAAAAAAATAATAATAGATACACAAATCAGTTGCAAAATCATTTTTTTAAATTTCTTCAGATGTTAAGATATAAACATGGTTTAAACATTTTTTATTATCAATCAATGTTTTGAGCCCTACTTTTACATAATGCTTGAGGAGGGAGGGGAATGTGTTTCATGGAACATCATGTTGTTCCTTTACTTTTCCAGATATCAGAATATTTAAAAACCACGTCCTTGGTACAAAATTATTTGAAAGTAGCTGTTACCTGCGACTTTGCATGAGAATATTTGATTTTTAATATGTTTTTTCATATAATTTTAATTGTCTGTCTACATTTAATATGCAGTGAATGATACTCAGACATCCATTAATTTTTTCAATATCAAACGAAACATTCATGCTTCATGAGATGAGTGAAACTGATGCAACTCCCGAAGAATATCTTTCCATTTAAGATTTGTAGTGATCAAACGAAACATTCGTGCTTCATGAGATGAGTGAAACTGATGCAACTCCCGAAGAATATCTTTCCATTTAAGATTTGTAGTGAATATTAGAAATAAATCAGGACATGAATCCTTGCAAACATAGCAAAAAGCATCTAGAGTTCGTTCGTGCATATGCTACGTCCACCACTAAAGTTTGTTGGTATAACAACCAAACAGCCTAAGTTTTCAGTGCCTTCATCATTTCTCAGTGAATCTTGTAAATAAATATATTTTTCAGCTCTTAACTTAGATTGATTGATACAAATGAACATGAGTATGTTTCTAGTTTAGCTCACATATCTACTACAGCTTCAACAGCTGTTGTAAATAAATCAAATGATTATACTTATCTTTTCTAACCATGAGTCTATACGAATAAAATTGTAAAGCTGAAACTTCCATATCTGTTTCTCTTCCTGTATTGGACGCCTTTAGATTTAATGTACAGTGATACCCACCTTCTCCTCGATAAAACATTAAAGGATATTGCAAAGCATTGGAAGCATGGTTTGTTTCTGAGGTCTGATGTAGTCTATCATCTCTAGCACAAAATACTATATCACATTTGTCACTCCTTATTAACTATAACTACCACAACTTCATTCATTGTAGGTGCATTACAGTGGCCCCCGGAGCTCCGTGTTATTCACTTTTCGATCAGCATGAATTACAATATTATATTCACTATATTTCAAAGAGGCTGTAAATTGTAAAGCACTTTTCAGTTCATGAAAGCAGGGGTTTACTTCATTAAGTAAATTTTGAAGCTCTGTTACTGATGTTCAGTCAAAATTACTAATATGATCCAGTCGAGTTTCAGCATGTTTCAAATAATCGGCGGCTAAGTACACTTTAAGAAATTTAGGTACGTTGTCGTTTACTGGTTGTAATGACCCTATGACATCATATACTTGTCTTTGAATTTTAAAAGTAGGCAAGAAACAGTCCTTCGACCATTTCACTGCCTCTGAATGATGTAAATTGAAAAGCTGAATTGTAAGACCATAATGCGTTTTAAAATTGCTTTGAAGGAAGTATGGGATCTAGTCCTACTTCTTCTGGAAGAGCAACATAAACCGGCCGATTCACATTCCACTTCAGTCAGTTTTATTTGCGTAGTCGATGAGTAGATTATAATTAAAAGCAATGTTTAATTTATTTTTCCACCTTAATAAATTCTGTTCAGCACTTGCAGTAACTCTAAAATTTGTTTGGCTACTTCATTGAGCTGTATGATTTTTGTCACATTCTTGTTGAGTTTCCAAAGTTTTTCTTCAACCTTCCTAAAGACGATTTTCTCTTTGGCATTGTGAAGTATGAATAACTGAAAATCAAAAATATTGCCGTAAACACTGTTATCGTTATTTTGTTGTCAATCTCTTTCATTATTATTTTGAACGTTATTTGACTTAACCAATGAACACTGCTGACAGAAGGTATGAAAAGCACGATATTTACACATAAAAAAATAAGAAATACTTTGAGGATAAACATTAAAACCAGCTCTCCCTTCCAGCACTAATCACCCTTTCATTGTAGTAAAGTATTCCCTTCTCCTAATAACTTGAGTAATGTGTAAGGATGGGAGATACGATCGAAAATGCAGCATAGAATATGTAAACAATGCACATCATTGTTAACAATACTGAATATTTTGCTGGGACTTGCTACTCACGACCATCTCTGCTGAGGTGATCAAGGTGGCCACTAAACCAATGCCAGAAAATTCATGCATAATTCCAGGTTTTCCAGGACATTTTCAAAAAAATTCCAGGTTATTGATTACACATTCGACGTAAATAAAATTATGAAACGAAACATTAAAAAAAATTAACACCATAGCCTATTCATATTTACGACATGTCTTACTTACTCTTAATTCTAAATAATCAGCACATAGGTTATCAAATTAAATATTTATGTTATTAATACAGGTTAAAAAATTACTCCACACAAAAGAACTGTAACTCTATAAAGTGTACTGAGCAGCGCTTGGATCCTGTATGCTCATAACGCACTTACTGAAATAATTAAGTTCTGATTAGTATTACCAGTACTGAAACATTTCATTTTAAATTACATGCTAACTACAAAAAATAATTATTAGTTCTTCCCACACTTGTTAAATAATCTTAGTAGGCCTATTATATTTCACATTCCAGGTCTTGAAGCAGGTTTTCAAGTCCAAAAAAGTGATAAACATGACTAATTAAAAAAACAGGTTACTTTCATTTATCACATTTCCTGATAAATGTGACTGAAGGCTCAAGAAAGTGACTAAAACTTATGAAAAAATATATGCAGAAATTTACATGTAGGAAAGTGTCTTATACTCTTAGTTTTCTTAAAAAAAATTATATTTTACTAATTTGCATGGAAAGTCATTCAAATTATAAATCGATAATTGTTCACTATTTCACCGTCACCTCTAATCTTTAGATTGACTTTATAATCATACATGAAACATTTTTAAAGGTCTGAAAAGTAAAAACAGCAATAAAAGTATCTTTAAAAGTCGAACGAGCCGGTAACAAAACACGAAAAAAGTTAGGTTATGTTTGGTTAGGAACAGTTTTAAAAGCCCGATTTGGAACTGTAAAATTATAGATTAAGCACTTTTAAAGGTCGGAAAATTAAATATAACAATAAAACTAATTACCTAAAACTATAAATCTATATGATAATTAATTAATTATTTGTATGTACGTCTAAAACTTAAAATGAATTATTTTGTCACATAGTTTCGTTAATAATCACGAAAAGAACTCATTTAAAATAAACAACGGTGTTTGAATTGAACGACTGACTACGCAGCTTAGATACCAGTACCATAGTTTTACGTGAGAAAAACACCGTTCCGTTCATTGACTCTGTTAGACTAGGGATTGGATACAATATTTTGTACGTATATATCGCATTAATGATTTTTAATGAATATTTGAATATATTTCTAACATTGGGCCTCAGAAATATTGTTAGGCTCGTCAAAAGACACTGCCTTAATATTTTAAAATATTGTTACGACGGTCTACTCGATCGTCGTAGGTACAGTGGAAACAAAATAATTACAAGACACCAATTAAGTCACTAATCACACCTTTAATTGTTATAGTAAAACAGTTCGTAATTAACAACACAATGTCTACAACAAATCAAATGAAATTGTTCATACGCAATAAAATGTCCACTAATATTAAAACTCAACTGTATTACAATTATACCGTCCGAATACAAAACGCAACACTTCACTAATAACTACTTGAACGTACACCGTAATAACCCGAACCGCTCTGTAAAATATATCGCACTAATACTCTCGAACCGCACAGTCAAAAATCTCGCATTGAACTGAAAAACTAAGGCCGCGACGCGATGTATTTATAGTTAGCTAACACACACCAGAAGCTTCCAAACTGCGTCTTATCTCTCGCGAACTACGTAATTGCTGCGGCCTTGACACAGTCCGAGCGCCCGAGCGAAGGCTGGCAAAGTCGAGAAATTTCTCGCAACATGCGTTTAGTAGCACCTATACCACACGCTTACGTCGAGATCTTTCTGGGACATTCGATAAACGCCTAGATTGTTCTACGCTGTCGTAGCACTGCCCCCTCCTTAAGCCTGTTCGTCCCGAACTGGCAAAGCGTCTCTAAATTTGTATTTAGCCAGGCGATCTAGGTGGACGACCTTGAACTTTCGCTGTCCTTCCTGTTGAATCCGATAAACAACATCGTTAATCCTTTTTTTTACAGTGTAGGGTCCTTCCCAGTTAGACTGAAGCTTAGGTGAGCGACCACGACGGCGCTTTGGATTGAACAACCAGACCTGATCTCCTTCTTGGAAACCCACACTATTGCTGCGAATGTCATACCGAGTTTTCATTTTATCACTGGCAATCTTGAGCCGTCCTCTTACCAAGCGATTCATTTCTCGCAGTTGGTTTTCTAATTGCGAGGAATAGTTCTTTGGCTCTTGGGACTGAGTCTCAGGTGATCCAAACATCAAGTCCCCAGGAAGACGAATCTCCCGCCCAAACACCAATTTTGCTGGAGTCATGCCGGTTGTGTCATGTACTGATGATCTATACGCCATAAGGAATAGTGGTATACGTTGGTCCCAGTCTGTTTGGTTCTCGTCAACAACTTTCGAAAGATGCTGCTCAAGTGTCCTGTTGAATCTCTCAACCATCCCGTCCGACTGAGGATGCAGAGGCGTTGTCCTGGTCTTTCGAATTCCAAGTAGACGGCATAATTCTTTAAACACTCCTGATTCGAAATTTCTCCCCTGATCCGTATGGATTTCCATAGGGGCTCCATAACGGCAACAGAAGTTGTGAACTAACTGCTTTGCCACAGTGGTAACCTCCTGATTTGGAATTGCGTAGGCTTCCACCCACTTAGTAAAGTAGTCACCTACAACCATGATGTACCGGTTTCCATCGTCAGTAACTGGGAATGGTCCAGCAATGTCTATGCCAATTCTCTCGAAAGGTTGTCCAACGTTATACTGTCTCATTTTTCCCCTGCTTCTGGTTTGTGGGCCCTTGCTTGCAGCACATATTTCACACGTCCGAACCCATTCCTCTACGTCGTGGCGAAGATGAAGCCAATAGAATCGCTTCCGTATTTTGTCAAGGGTTTTGTTAACGCCAAGATGGCCTCCAGATGTTCCATCATGCATCTCCTTCAAAACAGACTGCACTTTACTTCGGGGAACTATCAACTGCATGACCACGTCTCGTCCATCTGCACTTTCCCAAGCCCTTTTCAGCAATCCGTTTTCTAAGGTGAGAGATTCCCATTGTGCCCAGTAGCCCTTCAGCACTTCGGAACCATGGCAGATATCTTGCCAATCCGGGCGGCGACCTTCCTCTTTTGCTGTCAAGATCGGTCCAATGTCTTCATCAGTCATCTGTTCTTGTCGACAGTCTTGTGTTGTCCAGCCATCAGCCAGGAAATCTACAGTGATGGCTCGAACATGTTCACTTGAGTTTTGTTCTTCCTTTCTGTGGCAATGTCGGCAGTCTTCCGGGCATGGTCTTCGTGATAAGCCATCTGCATTACCGTGCAGGCGCCCCCGCCGATGTTGTACCTTGAAGTTGTACTCTTGCAGACGTTCGAGCCACCTTGCCAACTGTCCTTCCGGATTTTTAAATCTCAAGAGCCATGCAAGTGCAGCATGGTCGGTACGTAGTGAAAACTCACTCCCATAGAGATATTTATGGAAGTGCTCCAAAGCTCTGACAATTGCCAACAACTCTCTTCTTGTAACACAATAATTTCTCTCTGGTTTAGAAAGCGTCTTGCTGTAATACGCTATTACTCGTTCTTCACCGTTCTGCACTTGAGACAAAACTGCTCCTAGACCAGTATTGCTTGCGTCTGTGTCTACGATGTACTTCCCTTCGGAAGCTGGAAAAGCGAGAATTGGCTGCGAACATAATGCAATCTTCAACGTTCTAAATGCTTGTTCACACTCTCTCGACCATTGGAAGTTTCGTTTATTTTCCGTTAGCTCATGTAGTGGTTTAGCAATAGTAGCGAAGCCTTTCACAAAACGTCGGTAATATGAGCATAACCCCAGGAAACTCCGAACTTCGTGTTTACTCTTCGGCACTGGCCAGTCTCTTACGGTGTCTACTTTATTAGGATCCATGCTAACACCTGCTGCCGAAACCAGATGGCCTAGATACTGTACTTCCTTCTGGAATAGAGATCACTTCTTCGGGCTCAGCTTCAGTTGGGTGCCGTGAATTCTAGTTAGAACCTCCTTAAGGCTTTCCAGATGGTCTTTGAAAGTCTTCCCGATCACTATGACATCGTCTAAGTAAACAAGGCAAGTTTTCCACGTCAGGCCTCGGAGTATCAGGTCCATCAATCTCTCAAATGTTGCCGGTGCATTACAGAGTCCAAATGGCATGACGTTAAATTGGAATAAGCCACTTGGGGTCGAGAAAGCGGTCTTTTCCTTGTCTTCTTGATGAAGACCCACTTGCCAATATCCACTCTTCAGGTCCAATGTGGAAAACCACTGTGCTCCGGACAACGTGTCGAGTGTATCGTCAACGCGAGGTAATGGATAGCAGTCTTTCTTTGTAACATCATTTAACCTCCGGTAGTCTACGCAGAAACGCAATCCACCATCCTTCTTCGCTACCAGCACTACAGGGGAAGACCAAGCACTTGACGAAGGTTCAATTACTCCCTCTGTCAACATGTCCTGTACTAACCGAGACATCTCCTCTTGTTTAGATAATGGAGGCCTTCGAGGAGGTTGGCGTATCGGTGTTGTGTCCCCAGTATTGATGCGATGTTGCACAAGAGAGGTTCTTCCCAGTGACTGTCCCCGAACTGCAAAACAATCTTTGAATTCGTGTAAAAACTGTCCGAGTTCTTTTAACTCACCACTTGAGAGGTCGTTAGAAGATCTGTTCAATAATTCTTGCAGTTCCTCTGGTAATTTAGAAGTATCCGAAGAACTGGGTCTTCGTTGCGTTATTCCGGCTACCCAGGCCACAGGAGTCAATTTGCCTAGGAGCGTATTGCTTTGTAAAGTGATAGCTTGATCCAAAATATTCGCCACTCTAATAGGTACATTTCCGGTTTCGTCAGGTTTTACTAAACTTCTGGCAATTAGTATGCCCGGTGTGCTGACTACCTGGGGTTCGAATATAGAGCACTGATTGCCCCTAGTATCTACCGCAGTTCTAACCATGCTGATCTTTTCGGAGTTTGGCGGAACAGTTACGGCCACTTGGTTTATGACGTCCATCGATTTTTCTGCTGTCGTCATTGTTGATAGCATTACCTCTTCGCCTCCGATTCTCAAGACATTGTTTTTGAAGTCGACTATAAATCCGTATGCGTTCATAACGTCCACACCAACAATTGCTTCATCCACAATGTCTGCAACAAGTACTTGATGATTAAACTCAAGTCTACCGAGGCGTAGGTGTATCTCCACTTTTCCATACACTTTTACAGGCCGTCCAGTAGCTGTTCGCAAGCTGCAAGAGTACCAGATTGGCTTGAGATCTTTCACCACGTCGGGGCGCACAATAGAAACTGTTGCGCCTGTGTCAACTGTAATCGAGGTTGGCCTTTCTTGAACAAATCCGGTAACTACCAAGCTCCCGGTGTTTTTCTGAAGCGTAGAAATTGCGTATTCTCTAGGGGCTTCGTTCCTCCAGTTAGTCAGTCAGTACACGCCCCGTTGCACCGACTATTGCTCGTTTCCCTGCTGCTGAATTCTAACCCGACAATCTCGTTGTAGATGTCCAGGTTTCCCACATCGATAACACTTCGGTCTTCCATCCTTTCTTATTTTATTCTGTGGCGCCGACCGTCGAGTCTCTGTTCCTTGTTCTTCTTCCTCATCGTCTGTGCCGTCGCGATCTTTTAGCTCGCGCACTTTATGACTTGTCCAACCAGACGCTGATTTGGCGGCCTCAAATTGCAAAGCATGTACCAGGGCGTCCGCACTGTTCTGGTGTCTTGCCATTCGTAACACTTGCTGTAGTTCGTTATCTCGGACACCGGCAGTAAATGTCTGCATCGCAAAACGCGTTCGAAAATCTTCTGGCGCTTCAGGATAGGCCAGTCTAATTAGTCTGTCGATACTTGCTTCAAACTCTTGCAGACTTTCCCCGGAATGCTGTCGCCTTGCTCTCAACTGGGTGCAGTACACATCTCGTAAATGTTTATCACCATACCGTAATTCTAGAGCTTTTATCAACTCGGCATAGGTGTTCTGGCTGTCAGGTGGCACTTTCTGTAGTAGTTCTGCCGCGGGTCCTTTTAATGCAAGAACAAGTGAAACAGCCTTGTCTTTTTCTGTCCAATTATTTGCGCATGCAGCAGCTTCAAATTGGCGGAGGTACGTTGCCCAGTGAGTGCTTCCGTCAAAGGTTGGGGCTTTGACATGAACTGTCCCTACTGCAGGCAAAGTGACTTTCTCTGTTAACTTATTTTCTGTGTCTTTTTCTGTCTTGATCACTGGTACAGTCTGTTCAGAAATTTGTTTTGGTTGAATCTTCATGCACTGTTCAACTTCAATTTTAATTTGTTCTCTTATGTTTGCCATTGAGTTTTCTACTGCAGATATTTTTGTTGACATAACTTCTTCCACAGTCGAGACAGATTTTTCTACTTCAGATATTTTAGTAACTTGTTTATTAAGCTCACCTCGTAGGAGACCCAATTCTGCTGTACTGTGTTCTTGAATCTGTTTCTGCTCCTGTATTAATGCTTTGATATCTTCCGTTTCCTGTCGTCGCCGTTCCTCTGTCTCTTCTCTTTCCTGCCTGCGTTTTTCATCCTGTCGTTTTTCTGCTTCTCCTCTTTCTTGTCTTCGTTCTTCTTTTTGTCGTCTTTCTGCTTCTTCCGCCTCCTGTCTGCGTCTTTCCTCTGCTTCCAGCAGGAGGGTTTTCTGTCTCTCTTCCGCTTTCTCTGCATCCTGTCGTCGTCGTTCTTCTGTCTGCAACAACAGCGCCTGGAAATTTTCCATCATCTGACTGGCATCCATTGTTTTTCGATTAATTACGAATCACACTCGTCTTGTACAAAGTATCCACTGTTTCCACTGTTAACCGTTCTATCTCACTTCTGACACCACTGTTACGACGGTCTACTCGATCGTCATAGGTACAGTGGAAACAAAATAATTACAAGACACCAATTAAGTCACTAATCACACCTTTAATTGTTATAGTAAAACAGTTCGTAATTAACAACACAATGTCTACAACAAATCAAATGAAATTGTTCATACGCAATAAAATGTCCACTAATATTAAAACTCAACTGTATTACAATTATACCGTCCGAATACAAAACGCAACACTTCACTAATAACTACTTGAACGTACACCGTAATAACCCGAACCGCTCTGTAAAATATATCGCACTAATACTCTCGAACCGCACAGTCAAAAATCTCGCATTGAACTGAAAAACTAAGGCCGCGACGCGATGTATTTATAGTTAGCTAACACACACCAGAAGCTTCCAAACTGCGTCTTATCTCTCGCGAACTACGTAATTGCTGCGGCCTTGACACAGTCCGAGCGCCCGAGCGAAGGCTGGCAAAGTCGAGAAATTTCTCGCAACATGCGTTTAGTAGCACGTATACCACACGCTTACGTCGAGATCTTTCTGGGACATTCGATAAACGCCTAGATTGTTCTACGCTGTCGTAGCAATATATAAAAGCAGCTGAGGGGAAAAGTGCGTGTACTGCTCATGCCCGAATCCGATGCTTTACTGGCATCTCTGGTTCAAACGGGGTGTTACAACGCTGGCGGCGTTCATATCTCCTACTGAAATACAAATTTATGAAGGATTACAGCGTGGTTTTCGTTTCTCGATCATAAAAAATTAGTCAGTAGTTGCTAAAAAAAAAAATGTCGTACTCTTAACTTTATTTCTTTTTTAAAAATTCCAGGATTCCCTGAAAATTCACGTAGTTTTTCCCGGTCAATGAAATTCACGCATTCCCGGTTTTCCCAGTCGGTGGCATGATTTGTCTACTTTGTCTAACTAGGTTCCTTTTTAGGATATCAAAAGGTCTATAACCTTTCAAAAATGAAAGGCATAATATTTCACAGTCTCTTTCAAGATATTCTGTGTTGAAAATCACACTTTATTGGTATGAAGATCTCTCTAAAAAAACTTAAATTTTAAAACTTATACAAGAAATAGTCTTACACAGGACCAACAAAAAACAACCTTTTTTTGTTTATAGAAATTATTGTTCATCTTGTTATTTGAATTAGCAGTCTCTGTAATTCCAGCTTTGTTGTGTTTACTTGCTGAACTGCTACCTGTCATGTTCCGGACAAGGCCTTTCAGTGTTTCCACCACTGTTGGAAAACTGGGAGAAATTATTGTGTTTTAAAAAGTGATAAAAATGTTTAATATTTTTTTTCTTAGTCTACCTTAGCATTTATAAAAATAAATTATAGCACCTAAAATTTAAATAGTTTTATACCGAGTCCAATTTAAGGACCACCGGATTTGGTCTTAAAATTTTCCTGATCGCTTTAAGACGTAGACAGCCATATAACTTTCCATGAGACACATCCCCTTCCATAAAAAAGCATCACATCATCATTAAAAAAGTAAGACATACAAAATTGATTATGATACAAGATGTCGAAATAATGGTTTCTAACTCTCAAAATACTAATAATTTTGTACAAACCACTATGTTATCTTTGGTATTGACGGCGCTTTCGGCAGTCAAGCCATCTTCAGGTCATTTACCAACCTTCTCAAATATTTCTATTACTAGTAGAAATATTTGAGACCACTAACTCCAATACAACAATAAATCAAAATACTAAGGCACACTAAAACAAAAGATAAGAAAGAATCAAAAAGTTGAACACTGGATAGTGATTTCAAATGTTTTCAGCTTAGATCTAACTATTAATGTGTTGATTAGGCTAAGTGAAATCTCATGTCTTTTTTGCTTGATAGAACAAGTGTTTTAACACAATTTGCAGTTGTTCAAATGCCTTGATATGGAACACAGCTAATAATACAGTATCTTTTCTGTTTACTCACTTTTATGTTTAACATAGCATCAGCAAATGTTTTACCCATTTTATAATGAAATATCCTCAGTGGCTAAACTGAGTCTCTTGAATACCCAGACTGGTAAATGTTTTAATTCTAGACGATAATTACGGCCTTTAAAAACATGGCAAACGTAACACAACGTTGATGCAATACTACAGGGAGATCATGGTGTATACAAAATATGATAGAATAACTCCATGTGGCCATACACTGGTCATACCAAAAGTACAATCAGAAATTATAAACCAAAATGCAAAAAGTGGTAAAACAGAGATTGTATTCTTCCCTAGCAAGACAAATGACAACTGCCACAACATTCATTTGGGTGGTGCCAGAACCATACAATAAAATAGGAATTTTACCAAGTATCAAGTGAATATGTTTGAAAACATTGCTTCTGAAGCTTAATGCTGGCTACATTGCATTCCTTGTGTGCCACACCTACCCTCTGTTGACAGCCTATCCTCTCTCTCCTAAGATTAGAACGGTACAAAATAATTCTATTATATGAAAAAGAAGTTTGTCCATATAAATGTAAACTAATACATTTCTGCAGACATACTGTACTCTACAAATCTTTCACAGAGTATTCACCATCTATTAGAGATTCGGCCAATGCGCTACTCTTTTACTTGGTATAAATTCTATACTGAGCAACCTGTTGATGCCTTTATATGTGTTATGAGTCATATTTTTATACATTTATTTTAATTATGCATTTATACAGTTTTAGATTCAAAAATCATGAATCAACTTGGCAGAAACTAATTCTTTACCATGGCAGAAATCATGTTTATATTGACTTTTACCATTTGTGGGAACAATTACCACTTTTGTTCAATACGGTATCCGTAAAGTCAAAAACCTCTGCTACTACTACTACTACTGTTCTGTAACCTCTTAACTGGAATAATCATAAGTAAGCACTCATTATATCAAGCACTTCCTACTTTTATTAACAAAAGTTCTGCACGAAATACACCATTGTAAACGTTTGTAACTAGAAGCTAGTTCACACAAAGTATCCCACTTGAGCGTCCCAAAGTATAACTAAATCTAGTTACTACCACAAAATAAATTATTCCCAATTATGCCTAATCTAATTTTTTCCCAATTTAAAATGGGACACCTTTACAGAATATGTGCTTTTATTGGCGGTGTTGCTCACCAGTACAACCAATGTCAAATGGGCAGTCATTACCACATGAACTCTTATTACTTGTATCTAAACTACTGTCTTATGTGGGTAGTAAAAGTAGGCTAAGCTTTTATTAAGGTACCGACAGATTCTACTGCCCATATGCGACTAAAGTGAACAATACTGAAGACAACATTCTTTAAAAAGTGTTGCTACTGATTTTTGGTGATTTATTCCATTAACGAATAATCGGCTAAACCTAACCTCTGTGACTTTCATTTACACAAATAAAACTACAGTTCCACACGAAAAAAAATGAATATAAACCCTTTAAAATACTGAAAGTAGTGATCAAGAATTAGATCTGCATTAATCACTATTCAATTTGTCATAAATTTTTAAGTGCCCTACTTTTCACAAATTGCCAGCTACTTGGCTTAATAGTTACCAGGATGCCGATTCATACAAATAGGTTCAATAACCATTCCACACAAAAAAGACAGTACCACAATTTTACAAAGGAATGAAAATAAAAGAAAATTGAACGTAATTTAAGAGACAATGAGTAAATTATGGAATAACAATATTCCTTTTCACAAAAAGATATTGGTTTACAAAATCTAAAGATGTCTGGTGAAAATATAACGTCCCGCTGGTTACAATACTACTTCAAAAGAAACAAAAAACATTGCATTAACTAAACCAAAGAACAGCAATAATATTATTACAAAATTGTTTTCTTTTCAAAGGGTAATGTATAGTATCAGCTGTTGTTATAGTTTCATTGATAATACCAACAAAATAGTTTGAAGAAAACAGAAAGAATAATATGTTCAGGCTTATTAGTCTTTCTTGTGTACAACGTTTAAAACCTGTCAACCACCTTAATCAAATGTGTTATCTATGTATACATTCTGTACAAATTTAAACAATCATAAACAAGTGGGCTTGGTCAACACGGTACAGAACCAATGAAAAGACAATAAATAAAGCTCAGTAAAATATTTAATGAAAATTATTTCTGTCACCTACCTTATAAAAAGTTCTTTGTATCCATAAATCGTAAAACAAAAATCACTGTCACAAAAGACACAAACTACCGTTTGAGCCTAAAATCCTAAACTGTGGGTTGGGTCACCAATCTAAATCAACAAAATGGAAACAAAACAATGATCGCGCAACTACAAATAGTACAAAACAATAAAAGTCAAATGCTAGTGAAGTAGAGTTATTATTACAAATCGGAAAAGCTGGAAAGTGCGTAATCAAAAAACAAAATCCCTACGAAAAATATACACCAAGATTTTTTTTACAAAATGAAATAAAACTCCAACAACTGACCTACATACGAATCATGTATCACTCCGCAACAACTTCTAAATGCTGCCTGCAGGTAGCAGATACGCTCCAACAGCTTACGATTTTTGAAATGGTGATGACGTGCGGATACAAAGAATTCATAGCCCGTGGCAGTTAACATTTTATAATTCAAATATATATTTAATTGTATTTCTAAACCATTTGTTTAAAAATAATAAAGGTAAACAACCGTTTACTTTGCTTAGTGCTTTGAAAATGTTATGATGTAGGAAGAACTTTACGAAATTTGATAAAAGAGTGAAGTATGAAATCGAAAATATTTATTAGTTCCACATAAATCTCAAATGTTACATGTACACTATTCGTAAATTTATTTTCGTCTTTGAAAATTGTCACTTTACGTACCTTCATAATTGACTAATTGTTTTGATGTATTTTTCAAATCACAGAAAATTAGATCTGATTGAAAAATTCAGTGAAAATGTAGTTCACCATAATTTTTTATAGACAATAGTTTCAAACATTTCCATGAAATTTTAAGAAGGATATTCACAAAGAATAAAAATAACATTGTTTTATTAATCTTTTATTTATCATTCTTCCTTGGATTAAGCCTGTCACCCTTCTAAACCGCTGAATTCTGGAGAGATGAGAACTATGTGAGGAGATGAGGTACATTGTTCTTAATGTTGAGAAAATGTTCAAAAACCTAGAATGCTGAAAACAATCTAACTTTTAGAACATGCAGGTTGCTACTTTCTCCTAGCATAATTTCTTATTTTACAATAAAATATGGGCAAGTTTTCAGAATGTATAGTATGCTTCATTGGTACGAAATGATTACTTGGACAGAAAATATGCAAGTCGAGAGACAATTCCAAATCTTTACACGATCCGCCTGGTTGTTGACTAGGGAGTAGCAATGACTTTCGTGCTGGTCATAAATATTAAAAAGTTTAGTATAGTAAAGTTTATTTCTACAAGGAATAATCATAACATAATCATAAGTAATGCCCCTGCACACAAACTGGCAAAATATCTAGACAAAATTATTAGACAACACACACAAATAGACAACAACATTGCAGTAAAAAACAACACTGACATAGTAACAAAAATAAAAGACATACACATCCCCCATAATGCCACATTAGCCTCCTTTGGCATTAAAAACCTGTACACAAACATCCCCATCTCTGAAACAATCACCATCCTACAAAACAAACTCAAACAGAACAACACACCAGACGAACTTATCAATGAAATAACAGAAACTCTGAACATTATCACAAAACAAAACTACTTTACTTATAACAATAAATACTACACACAGAACGATGGCCTACCCATGGGCTCCCCCATATCCAGCATTCTAGCAGAAGTCTTCCTCCAACACTTAGAAAAAACAAAAATACTCACAAACAATGACAGACACTCACATAAAATACTATATTGGCACAGATACGTTGATGACATTCTAATACTATACAGGAGAAACAACAGACAATGCGAACAGTTACTAACGCACATAAACAAAATACATAAAAACATAACCTTCACTGCCGAATACGAACACAACAATACCATAAACTTCTTAGACCTCTCCATCACAAAACTAGAACACAGGCACAAATTCAGTATATACAGAAAACCAACTACAACTGACACACTAATACACAACAGCTCCAATCACCCAATACAACACAAACTAGCTGCTTTTAGAACCATGATACATAGACTTAACAACATCCCCTTAGATGAAATAGACTACAAAGACGAACTAAACACGATAAAATATCTAGCAGAATCTAACGGTTATGACAGAACAATAGTCAGTAAACTCCTACACAAAACAAACAACAGACAAAGACAGAAAACAACAAATTCATAACACTAACATACATCAACAAACAAACTGAAAAAAATTGCCCACAAATTCAAAAAAGCAGGATACAGAATCGCTTACAAAACTACTAACAAAACAGAACACACACTATCAAAACGCATGCCCAAAGCACAAAACAAATTCGATCTACCTGGTGTATACAAGCTAAATTGCTCAAATTGCAATGAATTCTACATAGGCCAGACAGGACGTAGCTTCAAACAGAATACATTGAACACACAAAAGCACTCCGCACCACTACAGAATCTACCTTTGCAAACCACCTCATCGAAGCAAACCACACATATAAAAACATCGACAATAACATGAACATTCTACACGTACACACAAAAGGCCGAAAACTAGACACTCTAGAACAATTAGAAATATACAAACACACAAAAACAAATAAAAACGACATCCTAAACGAACAGACACAATTCAAATCGCACGCATTATTCGAACACATCTCACCACACACACACACAGCTTCAATCTTTCGAATAACTATCCCGTCGCCAACAACAAGACGGACAACGCTACCTATGGCAGCCTCTGATGAAGCCTTCTAAAGGTGAAAGCCGGTTTAGGCTGTAAGGTAAACTTTACGTTTTTACTTATAAAAAACTTAGTGTTCCGAGTCGTCAATACTATAGTGATATTTGGAAAATTATGGTATGGCTATTCAAAGTACTTGGTCTACTAAGTAAGTACACTTTTCAACCATTAGAAATGCGCATAATAAAAAACAAAACAATTATGAAAAATACATTAACATTTTTTTTATAAAATGAAATACAACACTATTTTTTCAGTGGGTCTACTTACGGAGGAAAAGAAAACTTAATACATTATCGTTGCAAGAAACGCTGCAATCAGAAATTAGATATACCGGCAGTCCTATACTTCATCATATTGAAATAAATATCGGTATGGAGCACCATACATGACTTCCATGTTCTAAGATTTATATTTAAAATCATTTTCGAAATGAAATATTTCCATTGAAACTACTTCTTTCTTCAGCCTTAACCAAAGTACTGTGGTTCACGTTACTCACGTTAGTGCACTCGATTTTCACTGATGGTAGTCGATGGGACTGCCGAACCGTCTGGTTTTGCAGAAAACATTGGGACACGGCCAAACAGCCCGGGAAGGAATTTTAACAACAAACTACTTTTCTGTTGCCGATAACGTAGTACACATATAAAAAATTATCGCCTCCCCCTTCAACTATCATTTTCATTTATAGAATATTACCCCTTTCCCCTTCAACTACCCTTTTCATTTATAGATATTTCATCTACCTTTCTACAGTGGATTATTGTGATCTTCTTTTCAGGATACTTTATTTATCAAAATTAAGTACTTTACTCTTATTAAAACATAAAACGTTGAAGGTAAACTACCCATTCCCCTTAACCGATCTTAACAAAAATCAATAGATCTTGAGTACTCTAAAACTCAGACACATATGCAATATATTATTTGATTCTGTTTGAATTTGCAGGAGTTATTGTTTGCCATACAAATAAAATGTAAAACGTAAACATTACATAATTGAGATATGCTTACCTGCCACGAACTATATATTTTCTCTCATACATGATTTACACTAAAATGAAATATCGGTATGGAGAACCATACATGACTTCCATATTCTAAGATTTATATTTAAAATCATTTTCGAAATGAAATATTACCATAGAAACTACTTCTTTCTACTTACTGCTTCAGCCTTAACCACAGTACTGTGGTCACTAACGTATACCACCTCACGTTATCGCACTCGATTTTCACTGATGATGGAAGTCGATGGCATTGCCGAAACGCCTGGTTTTGTAGAAAACATTGGACTACGGCCAAATATCCCGGGAAGGAATTTTAACAAAAACTACTTCTTTGTTGCCGATAACGTTGTACACACACATATATATATATATATATATATATATATATATATATAAAATATGCA
Source organism: Magicicada septendecula (assembly GCA_034769895.1). Lineage (NCBI taxonomy): Eukaryota > Metazoa > Arthropoda > Insecta > Hemiptera > Cicadidae > Magicicada > Magicicada septendecula. The sequence goes on along the minus strand of CM068367.1, from coordinate 421,697,015 downwards.
TAAAATTAATGGCTTGTATAAGTTAATGATTGATCTCCATTAAGTAGTGCTCAAGTTTCCAAAGTTTTAATATTATGATGTCCGTAATTAAAACATCAGAGCAGGTTTAGTGTGAAGGAGGGTACACTGTGGACAAAAAATTTCAACATTTCCTATTGAGCGTTGCTTAGAGTAAAGCTGCGAATCTACAGTGTATGTTTCACAGAACAAACACGCGAAAAAGAAGGAGCGCTCCGAAGTCACTCATGGACCCTCAGCATCTTGCAGAGGGTTCATTCCCTAAAGACGAAAAGTCTGTCTATGAATCGTTCCTCTGTAAACACGTGCAGTTACACTGCCCAGCGATCCACAGGAAGCAAATTGATGTCCATTTTTTCGGCTTGCACGCGTTATGTTGGTGTGGGTTTCGGCACTTTCCATTTAAAAAGCGTGCAAATGTAAGAAAATAAACATGAGTGAGGCCAGAAATAACGTGAATTGTGTGTGTGTGTGTGTGTGTGTGTCTGTCTTGCCTGCCTTTTTATTGCTGTAGGCATAATAATATCGGTATGGAGAACCATACATGACTTCCATGTTCTAAGATTAATATTTAAAATCATATTCGAAATGAAATATTTCCATAGAAACTACGCCTTTCTATTTATTGCTTCAGCATTAACCACAGTACTGTGGTCACTAACGTATACCACCACACGTTTTCGCACTCGATTTTCACCGATGATGGCAGTCGATGGCACTGCCGAAAAGTCTGATTTTGCAGAAAACATTGGACTACGGCTAAAGAGCCAGGGAAGCAATTTTAACAAAAAACTACTTCTTTGTTGCCGATAACGTAGTACACATATACAAAATTCTCCCCTCCACCTTCAACTATAATTTTTAATAATAGAAAATTACCCCCACCCCGTTCACATAACCTCTTCATTTATAGATATTTCATCTACGTTTCTACAGTGGATTACTATGAACTTCTTATCAGGATACTTTATTAATAAAAATTAAGTACTTTACTCTAGTTAAATCATAAAATGTTTCAGGTAAACTACCCCTTTCTCTTAACCGATCTTCTCCAAAATCAACAGACCTTCCATCCTCTACAATTCAGGGAAGCATGCAAAAAAATATTTGATTCTGTTTGAATGTGCGGCAGTTATCGTTCGTCATGGAAACATTTCTCTTGTTACAACATAAAATGTTGCAGGTAAACTACCCCTTTCCCTTAACTGATCTTCACGAAAATCAATAGACCTTGAGCTCTCTGCAACTCAGGGGGTGCAAAAAATTATTTGATTCTCATTGAATTTTCGGCAGTTATCGTTCGTCATCAAAAAATTACCCTTTTTAAAACATAAAACGTTGCTGATAAACTACCCCTTCCCATAACCAATCTTCAACAAAATCAACAGACCTTGAGTTCTCTTTAGTTCAAAAAGGTATGCAAAAACCTAGTTGATTCTGTTTGAATTTACGGCAGTTATCGTTCGTCATATAAAAAATTACCCTTGTTAAAACATAAAATGTTGCTGGTAAACTACCCCTTTCCCTTAACCGATCTTCACCAACACCAATACGTATTGAGAACTCTACAATACAGGGCTGTATGCAAAACATCATTTGATTCTGTTTGAATTTGCGGCTGTTATCGTTTACTATAGAAAAATATCGGTATGGAGAACCATACTTGACTTCCATATTCTAAGATTTATATTTAAAATCATTTTCAGCCAAACAGCCAGGCTGTGTCTTACCTGCCTTTTTATTGCTGTATTAAATGAAAAATATTATATTACATTAAAATAAAAAAATTATAATTTTATTGCCTGGCAACAAAATTATTTTATTTTTAACAATTACCATTGTTTCAAAAAGTTTAAATAAATTTTCAAGTACCTTACTCTTGTTAAAACGTAAAAGGTTGCAGGTAAACTACCCCTTCCCCTTAACCGATCTTCACCAAAATCGAAAGTCATTGAGTACTCTACAAATCAGGGCAATATGCAAAACATTATTTGATTCTGTTTGAATTTGCGGCTGTTATTGTTTGCCATATAAAATACCCTTGTTAAAAAACGTTGCTGGTAAACTACCCCTTTCCCTCAATCGATCTTCACCAAAAACAAAAGGTCTTGAGAACTCTACAATTCAGGGCTGTATGCAAATAATCTTTTGATTCTGTTTGAATTTGCAGCTGTTATCGTTTGCCATAGGAAATACCCTTGTTAAAACATAAAACGTAACAGGTAAACTACCCCTTTCCCTTAACCGATCTTCACCAAAATCAACAGATCTTGAGAACTCTACAATTCAGGGCTGTATGCGAAACATTATTTGATTCTGTTTGAATTTACGGCTGTTATCGTTTGCCAAACAAACAAAATTACATTTGCTAAAAAAAACCGTTGCAGGTAAACTACCCCTTTCCCTCAACCGATCTTCACCAAAAACAATAGGTCGCGAGTACTCTGCAAATCAGGACTGTATGCAAAAAATGATTTGATTCTGTTTGAATTTGCGGCAGTTATCGTTTGCCATAGAAAAAAAATCTACAGACACAGACAGACACACAGACAGACAGACAGACAGACAGACAGACAGACAGACACACAGACACTTTTCGGAAAACGACTTTTTTTCATGTTTTGAGTGTAGTAGAATCAGAATCTGCAATAATCTCGAACACGATTTTTTTTGCCATCACCATACTTCCATTCCTTAAGGAATATGGAAGTAAAAATTACCCTTAATAAAAAACCGTTGCAGGTAAACTACCCCTTTCCCTTAACCGATCTTCACCAAAAACGACAGGTCTTAGGTACTCTACAATTCAGGCCTGTATGCAAACAATTATTTGATTCTGTTTGAATTTGCGGCTGTTATCGTTTGCCATAGAAAACACCCTTGATAAAACATAAAACGTTGCTGGTAAACTACCCTATTCCATTAACCGATCTTCACCAAAAAAAATAGGTCTTGAGAACTCTACAATTCAGGGCTGTATGCAAAACATTAGTTGATTCTCTTTCAATTTACGGCAGTTATCGTTCGTCATATAAAAAATACCATTGTTAAAACATAAAACGTTGCTGGTAAACTACCCCTTTCCCTTAACCGATCTTCACCAAAATCAACAGACCTTGAGATCTGTATAATTCAAAAAGGTATGCAGAATAGTAGTTGATTCTGTTTTAATGTACGGCAGTTATCGTTCGTCATAAAAAAAAT